>CM055956.1:11259776-11750629 GCA_029490685.1 Schizonepeta tenuifolia
CCGTACCGAAAATTCGGTATATGCCGAAAAGACGGTATATACCGAGAAATCGGTATATACCATACCGTATATACCGTCAATACCGAATTTATTAAATAAAATTAAATTAATATTATACATTTATACTTATAATATAATTAATAATACAATATTATAATTAATACAACTAGATAATTAAATTAAAATTTATTAGAAGAAACAAATTAACATAAATAAGCTTTTTACCAATTGATAATAAGGAACTATCCGTTAATGATAAAATAAACATCTATCTAGTTTATAATAAGCAAATCAAAACAACAAGAAAAAAAACATAACTAAGATAAATAAGTATCTCCGTAGTTTATTAGAAACAAATACTAATATAGAAAAAAGCAACATAGAAAAATAAAATAAGCATCTCAATAATTTATCATAAGCAAATAAAAGGGAAAAACAAGAATAGAAAAATAAACAAGCATCTCTTCAATTAATAATAAGCAAAGAGAAAACTATATTATAAGCGTCTAATAATTATTGAAAAGAATTTGAAAACTATAAAAATAAATATAAATAAACGTTTCTCAAATCTATTATTAGTTGAGTAACAAGATTGTCTTATTATTTGTTATATTATTTTTGAGATGTTGATTAATTATTTTATGGATTACATGGTGAATGTTTTATTTTTATTTTAAGTATACCGTAAAATTCGGTATGCCGAACTACAATGCAGTATACCGGAAAAACGGTAAGGTAACGCTATATTAAATTATGATACCGAATATTCGGTACACCAAAAAAGGGTATACCAAAAAGTTCTGTATGGTAACGGTATGAACTTTCTCATACCAATATTTTCGGTATGGTATACGGTATGGTGATGAAAATTCGGCATACCGTACCGATCCACCCCTACTCAAAGGTAGTTGTGGAAT
Organism: Schizonepeta tenuifolia; assembly: GCA_029490685.1. Classification (NCBI taxonomy): domain Eukaryota; kingdom Viridiplantae; phylum Streptophyta; class Magnoliopsida; order Lamiales; family Lamiaceae; genus Schizonepeta; species Schizonepeta tenuifolia. Next base: position 11,260,694 of record CM055956.1, read on the forward strand.
TCCTTAAGGATAATATCTTTAGCCGGTTTGGTGTGCCCAGGGTAATCATTAGTGATCAAGGAACGCACTTTTGCAATAAGCTATGAAAGGGTTAATGAGCAGATATATGGAGTACATCATAGGATTTCGAATGCTTATCACCCTCAAGCAAACAGTCAAGCTGAATTGCTTAATCGCATTGTGAAGATTGTCTTGAGAAAGGCAGTTAGCTCAATAGGGAATGACTGGAGTTTGCGTCTTGAGGATGTATTGTGGGCCTACAAAAAAGCGTTTAAAACCCCATTTGGGATGTCGCCCTACAAGATGGTCTTTGGCAAGATGTGCCACTTGCCTGTGGAAATCAAACATCGAGCGTATTGGGCAGTTCAGAAAATGAATTATGATTGGGATGAGGCTGGCCAAGCTAGGAAGCTTCAACTGCAGGAACTCGAGGAAATCCGACTCAATTAATATGATAGTTCCGTTTTGTATAAAGAGAGGATGAAGAAAGCCCATGATGCTTTGATCAAAGTTAAGAAGTTTGAACCTGGGCAACATGTGTTGTTATATCAATCTAAGTTCAAACTTATGTCGGGGAAACTGTCTACAAAGTGGGTTGGCCCGTTTGAAGTACAAGCCACATATCCGAATGGAGCTGTGGAGGTAATAAATGCTAACACGGGAAAAATTTTCAAGGTCAATAGGGAAAGGTTGAAGGTTTTTTTTGGCCAAGTCTTGGAGAAACCAGAGGAATACTTGAAATTCCTCTATGACATGGAGTCCTAACTTGGGCAAGAAAGGACGTCGTGCCTACGACGATAACTAGGGCGCTGGCTAGAAGGCAACCTGGCACTTTTTTTTTTAATTGTTAATTTCGTTTTTTTTTATATATATATCAAAAAAAAGTGTGGATAGGGATTAAAATAGCCATAATTTTAATGTCCTCCATCAAATTTAGGCGTATTTTAATTCCATTGTGGGTAGAAATATCTAACCATAGGATAAGAGAAATTTTGCCTTGCATATGGTAGTGAGTTCGTGACCTGCAGAGAATAGGTGTTGGGCGAAAGGAAGAAGGAGGATTTAACACTTTTCCTTGAGCAAAGTGTGTGCATAGGAGGGCAAGTGCGACGCTCTGGGCTAAGCGATGGACTTAGGCAACAAAGCTGACGGGACAGATACTGCCGCACCACGTGTGATGTGACAGTTGCACTAAAAACCTACCCCTAGCCCTATAACCATCTGCCACCCTACCACGTCTAATCCCTCTAACCCTTCCACTTTCCCACGTAAACTATTAATTCAAAAAACTACCATAATCCACTTTCCTTCCTCAACCCCCCTAATCTCGACCATCACCGATTTCTTTTCCCAAATTTAAAACCTAAAATCCCACCATGGTATCTACACGCCCAATGAACAAACTCAACAAAATCCCTCACGGAACGCACTTCGACCTGTCCGATCCTGAATCGCCGCCGTTGGAAGCCCTTTTGTCCACAACAGACCCCACATCTTGGGTGGTACTATACCCCATTACTGTTGACGTGGAGGAAATCATCAGCATAGCTCTTGCTGAAACGATGGCAGTACTAGAGGAGGTGATACCAGACGAAGCTGCTTCGGTGGTTGGAACTTCTTCCACACCAGAGAAACCCACTGAGGAAGTAGCACCGGAGGACTCGCCGCCAGAGCAAGAGGGAAAAAAGATAAAGCAGGATGATGATGTGGAGATGGAGGTCGTGGATCAAGTTGAAGGAGAGCAAGAAGACAGAAAGGAGTCTGATGATTCCTTCGACAAGCTGTATGCAGAGGTGAAGAGGGATGCAGAGAAAAGGAAAGAGAAAAGGAAGAAGGGCCAACTAGAGAAGGAGGCTAATAAAAAGACGAAGGTGGCTAGTTCTAAAGCCACCTCGTCATTAGGTGGAGAATTCTCTACGGAAGAGAAGAAAGTCACTATGCCTTCTTCCAAGAATCTAGGGAAGAAATAGAAAGTGGTGGAGTCTGAGGAGGACGATGATGTCCAGATTATAGGGGAGAGGATTGCTCGGAAGGTAAAGAAGGAGGAGTCTGAGTCGCGAGGGAATAAGAAGGGAAAGAAGGCTAAGGATTTGACAGCCATGAAGGTGTTCGTGCCTAGGGTGGTCGATTTTGATGACCTGGACTCCTTGGGCATTGTGATGGAAGTAAGGGCCCTGTTTGATGGGTGTGGTTGGGGAAGATTTTTGACGTTATCCTACCACATCTATGAGGACCTGGTGAGAGAAGTGTATAGGTCTATGGAGTCTGTGTTAGATGGAGAAGGGAACTCGTCTTAAATTGAGTTCGTGTTGAATGGGCAACTATTTGTGGCTAGGTTAAACAATTTGAACCAAATTCTTGGGTTCGCCAAGATGATGGCATTGCAAAAGCCGGAGTTTAGGAGGGCAGGAAAGAAGGTGTCATTGGACTTGCCCAAGGAGGAATGGATCCGGATGTGGAAGGAGGTCAGCGTGGGGATAGAGTTCATGTCGGGAGATAACAAGGCGTCAAACCTGAAGACGCCAGCCCTCTACATTGCTCATAGGATCCTTGCCCTACAACATGTTTGGCAACGCAGATAATGGGAACTTGCTGGCCAACAAGGAGGTCTACATATTGTTCTGTATGTTGACAAGAAAGAGGCTGAATTTTGGGGCCTTCTTGATGGAGCAGTTGAGAGCAGTGATGGGCAAGGTGGGGCAGAAGTACTCGTGCGGGCATTTCGTTACAGCCTACATTGAGGGGTTGGAGCTTCAGAATGCGGTGAAGGATTTTGAGGTGACACCAGCTGATGTGCTCAACATGGAGAGGTTGAGCAGGATGAAGGAGGTTGTGAAGTGTGGAAAAGAATGGCGTCTTTTGGAGGCGCATGAGAAGGATCAACCAGCATCAGCATGTTTGCCGCCCAGGAAGTTAGCCAGGTTGGCTAAGAAGATAGTGATCAATGAGGAAGAGGATGATGAGGAGGAAGAAGTTGAGTCTTCCTCTGCCCAGTTGAAGGAAGTCTTGAAGAGGTTGGGCAAGATTGAGGAGTTTCTCAAGGAGTTGTGGAATGGGCAGCTGATCATGCAGGCTACTCTCAACAGCCTTACCCGTCACCTGAAATTGGGGTCAATACCTCATCCTTCTGCTTGATTATGTCCTCTTTTTTGTTTAGTAGTTTTTTGTGTGTTTTCTTTCTTTTTAGTAATAGAATCTGTGGAGTTATTGAATACCTCACCCACATTTTGCCTTGCAAAATGTGTGGTGAGGTGGGCGAATGGCTCATGTTGCTTTTGTGTTTGAGTCTTCATCTCTTTACGTCCACTACTTTACTGTAAGCAAAGTGTGTGCGTAGGGAGGCCAATTGTTTGTCAGTTGGTTTGTTAAGTTCCAGGTTGAGGCCTCCATGGATGGACTTTGCTATAAGCAAAGTATGTGCGTGGGGTGTCTGTGCCGTGTGTTTTTATTTTAAGTTGTTAAGTTGATCAGCATGGAGTTGTTGGGCAAGATGATATGATGATTTATGTGCTTAATTGCTGCTTGTTGAACAATGTTAAGTTTATGCATGCTAGAAGATGACTTGTATGATGGATTGAGTTGTGAGCATACCTTGTGAGGATTTGAGCTAAACTGAATTTATTCTTTGTATGTGATTAAAGACATCTTGATTAGGAAGAACCAGAACTAGCCTGTACTTTGGTTTATAACCTCTGAACTTAGATGATTTAGGCCATTCTTTCATTAGCCCATTGAGCTTAAATTGATTACCTGATATCATTATTCTTTGATAAGCCCCTTTGAGCCGAATTGATTCTTTCTATCACTTAAATATTGCCCTGTGAAAAATTGATGTTTATCTGATTATGGGAACCTGGGCAATAAAAGAAAATAAGGGTAGGAAGAAGATGGGGGTATATCTTGGGCATGATAGTGGGTTTACACCCAGAAAAAAATGAAGCAATAAAGGGAACGAAATAAAAAAAAAGGGGGGGGAAGAAAAAAGAGAAAAGAAAAAAGTTATAAGTTCCCTAAAAAGGTTGAAGCTTAAGCCTAGATGATAAGGGCAAGGAATCAAAGAAGGGCTGGGAACTCCTGTTGTCCAGTACGAGTTTAAATGACCCTTAGCCAAAGATCTAAATATTTCCTACCTTTTGCTTTAGCTAATCCAACCTAAAAAGACTTAATGATGAGTTCTGGGGTTTAAAAAAAAGAGCTTTAGATTTAAAGGGTAGGCAAGCCTATTGTGATACCGAAGTCAAGATGGTCTATGAGAGTGCATATGAACTTAAACACAAGAGTGATGTCTGTAGAGAGGATATCCTAAGAGCTCACAATTCTATCTTGACTTGTTTGATGGCATTGCATTTTCCTTCCCCTTCACTTGCTGAATGTTTTAAGAGATTGTTATATTGTTATGACTAACTCTCCATAATATTTTCTTTTGTTTTTGCACACTTGAGGACAAGTGTGTGTTAAGTGTGTGCGAATGTGGAGTCCATATTGTGTGTCTATGTAGTGTCTGTTTTAGGTAGTTTAGTCTTTGTGTGTGTTTTGTTTAGTTTTAGTGTCTTGGAGGACATATTCTGGGCAGGAGCTGGTTTGCTGCCTTGCAGGTGGAAATTGGGCAACACAGGGATGGAAAGCTTCATTTCTGGAAGCAGGTTGGGCAGAGCGATATTGGTCAAGGCAGGCGGAGTGCTTTGGTCAGCTGGCGTGTTTCTCTCCTAGGTCTCGAAGGATAAAGAAAAGATTATCTAACTTAAATATCATTCCTTATCCAACTAGATTTAGGATCCGCAAGGGATCTCTTAGAGATAGATGTGACTTGCAATGTTGGGGTAGTGCTTATCAAGTATTACTTGTATTCCAAGGTAGCTCGTGGATTCCTTCCATGATAAGGACCGGGGGCCCAAACCCTAAGTACTCACCTATAAATATTGGAGCCTAGCTGCTGCGAAGGGATGCCGACTTTATGCTTTCATTCCCTGTTTTATATTGAGAGATTGTGAGGAAAAGAACAAGTTCTACGGGCAACCTTTTATTTGTGTTTTGTTCGTATTATTTCCAATCAGCACTTTTGGCCGGATTTACTTTCAAGTAGTTCGTAAGTTTATAATATAGTTCTTATTATGAGTTTCTCAATTCATTGTGTTCGTGACTTTACTTTCATGTCTAGCTAAGGTTTTATATTTGATCTGGGCAAGATACTTAAGTGATTACTTATGCTTGAGAGTGTAGGAATCGAAAATTTAAGAAATATTTATTAATTATTTATATTTATTTGATGATGGAATCTTATAGATATCCGTATTAACATAAGTTATTTAATTGATAAATATGTCTTTATATGGTGATAAATATCTATTTCTTTGGCAACAAGTAAATGATATACATCAATATTTAAGAGCCAATGAGATCGCGCCACCGTATCCCTCAAGCCCATGATGGAGCCCAAAAGCCCACCAAGTCCACCATATTTTTCCCTATAAATAGAGGTTTCCACACAACTTCAAATCACACCTAAAAAATCATCTTCAAGAGCTCAAGAATTAAAGAGAGAAATTCTCCAAGATTTGTCTCTCAATATTCAAGGTGTCCCGACGAGATCCAAAGCGTTCTTCGGCGGAAATATCTCAAGTGACGTTTTATCCGGAAATAAGGCGGAAGTCCTCCAAGTCAATATTATAAAGCTCGATGCTCAAGTCAAGGCTCAAGTCAACGCCATCCACATCAACACCATCAACCCCAAAGTTCAAGTCAATGCCATCAACCTCAAAGCTCAAGTCAACGTCATCAAGCACAAAGATCAAAGCTCAACGTTTACTTCGGAAGCAAGGCAAAAGTCATCCGTTTCAACGTTACAAAGCTTGAAGATCAAGTTCAAGGAGATCTAGGAGGCATACTTCTACAACAAATCTCAAGAGCTACTTGAAGACTGTTCGAGGGTCAAAGTGAAGAGAAGAATCGAAGGATCAAATAGAGATTGAACCCGCATATTCGAAATTATTATATTTGTGTACAATCTTGTGTTTATTGAATAAATAAATATTATGTGTTTACAAATTTTGGCACGCCCAGTGGGACAATCTCTACCTCTCATCTCTTCTCTTCGCCAACTTCAACAAAGATGTTTACAACTCTTGAGGAGCGATTCGCAAAGTTGACAAAGCTTGTTGAAGGACATGTCAAACACTAAGAAGAAAGAGATGTTCAACTCGCAAAACTGGAAAATGCAAATACTTTGGATACGAGAAACCAACAAGCGAAGGAAGATCATGAAGCCGAACATTTTATGGAGTCAAAAGATGGAGAGAAATCTCCGACTAAGGAGCTTGAAGTCTCTTCCGATGGATCAATGCATGCCGATCAACTCAAAGCATTTATCAAGAAGATAATCAAGGAAAAGTTCGAAGGGACCTCCAAATCCTCATGGACTTATTGCAAGCCATATACTTCGTGGTGTCGATTGGATTCAACCACCAAAGTTTTAACAATTTGATGGCAAAGAAAATCCAAAGCAACATATAGCTCACTTTGTGGTGACTTGCAACGATGCTGGAACATATGGAGATCACATGGTGAAGCAGTTCGTGCGTTCTTTGAAGGACAATGCTTTTGATTGGTATGCTGACTTGCAGCCAAACTCAATTGATAGTTGGGGGCAATTGGAGCAAGAATTCCTCAATCGCTTCTATAGCACTCGAAGGACGGTGAGCATGGTGGAGCTTACAAAGTCAAGTCAATGTAAAGACGAGCCCGTCATCGACTACATCAATCATTGGAGGGACTTAAGTTTAAATTGCAAAGATCGATTGTCTGAAACTCCAGCAATTGTGATGTGCATCCAAGGCATGCATTGGAGTCTTCAATACATCCTTAAAGGAATTCAGCCAAAGACCTTTGAAGAATTGGCTACAAGAGCTCATGACATGGAGTTAAGCATAATCGCAAATGAAGTTGAAGATCTTTCGATTGAAGAGAATTACAACTTTGAAGAAAATCAAGAAGCAACCCATGGGGGCAAATCTCCTAAACAATGTCCGAGTGATGAAGAAGCTACAAGTGAAGGCGAAGAACATGCAAAAAATCAATCTTCTAATACTTGGTAGAATCCATGAAGTCAGCGCTCCTTGATAAGAGCCTAAACTATCTATATAGCTCCTAGATGCGAGCAAAAACCATCTAAACTTTTCAAACAAATAACTTCAAGTGCTCCTTGATAAGAGCCTAAACTATCTACATAGCTCCTAGATGCGAGCAAAAACCATCTAAACATTTCAAATAAATAACTTCAAGTGCTTCTTGATAAGAGCTTAAAGTGTCTACAACGATCCTTGATAAGAGCCTAAACTATCTACATAACTCCTAGATGCGAGCAAAAACCATCTAAACATTTCGATCAAATAACTTCAAGTGCTCCTTGATAAGAGCTTAAACTGTCTACAACGCTCCTTGATAAGAGTCTAAACTGTTTACATCACTCCTTGATAAGAGCTTAAACTGTTTACAACACTCCATGACGTATGAGCCTAAACTGCATGTTACTCTTGGCATGCATGAGTATAAACTGTGTACGGAACCCTCCTTAAAATTATAATTAAATTCTTCGTCTAAGTCAAAGACTCATTGGCACGAGCATAAAAGGTCTATAAACTCCTTAACACGAGTATAAAATGTTTACAAATCCAAAACAAGTGAAGATTCATTGACACGAGTATAAAAGGTCTATAAACTCCTAAGTACGAGTATTAAAAGTTTACAAGTCCATCAAGCTTCTTGATACGAGCATAAACTATCTAAAATCAAGTTCAAATTCAAGACTCCTTGAAACGAGTATAAACTTTCTAACATATTCAAAACTCCTTGAAATGAGTTTAAACTTTCTATCAAATCCAAGAACTCCTTAATATGAATATAAACTATCTAATAAATTCAAATTTATCGAGACTCATTCATTTTCACGACAAGTTGTCCATAAACAAGTCTCGAGGGGGCATTTGTAGGAACAGAAAATTTAAGAAATATTTATTAATTATTTATATTTATTTGATAATGGAATCTTATAGATATCCGTATTAAAATAAGTTATTTAATTTATAAATATGTCATTATATGGTGATAAATATCTATTTCTTTGGCAATAAGTAAATGATATACATCAATATTTAAGAGCCAATGAGATCGCGCCACCGCATCCCTCAAGCCCATGATGGACCCCAAAAGCCCACCAAGTCCATCATATTTTTCCCTATAACTAGAGGTCTCCACACAACTTCAAATCACACCTAAAAAATCATCTTCAAGAGCTCAAAATTGAAGAGAGAAATTCGCCAAGATTTCTCTCTCAATATTCAAGGTGTCCCGGTGAGATTTAAGGCGTTCTTCTGCGGAAATATCTCAAGTGGTGTTTGATCCGGAAACAAGGCGGAAGTCCTCCAAGTCAACGTTATAAAGCTCGACGCTCAATGTTTACTTCGGAAGTAAGGCGAACGTCCTCCGCATCAACACCATCAACCCCAAAGTTCAAGTCAACGCCATCAACCTCAAAGCTCAAGTCAACTTCATCAAGCACAAAGATCGAAACTTAACGTTTACTTCGAAAGCAAGGCAAAAGTCATCCGTATCAACATTACCAAGCTTCCAAGGAGATCTAGGAGGCATACTTCTACAACAAATCTCAAGGGCTGCTTGAAGATTGTTTGAGGGTCAAAGTGAAGAGAAGAATCGGAAGATCAAATAGAGATTGAACCCGCATATTCGAAATTATTATATTTGTATACAATCTTGTGTTTATTGAATAAATATATATTTTGTGTTTACAGAGAGAACTAATTTGTTGTAGATAATTACATGCATGTGTTCCCGATGTGTTAATGAACAAATCAGGTGTAATATAATTAAGAGATTAATAGGCTGTTAATCGCTTAGGAAATATTAGATCACTAATCAATTGGGAAGTAGGAGTGTTTTCCATTATTTATCTCAATTAAGATCGATTAACATAAGTGGAAAGTGTCTACCCTGCTGGGCAAGACGTGATGATTCGTTGTTGGGTATTTCTAGTGATTAATGCTCATTGAGCAAGAAACTAAACGATGACTCCAACAAAGGTATTGCCCAAGGTAGGGAGCCGGCGGTGCATCGCCAGCTAAGTAAGGATATGTTATGGAAGGGTTTGTTGAGAGCATGATGAGTAAAAAGGGATCTCAGCGTTCAAGTCCTATAACCAACGATGCATGCATGTGATGAATATATTTGCACCAATGATCAAGCTAGAGTTTTCACTTAACGATGTCTTTGTACAGATCAAGTCATTTTGTTATTGATCAAGTTATCTGTTTTCTTTTCAGTGTTTATTTAAGTTCTCTTGTTGGGCAATAGAGTCCCAATGACCAAGATACCAAAACCAAACTTTCTTAACAGGTGGAGGAGGTTTCAAGAGATAGTGACAATCAACTCCTTGTGGATCGACCCTGTACTTACTTGCTAACTATATAGCTGTGAGGATAGGCTATAAATTCATTTTGAGAGTGCAAACGACAGCCTCGTTAGAGGCATTTCGGGTTTGATCCACCGGTCAGCTGAGACGTGTGTGCTTGGGGGCTAGGAAGAGCCTACCCAAGGCTGTTTTAGGATGGTTGTGCTTGGGTCCTTCCATTGTTGTGATGTTCTGCCTTTTCTCTTTTGGCTCACATGATAGAGGGTTGGTAGTCGTCGGCCAATGATACTCCAAGAGGTTATGGCCGTGGCATCTTCTGCTATCCTTCTCTGGTGGGAGATGCATCCTTGTAACTTTAGCATGTTTGTCCATCTTCATTTGGATTTCAGGCTCGAAGTTGACTCGAACAATCCATTTTATCATCTTGTCTGTTATGTCTCTGCAGGCGCATAGTATCTCGAACAAGGGTTTCTTGACTCAACATAGAGGACACTGGAGTTAAGAGGGTGAGATGGAAAAATATCTGGAAAGACATATTCTCAATCTGAAGAAGGAAAACCCTAAACCAGAGAGAAAAACTTAAAGGCAAATGTTATAGTTGAAGAGGAAACTATGAATTTGCACGAGAAGGAGCAACTCTATTTATGCATGGATGAGATTGAATCCTGCCACATCGGATTCTACAGTGAAGATCACTCGGTGGTTTACCCAAAAATCACGCCAAATTAATTGTACTTAGATTACCATGACGCGGTGAGAGTCACGCGTGCGCGTGGGAATCAATAATCACACAATGTCAACCCACTCGCGGTCTAAAAGTATGGCATATGAAGTAGGGCACACTGTTTACTTAATTATACCGCAGGCTTTTGATTGATTAATATCATTGCATCAGAGGATGTTTGAATTAATATCGAATCTCCTGACTTAAAGAAAGATGGATGCAACAAAATATCAATACCTTACAGTCAGCGTTGAGTCTCGACTGTCTTCTCAGTTCGACATACACTCAACTGATTTGAGTTCGTCTGTTCAGTCGAGGTTTGATGCAGTTTTCCACGAATTGGGTGGTTGGTGCTTAATGCTTCAGTTCTCCCTCAAGTTGAGATTCCCCCTTAACTTGTGAATTCTATCTTCATGGCTTCTTCGTCGGTTGGGTTGAGCAATCCAAGGAGTTGGCACAATATCTTGAATCGCGTCTCTACCAAAGGCTTCATGAAGATGTCAACTCGCTGAATGTTAGTGTGAATTTTCTCAACAATGACGTCTTTCTTTTCGACATGATCACGGATGAAGTGATGTCTTATGTCGATGTGCTTAGTTCTGGAGTGATAAACTTTGTTCACCGTAATGGCTATAACACTCGAGCTGTCACAAGTAGATGGGAACTTGTCCGGTCTTCACTTCATAGTCTCTGAGCTGCTGCTTTAACCATAGAATTTGCATGCAGCAATTGCCTGCTGCCATGTACTCCGATTCAGTTGTGGAAGTGGCGACATACACCTGTTTCTTTGAGAACCAAGATACCAACTTGCTTCCTATGAACTAACAATAACCTGAAATTGATTTCCTATCAACTCTATTTTGAGCTAAGTCTGCATCTGAGTAGCCGGTGATGTTATCATCAGTAGGTACCACAGTCCCATGTGAACTGTCCCTTTCAGGTACTTGATGATATTCTTTGTTGCTTGTAAGTAAGCTTCCCTGGGCTCAACTTGAAATCATGCCCACACTCTAACTTCATAGAAGATGTTTGGTCGACTAGCAGTGAGGTAAAGCAGCGAATTGATGATCCCTCAATACTTCTTGGCGTCAACTGGTTTCTTTTCTTGATTGGGGTTGATCTTCTAGTTGGTGTTTATCGAGATCTTCTTAGTTTTGTTGGACTCCATTCTGAATTTAGTAATAAGTTCCTTGGTGTATTTGGACTGATTGACGAAGATTCCTTCTGGCGACTGTTTTACTTGCAGTCCAAGGAAATAGTTTATCTCTCTCATCATTTACATCTCGAACTTTTCTTTCATGAGTTGGGAGAACTTCTTATAGAGAGCTTCGGACTTGAATCCAAAGATGATGTCGTCGACATTGATTGTTACCACCAGGATGTCATCTCTAACTTTGATGGTAAAGAGGGTTTTGTTGACTGAGCTGCGAATATATCCTGACTCAATGAGAAAGCTGCATAGTGTATCGTACCTTGCACGTGGAGCCAGTTTCAGTCCATAGATGGCCTTCTTCAACTTGTAGACTCTACTATCACCAGTCTCAAAACTAGGAGGTTGTTCTACATATATATCTTCTTTGATTTTGCCATTGAGAAACGCGCACTTTACATCCATTTGATAAACCTTGAATTTATCGTAAGTAGCATAGGCTAGGAAAATTCTGATTGCTTACAGGCGTGCAACCGGAGCAAAGGGGTCTTCAAAATCTATTCCTTCTTGCTGATAATATCTTTGTGCCACCAATCTAACCTTGTTTCTCACAACATATCCAATGGTGTCCCTCTTATTTTTAAATATCCATTTCAGGCCGATCACCTTAACTCCTTCAAGTCTTTCAACAAGTTCTCAAATACAGTTTCTGAGGAACTCGTTTAGTTCTTGTTGGGAAAATTATAAGGGTTTCGAAAGATGCCTAAAACCCAACTGACCCTGACCGAGTAGATGATTGCCTTTAGTCTGTTTAGCTAGAGCTCACTGTTTGAGCATAGGGATTTTATGTTTATAAGAGTCAAGCTGAAGAAGTCAGTCGGACTAGAGAAGAAGGTTCGTGAAGAACTCAGCTGAGGCCCAGACTCAGCTGAGGGATCACACTCAGTTGAGACTCAAGGTCAGTTGGGACATCAACCCCCAACTGAAGCACAGACTCAGTTGGACAATAGCTCAGTTGACTCCGCAACTGAACCATGCAACTGAAGGCATACAGTTGGCGTGAAGAGAAGTTGTGTACACAGTTAAGACATCTCGAAGCGGAGAAGAAAAGACGACGAAGACGGAGGAGCTACAGTCCAATTTATGAATCTACTCAAGAGCACAAGTCAGCTGGAAAACTTACCATAAATGGATCGACAACAGCGACGTGCAAAAAGCATGGTCGCAGGTACCGTTTCTGGAAAAGTTACCAATAAAGCATGTGGAGTGCCATGCTTTTGGCAGAGGTCAAACGACTCTTTCCAACAGCTGGCTTTGATCTTTTCTCTATAAATAGAGGTCTCCATAACAAAGCTAATGGGGGTTGATACAAGTAGAGAAAAAGTACTCCAGAGTGCCGAGATACAACACAAAGAGTGAAGTGGCGCAAGTAGCTTTTCACCTCTCTCTATCCAAGCAAGAAGACTGGCGAAGAAGGAGTAGAGTGATTTCTCTCCTCTTCCCCCTAGCCTCTCAGAAGTTCCCTTTCTTCATTGAGGCTAGCGACTTGGTCCTTGCTTGTTTTGTATCCCCTCAGAACTCTGTCTAAGAGAGATTGAGTTCTTAGCCTTGGGTTGAAGCCTCCTCTCCCCTAAAGTGTTGAGGCTTCCTTGTTGGATTCTCCCCCTCCCCTCCAATAAAAAAAAAATCCAAATCCAGGTCTAACTTTGAACCCAGAATCGAAGTTCAGTGGTTCCTTGGAACCAGTAATCCAATACTAGTTCCCTTGGAACCTGTAATCCAATACCAGGTCCCTTGGAACCTGTAATCCAATACCAGGTCACTTGGAACCCATAATTCAAGCAGAAGTCCCTTGGAACCAGGAATCCAAGAGTTGGTCCCTTAGAACCAGGAATCTAAGACAGGTTCAACACTTGCCCAGAAAAGTGTTGAGGGGTCTTGTTCGAATCAGAAATCGAACTGGTTAGGTTTGCTTGGAACCCAAAATCCAAGTGGGCGTTTGGTGAAGCACACGTAAGCTACCTAGTGGATTACTTCCCCGAAAAGAAAGTCGTGGACGTAGGAGGTCGATTTCCGAACCACGTTAAAATAGTGTGTGCTTACTTTCTGTACTTTACATTCAATATTTTAATTTCTGTACCTAACCAACTGACCCTAACATATGCACTGCACTAACTTGAGAATTTAACCTTTCCCTTTCACAAAAGTTTCAGTTATTGTAAAGAGCTTATCTTCCACCATCTTCCGCATTGCATAATTGTTTAAAACCTCAATTGGTGCAAGCAGCTGAACTTCAGGCATAGGAGTCAGCTGAGCTACCAACTGTGTGATTGGCTCCAACAGAGTAACTCAGTTGTAGAGCTACTCCAACTGTCTCTTCCAGTTGTGAGTAAACTGACCTGAGCAGTATATCTCAATGAAAAGACGTTAAGGAAAACGAAAATTGCAACTGGTATATTCCCCTCCCCCCCCATACCAGTTACTCGTTACCTGGACCTTCAATTCTTCTTGCATAGTCTGAGTCCAATGGATGCATCCTAAGGCTTCTAGAATATCCTTAGGTTCTGGAACATCTGCAACATAGCAGGATACCATGGCAACGTCTCCATTCTGCTTGAACTTTTCGAGTAGTGTGAGTTCAGCTGTGATTGAGTTGAGACGAGGCCTGAGTTGAGTCATCCACAGCTTGTGTTGATCTTCTAGTCCGAACACCAGCTTCAAGACATCCTATCATTATTTCTCTGACGTGGTCTTCAAACCATCTTTTGTTTTTCCTTGCTCTTTTTGCAGCTTCTAGCAGAGAAATGGAATAGTCTTGGCTTCGTGGAGAGGTTGGTGCAGCTGGGGTTGGTTGACCATCTTCAGGTGTAGTTCTATTCTCGTTTGGAGAAAAATTACCTAGGGAGCTAGTAGATCTTGAATTGGGAGGGTTTGGACTTGGTTGCTGGTCCTCCACAGTCTGAGTATCAGTTGGAGATGATACTGGACTGGATAGATCTGGAGTTCTCCCTTGAATTGAGACGGGTTCTTCTGTCTCATCTTCTGAAAAGTAGACTTTTTCTTTTTCGGTTGACCATACCAATGGTTCAGCCAAACTTTTTGCTTGTGAACTTGCGATCTCATCAGAGTGGCTGGTGTTGATGAATTACCTTTGATTGCCTACAATTTCGCATGGTCCCTGCACTCAAAGATAGATTCATCAAAGCTAACATGAGATGTTATCTCCACAATTTTGGAGTTGTTGTTGAAAACTCTATATATCTAAATCTCCGTAGCATATCCTAAGAATATGCCTTTGACAGCTTTAGGCTCAAAATTTTTCAACTAAGCTTTCCAATTATTATGGATATAATACTTAGAACCAAAAACACGAGGACTGGATAGGTTAGGCTTTCTGTATCTCCATATTTCATATGGAGTTTTCCCATGACGCTTCATTAGAAGGGATCAGTTTTGAGTATAGCATGCTATATTGAATGCTTCAGCCTAAAATCTTTTTGGCAAGGCTGAGCTGGTCAACATGGATGTTGCAGCATCCTTCAGCGTTTTATTTCTCCTCTCAGCTACTCCGTTCTGCTGTGGAGTCCTTGCAGCTGAGGTTTGGTGAGTTATGTCTTTTTTCTCGCAATACTCAATGATGGTCTGATTGAGGAACTCAGTTCCGCGATCAGATCTGATAGAGATAATGGATTTCCCTTGTGGGTTTGCGAGTCTATCCATCAACTTCGGCAATTCTTCTCTCTCTCGCCTCATTCTTGTACGCTATGAAGATCACCCATGTGTACCACGAGTAGTTATCAGTAACTACGAGGGTGTACTCATTTCCACTTAGGCTCTTGGGGATGACCGGACCGAAAAAATCCATGTGGATCAGTTGCAGAACACGATTCGTTGATGGCATCGTCTTAAGACGAAATGAAGCTCTAGCCAACTTTCCAAGCTAACATGCACTGCAGAGATGTGTCGGACTGAACTTCAAGTCTGGTATTCCATCTGCACGCTGTTGGTGAGCTAACTTGTTCATAGTTTTGAAGTTGAGGTGGTTGAGCCTTTTGTGCCACAACTAGCTTGGCTCTGAGCTTCTCTTGGACACTAAGCATGTTTCTAGAGGACTGCTTGACTAGTCTGAGTAATATACACCACCTGATGAAGATCATCTACCATATAGAATAGTTTGCATGGTCTTGACATCCTTCACCCTATTCATGTGCACCAAACTTCACAGAAAAACCATTATCACAGAGTTGGCCTATAGAAAGCAAGTTGTGCTTCAATCCATCAAAAAAAAAAAGGAAACATTATTAATAGTAATTGAGTGAGTTTCGAAGGGACCCATCCCTTTGGTCTTGCCCTGGGAGTTGTCACCGAAGGTAACAATTGATCATTCGTGAAACTTAATGTCCTTCAGTATGTCGGCATGATGTATCATATGCTTTGAGCATCCACTGTCCATGATCCATACTGATCTTGCAGTCCTTTTCTTTCTCAGTTCTTCTCGTGACTGCAAAACACAAGACAAACATTTAGGTCCCCAATTTTAGTTAGGTCTTGGGAGGTTAGAGAATTTAGTTTCCTTGATGACTCGAACTGTGTGATCAGTTTGAATCACTTTTCATTCTTCATCCATGTAGACAGATGATCGAGTTGGCATAGGTGCACGAGCTTTCCAATTCCTAGGTGGATATCCTTGTCTTCTGTAAGCATAGTTTCGATCTGATGATTTGATCGATTTTTACTTGGTGAGAACCGTCTGGGAGGGAATCCAAATGATCTAGCTCCTCAGGCATATCTGTACTGAGGATAGTTCGGACTTGGATAATGATCTCTGAAGTTTTCATTTCCTCGATATGTTTGCTCGTAGTGATGCGGCACTGGGAATGTATGATGATAGATGCAAGGATTATCCAAGTTAGAATGGCTTTGCAATTGATGTCGAGCCATGCGGTTGTGTGGCCTGCGTCTAGGCTGAACCTACCTTGACTGAGAAGGTCCATCTTGTCTATTCTCCCTCGCTCTGCGACATCGGGATCTAGACTTCTTTGACGATTTCTCAGTATCTGTAGATGTACCAGCTTCATGTTCCTTAGGTTCTTCAAGTTGAACCTTCTTCCGTTTATCCTTCACAGGAGTCTGAACAGTCTGATGAGTGACTGGAGCATCTTGAACTGTGACTTCGACTGAGTTCGGTTGAACTTGAGGTGTCTCAGTCGGTGGTTAGCTTGCCTTGATGAACTGACCTGGTTTGGATCTTGTGTCCGTCTCCGGGTTGTAGCTAAGACCTTCTATGCAAATGGGAGGTCTTTGATTGCTGATCATGCTCTCTAGAGCTGCGCTCGAGGCATTAAGGGACACTATCTTCTCATGTGCATGTTTGAGTTTAAACTACAACTGAGAGATGTACTGAGCATGTGTCCTCATCATATTGGTCAAGTTGATGACCTAGATATTCGTCGATTGAGCAACTTCTTCATAGAGCCTTCTGTTTTCCTCCATGAACTTCTCTATGTCTTGATCCTTCATGATCAGCTCGTTGCTCATATTGTCGAACTCTACTTGGAGATCTTTGCACTGTTTAACTTGAGCAGTGCACAACCTACTTAGTTGTTCGACCTCATCCCAGGACGATTGAATATCTTGAAGACCACTAATGACATATGGGTATATTTCCTCTATAATTAATGATTAACATATTAGATATCATCTTATATTTAATCTAATCAATGCATTCATCTATGCCTATATATTTGTACTTATCAGTTGATCCAATTCTCACGCCTGAATTGTTATTTTGTGCCATTTTAAAATACATTCAATAAAAATCTTAATTTTGATATCAGTGAATTAATGTTTACTTTGTCATTCAAATTTTTATTAAGTAATTAGGATATATTACGAGATGGATATGGAGCAGGTACATATAATAAGGTTTATTTTTAATCGAATTTAAGATAAGTACTGATGGTCCCGATACGAGTTCTGGCGTATGGGGGGGGGAATACACCAGATAAAACTTTTAAAAACAACCCCCTAAAAATAACACAACCGAGTAAAGCAACTCAGTTGGAATCACAACTGAGTAAGAAACACTCAGCTGGAAGTGAAGTGTTGTGCGGAATGTGGTGGAAATTAACTTGTAAAATAACTCATGCTTAAGTGCAAGGTTGGTCAATAACCAAGACAGTTGATATGAAAAATGCAGTTTGTATGAAGGTTAGATAGTCAGTTGAATATGCAATAAGATAACTGAAAAATAAACACAACACACAAAGATTTACGTGGTTCGGAGATAACTCCTACGTCCACGGGGAGTTGTGAGTCCACACAACTCAGTCCAAGTTCTTCTGGACAAACCACAAAGCTTACGCAGTCTTTGCAACCGTTGAGATAAGTTTACGGGTACTTATCAACCTTACAGATTAGTTTACGGGTACTAATCAACCTATCTACTCAGTTACGGGAAGAGTAGGGTCCTAACAACCTTTTCAGGTGTATGAAAGTGTAGGGTTCCAACTAATAGCTCGAACAAGAAGTGAGCTATGATCTAACGCTCTACGAACTCTCAACAAGTGATGTTCTTAAGGTTGGATCGACAGACACTAAGACAGAATCTAACACTCTAAAACTCTCAACTAATGATGTTCTTAGAGATTAAATGCACTTCAGTTCGTGTGAAGTATTTGGTTATTTCTTTTGCTCTTTTGTTTCTTCTCGCAGTTGTCTGTCTTGTATATTTCATTATCTTGGTGAATGAATGAAGGCCTCTATTTATAGGCGGAGAGAATCAACTAGCCGTTGGAAGAGCTATTGATCTCTGTTCTTTGAAAGCGATGGCTTGTCTCTCATCTCTGCAGACTTTCCGGATTTGGCAACTGCATGCTTCTACTTTCCATCTGAGACAGCCTTGTGTTGGGCCAAATGAGGTAATGACAGAGAGTCAAACCTTCACGTGACTTCCTTATTTAAAATTCAAATCTTAACCTTTGACCTCCAACATTTGATAGTCGGTTGAGTCGTTTGATCTTCATCTGATTGGTCTTCAGCTGATGTTCTATCTGAGTAGGAACATGTGAACTCTCACCTGACTTTGAACTTCAAGCTGTTGATCTAACTAATTGAGTCCTACAACTGATGTTCCATCTTGAACGCTCAGTTGTCCTTCTTGTATCTGACTCTGATCAGTTGGCTTCGAACGCTTAGTTGTCTTCCTTACAACTAATGTTCTATCTCTTGAACGCTCAGTTGTCTTTCATCTTCCCCTTTGAATTGCTCAACTGATGTTCTATCTTTTGAACGTAACTTCCCCCTTTTGAAACATTCAGTTGTCTTTAATTACATCTGATGTTCTCTCCGAGTGATGCCTTGTTGCCGTCTTCAGCTGGAGACCTGTAAAGATAAAATCTCAACATTGCTCAAACAGCGAGCCTAACTATTAACATTAGGATCTGGCAATATCTACTCGGTTGGGGTCAGTTGGTTTTGAAATCAATCAAAACTTTAATAAATTTCCCAACAATTTCCCCCTTTTTGATGATGCCAAAACCCTTATAAAATTCTTACAAAGTAAACTGATCAAAATCCTACTGACCTATCCAAAATCTCAGTTGAAATTCTAGATAGTCTATAAGATTAAAACATCAAAGGGTTAGCACAGTTATAACATAGTATTGAGATAACTTTGCGATTCAGAGCTGGGACAATGAGAGATTGTACGTCAAGTTGAATCGTATAATTGAATAGTTTTTATTACAACTGATGATTACAAAGATAAGCACAAAAGACAAAAGTTACATCAGTTGCTCAAAAACTAACTGAGCTAATACTTAAGCCCATACTTGCTAAACATTCTAACAAAAATCTCTCTCTTTGCTTCTGACTCCTTTGCTATGTCCACCCCGTGCTCTTTGCAGACTTGCCTCGCCTCAGCTGCAATCTTTTGACGGTTGGGGTTACGAGAGTCTGGGAGAAAGGGAGGCTGATAAGTGACCCTCTTAGGGACCGGAACTGTGTTCATGTCCAGTTTTGCTTCTATCATGGCACACCTGAACTAGCTGAACATGCCCGGGTCCCCTGAGTGCAACTCGGTCAGGGCTTCCTTGAATGTTTTTCTTGGATCGTCAGTTGAGAAGACCTTTCTGTAATAGAAGTCATTCACGAACTCTCGTTTGAATGACTCCCAGTCTTCATTCCACTCAACTGGCATCCACTTGTCCACGTGCCTGAACCGACTTTGGACTTTGACCTTCCCTGGCAACCTCTGTTGTCTCAGCCGAGCTTCAGCCTTAACCTGATGTTTGTCTATTCGGCGACGGCTGCGGGAGGCGATGTTCCGGTCCAAGTTCTTGGTTATCTTGTTCAGCTCCTCCTCGAACTGGTTGACTCTTCAAGCTTGGCTAGCAGCAAACTTCTTGATCCAGCTCGGATTCATGTAATCTTTCTCTGCAACATCCATAGCCTTGGCAGCAGCAATGCACTCTTCGGTTGTGATACCGTCGAGTTCTGAATCAAGCTCGGCTGCGATCTCGGCTATGGAGTTGTAAGAAACTCCAAACTGCTCCGCCTGCTCCAAGTCTTTTTCCATTTCAGCTCCACCTACGTCGGTTGACTTGGCAGCGGACTTCTTCTTCTGTGCAGTCTTCCTCCTCGGCTGAGATTTTGCAGCAGCTTCAGCCTGGGTCTCATCTTCTCCCTGCAACTCAACATCCACCTGCAACTCCTCTTCACCTTTTTTATCTTCCCCCTTTTTGGCATCAGCAACAAGGCTTGCTACTGATCCATCCAGAGAGGTGAGATGTTGTTCGGCTTGTTGGATGCGGTTGAAGAGTTCATCGACCGTGCACTCTATTCTGACCTTCTTCGCCAGTTCGGAGTCATGGCACTCTTGTTCGGCTTTTCTCAATCTAGCGAAAGTTTCAGTTGTCTCAGTCTGGAAAGCAACGAACTCAGCCCAGCGTGACTCGAACCGAGACTCTCATTCTTCATCTTGAGTCTGTTGGGATTTGGCGAGGTTGGAATCAGAGATAGACTGGAAGACATTCAGCTCAGACTTGATCCCATGGACAGTTGTCTTCAGTTCAGAAATGTCTTGGCTGGTGGAGGAGGAGAATTCATCCAGCTTTATTTTAGTGAAACATTCTCCTCCACCAGCTGCTTGTTCTTTTCTTCCTGTGCTTCCAACATCCTCAGCTGATCTTCTTTGTTTTGCTGGAAGTTGGCAAACATCTCAGTCCTCAGCTGGTTTACCCTCTCAGCTATCAGCTCACATATTTTTTCAGATGAAGGAGCTGGCTGATCTGCTGGAGCGGATTGTTCAATCAGAGCTGGCTGGTCAACTGTAACCATGGCTTGACTGTTGGCCAGGTACAATTCTTTGTTGCGGCGGCGGCTGCGTCCAGATCATTAAGAAACTCAGCTGACTTGACGAGCATGTTGTCAAGGAATTCAATGCAGTCTTGTCCAGCTGTCTCCCGGGTATCTGTGCCTTCCGCCTTGCTCTGGTCCAGACGACGCATGAGCAGCGCAACCTTGTTGTTGTAGGCCATCTCCAGATTAGAGTAGTTGAAGTAATCTCGGATGCGTGACTCGTCCGCCTTCAGCTGGTTCCAGCTGTGTACCATCACAGTATCTTCCTTCACATACCAGTGGCTAAAGATGAGGTTGAACTGGTACAGCAACTCGGTTCCAAGCATAGCGAAGATTGGCACGTCGCGAGCTTCTGGGAACATTCTGATCAGCTTCTGGAAGCAGTAGGCCACCTTGCCTTCATGCTCCTGTGCGACAGCCTGACGGTCAGCTTCATCATCGATTGGGGAGGGAGATAGATTCTCAAATGGAATCGGTTCAAAGGTTTCATCAATGTTGGCCAAAGAAGTGGTCTCAACATTGGCATCAAGCTGGGAGCTCGGAATATCGGATTCTGTAGGGAGTGGGGTATCAACAGGTTCATCAACATTGGCCGAAGAGATGGTCTCAATGTTGGCATCGAGCAATGAGCTCGGAATCTCTGGTTGTTAATCGGTTGAGAGAGCGAGAGGCTCTTGGGGCGGTACGGCATCAGCTCCTGCAGTGGGGGAGGTTGGAACGTCTTCAATTTTCTCAGAGGAGGAAGAAGCATCCGATGTCACATCCGTCTCCATCCCTTCCGCCTCATCAGTTCCAGCAGCGCGAGGGACGATCTTGAAGGCAGCTGCCTCAGCTGAGTGGCTTGACTCGGATGGCTCCTCAGCTAGTATCGTCTCAGCTGGTGCTTCAACAGCTGGTTCCTCTTCCTCAGCTGGAGCATCCACTACATTCTCAGCTGGCTCCTCAGCTGGCACTGCAACCGTCTTCTTGAACTTCACCCTCAGCTTCTTCTTGGCTGGCTCCTCCTCCTTTTCTTTCTCCGACTCAGCTCTGCGTCGGCGAGCAGCTTTCGATTTGGAGGGGCGGCTGACAGCTGGTACCTCCTCAGCTGTGTCCTTGGGTTCAGTTGTCTTCCCAGCATCCTTCTTCTCCTTAGGAGAATAAACACTCCTAATCACCTCTTGTGCCTTCTTTGCTGTTGGAAACAACAACAACTTCTTCACAGGAGTCTCCTCGTAGTCCTCCCATACCATGTTCTGACCCTTGGTTGCGAGCAGGATCAGAGCGGAGATTTTGCAACCGAAGTTGAGCGTCCCCTTGACACTCAACAGTCTCTCCCCTGATTCGGTTGTGGTCTCGGAGATCTTCTGCTTCTCCAAGATTAGTTGGTTAAGAAAATACTGGAACCAATTGATCTCATGTTTGTGTTCCAAGGCCAGCAATTGTTTGAGCTTCGGTCGGCTGATGTCTCTGAAAGCTCCGCTGTAACCGAACACGACCTTGGATACAACATCGAATAGGAGTCAGTGTTCTGGCTTTAACTTGGTCCTCTGCATATTGCTCTTCAACTTCTCTGGGGTGATCAGAGCACTTTCCAGAAACGCATCAGCATCTGCATCGGTTATATTTTCAACCGTGTCCGTGGCGGTGTGGTTTACGGGAATGATTTGGCGGAGGAAATCGGAAACTGCTATGGGGACAGAGACCCGGCGAATCGTTCTGGCCGGAACGTCGCGTTGCCGACAAGAGACTTCTGTAGTGACGCCATCTCTGCTATCGATGGACGACTGCAGGTTCACGTAGAACTCTCCGACTTGGCACCTAAGCAGGTGGGAGGGGAAGAGCTTTGCCCATTCCAGTAGGTCGTTGTCCCTGAGAATATTTGCGAGGGAAGACAACACCGGTGACTCCAATTCATCGTCAGACAAAATCTGTTCGAAATGTATCTTTGACACCAGCAAGTCGAACGATTCTTCATAAGAGGTGAGGACTAGGGAGGGTCCGGAAGAAGCCATTTTCTTTCCTTTGGGTGCCATTTAGAGAGTCTGAGAAGATATACATAAGAAGGAAAGAAAAACTTGCAATAAATAGTTAGACAAAATCTGAGAAGATGATGAACAGTTACTGCAGATAAACACGAATGAGGAAGGTAAGAGATCACTTCCTAATTTTCCGCCTTTTAAAGGATTTAGGCTCGTTTGAAATCGACAGATAAGGTTGAATGGCGCGAATCCATCAACGGTTGTGATCACACGACTGTTGACTAGCTTTGACTTGACGTCACGAACCGAGTTCCAACCAGCGCGTGAGAAGGTGAACTGTGTTTCATGTCAGCCCAGTCGTACTATAAAGTAGGCTATTGATGTTCAGCCGTACTTTACATTAAATGCGGTATGATGGCTATTAACTGACATGTTCAGGAATGTTTGAATTTATTTCAAACATTCTCATTTAAGATCATAACACCTTCAACCATAAATGTTACCTGCCAGCTGATGTTGGAATCAGTTGTGTTCACCTGTCAGCTGTTGTTGGATTCAGCTGTGTTCCAATATTGCGGCATACCATCAGCTGACTCGAGTTTGTCTGTTTAGCTGATGTCTGATCCAACATTGCAGCATACCATCAGCTGACTCGAGTTCGTCTGTTCAGCTGACGTCTGAGCTTCGAGATTCCCCCTTCATCTGAGCTTCCCCCTCAGATGGATATCTATCTCTTCACCTCAGCTGGTTCCTCATCTGATGGATCCAACAATCCAAGTAGATCACATAGCATTTTGAACCGCGCTTCGGCTAGAGGTTTAGTGAAGATATCAGCTCTCTGAATCTTAGTTGGAATTTTTTCCATGGATACGTCTTTCTTCTCAATATGATCTCGGATAAAATGATGTCGGATGTCAATGTGCTTCGTCCTAGAATGGTGAACAGGATTCAAAGAGATATCAATGGCACTTGAGCCATCACAATGAATGGGAACCTGTCCAGTTGCAACTTCATAGTCTCTCAGCTGTTGCTTGAGCCACAACACTTGCATGCAACAGCTACCGGCAGCCATATATTCTGACTCGCTTGTAGAAGTGGCAACACATGCTTGTTTCTTGGAGAACCAGGAAACTAGCTTGCTTCCCATGAACTGACAGTGTCCAGATGTGGACTTCCTGTCCAACCGATCTTCGGGTAGATCTGCATCTGAGTATCCGGTCAGATGAATATTGTCGTCGGTTGGATACCACAACCCAACATTAACTGTACCCTTCAGATACTTGATGATGTTCTTTGTTGCCAACATGTGAGCTTCCTTCGGTTGAACTTGGAACCGAGCACACACTCCAACCGAGTAAGATATGTCTGGCCGACTAGCAGTTAGATATAGCAAAGAACCGATGATCCCTCTATACTTACTGGCATCCACGAGCTTTCCCTCAGTTCCAGGTTCAATCTTCCAGTTAGTATTCATTGGGATCCTTGTGGTCTTACTTGTCTGCAATCCGAACTTGGTGATGAGCTCCTTTGTATACTTGGACTGATTGATGAAAATCCCATCTGGTGACTGCTTCACTTGAAGTCCAAGAAAATAATTCATCTCGCCCATCATCGACATCTCGAACTTCTCCTTCATGAGATTTGAGAATTTTCACACAGCTCCTCCGACTTGGAACCGAATATGATGTCGTCGACGTAGATTTGCACAACAAGTATATCTTCTCCAACTTTGATGGTGAACAGTGTTTTGTCAACTGACCCTCGTTTGAACCCCGAGTTCAGAAAAAAACCAAAAAGAGTGTCATACCAAGCCTTGGGTGCTTGTTTCAATCCATAGATTGCTTTCTTCAACTTGTACACTCTTCCATCTCCAGTCTCAAAACCGGGAGGCTGTTCAACATATACATCTTCCTTGATATCACCGTTGAGGAAGGCACACTTCACATCCATCTGATAGACCTTGAACTTGTGAAATGCAACATAGGCTAGAAAGATTCGGATGGCTTCCAGCCTTGCAACTGGTGCGAAGGAGTCCTCAAAATCGATTCCTTCTTGTTGGCAATATCCTCACGATGAATCCAATGGCGTCTCTCTTGTTCTTGAAAATCCATTTTAATCCAATGACTTTGACACCATTTAGTCTTTCTACCAACTCCCATACACAGTTGCGTAGAAATTCGTTCAGTTCTTCTTGCATGGCTGTTGTCCAGTGAACACAGTTGAGAGCTTCCACAACATTCTTCGGTTCTGGCACATCAGCTACGAAGCAAGATATCATGGCAACATCTCCAGTTTGCTCGAACTCCTCAAGAACTGCCAACTCCTCAGCATATTGAGCGTAAGTGTTAGAATCTTCCTCAGTCGAATCTGGATTTGCAACTCTGCTCCTTTTACGCACACCTTCGGTTGGATCCCCGATGATGTTGTCAGTGGAATGATCTTCATACCATCTTCTATTGCATCTTTCTTTTTCTTCCAACAGTGGCTGTTCCAGGATTTCAACTGATGGTGAATCCCGAGTAGTGGGAGATGCTGGAATCTTCATAACTGGTGATTGATCAGCTGTTGAGTCTGGATCCTCAACATTGACTATATTTTGAACCGGGCTTGGTTGGGCTTCGGATGCTGATGCAGTAGGAGTGGCATCAGCTGAAGTTCCCCCTTGAGATGAGCTGGGGTCCTCGCATTCATCTTCAAAGGAGTAAGGATCATCATCCTCGGTTGCCCATACCAATGGTTCAGCTAGATTCTTTTCCCTTAGAGTCTGCGATCTGGTGAGAGCTTGTGGAACTTGTGGATCAACCTGTTGTCCTTTAGCCTGTTCCCTGCACTCAAAAGTAGATTCATCAAAACTAACATGAGGTGTTATCTCCACAACACGAGAGCTATTGTTGAAAACTCTATAAGCCTTGATCCGAACGGCATATCCGAGAAATATGCCCTTCGAAGCCTTGGCATCAAAGGTTTTCAACTGAGTCTTCCCATTGTTGTGAATATAACACTTAGAACCAAAAACACGAAAATATGAAATATCTGGCTTCCTGTGTCTCCATAGCTCGTATGGTGTCTTTCCCAACCGCTTGGTCAGAAGAGACCGGTTCTGGGTGTAGCAGGTTGTGTTGATGGTCTCAGCCCAAAATCTCTTTGGCAGAGCTGAGCTTGTCAACATGGATGTAGCTGCATCCTTCAGCGTTCGGTTCCTTCGCTCAGCTACTCCATTCTATTGTGGAGTACGCGCAACTGATGTTTGATGAGTAATTTCATGCTTCTCGCAGTACTCGATGATGGTTTCATTCAGAAACTCGTTCCATGATCTGATCGGATGGAAATAATTTTCATCTCTTGTTGGTTCGATATCCGATCCATCAACTTGGGTAGCTCATCTCGGGTTTCACTCTTGTGACGCATGAAAATGGTCCACGTGTATCTGGAATAATCATCAATTACAAAATGGGTATACTCGTTACCATTCATGCTTTTTGGTGTAACTGGCCCGAAGAGATCCATGTGGATCAGCTATAACACTCGGTCGGTTGATGGAGTTGTCTTCAACCGGAAGGAGGATCTAGCGAGCTTTCCCAACTGGCATGCACTGCAGATATGTGTTGTTGAAAACACTCGGTTTGGTATGCCTTTTGCATGTTCCTGTCTTGCGAGTCGGTTCATTGTCTTGAAATTCAGATGGTTGAGCCTTTTGTGCCACAGCCAGCTCACATCTGAACTGCTCTTTGATAACAGGCAGGTGTCAGGAGGACTACTATTCCAGTCAGCATAGTAGACATTCCCGGTTGGGGATCGATTTCCCAACAATATGACCTGTTTTGATCCGACATTTTTAACCCTGCAACCCTGTGCATCAAACTTGACAGAGAAACCATTATCACAGAATTAGCTGATGGAGAGCAAGTTATGCTTCAATCCATCAACATAAGAAACATTAGAAATCGACACATGATTGGTTTCAAGGGTACCATAACCTCTGGTATGACCTTTTGAGTTGTCACCAAAGGTAACTGATGGTCCTTCTTTCTCCACGAAACTCCCAAGCAAATCCTTCAGATTTGTCATGTGTTTCGAACATCCACTATCCATCACCCACATGGTTCGTGATGCTTTATTCTTCCTCAGCTGTTTCTCCTATACCTGCAAAGAGAAACTCGCTTAGGTCCCCAATTTCAGTTGGGTCCTGGAGGGTTAGAACCAGTTCCCCCTTGAACTGTGGGTCGTTTTTCCCTGTATACTCGGATAGATTTATCATTCCAGATCACTTTTTCTTCATCATCAACTATAACAACACCTCAGTTATCCTTAGGCTTGTTGTTAGTAGTGATGTTCTGTTTCTTGGGAGGAGATGGATTTCTCCCATTGTGAGCTTTTAGAGGAGAGGCTTTCCCCCTGTTTTGATGGAGGTTTTTATCCTGTTGGATTTGTCATTGAGGTCGGACGCCATGTTGGAATCTTTGTGGCTGATTCTGATTCCAACTCCCCGAATGTTGTCTATAGTTGTTCATGCCCTATTGTTGGTTCATGTTGTGGCATAAATATCTCCAGCTGTTCGAACTGTTCCTCATCGGTTGACTCGGTTGGAACCTCTGGTTGAACTGATGATGGAACCGCTGTTGATTCAGATGGTTGGATCCTTGTCGGTTCTGCGGTTGATTCCATTCTTTCTGATGTTGGCTCCGAGGTCGGTTCAGAGGTCGGTTCTGAGTTCAGTTTCGATTGTATCTCCGACGCCTCTGGTTCCTCTGCTGACTCTTGGAACATTCCCCCTCGGTTGATGTCCCAACCGATGGAACGTTCTGTCCTCCATCCACTGCTCCTTTTCCTTTCTCAGTTGTGGTTCCCTTGGTCGGTTGAGCTTGCTGAGAAGTGGAGGTTGGATTACTTTGGGGAGATTCAGACTCAACCATGTTAGGTTCGACAACCTTGATCTCTACTGCTTTGATGAAGGTTGCTGGAGGAATTCCAGTATCCTTGATTACATCATAACCGAGTCCTGACACGTCATCCATCTGTCGGCTGTAACTGATGAGATTCTCGATGATCTTGGATGACTGATATAGCTTTATCAAGTTGTCTTTCTCAGTTTGCAACTCTTTGAGGAAGACAGCTATGTGCTCGGTTTGTCCGTCTGACTTCTTTATCAGCTGGTCGATCTGAGCCTCTTGCTTTTTCAAGTGATGCTGCTCCTTGATCTGCTTCGTCAACTCCTCGTTGATTGGAGCATTAGGTCGGTTGACCGCATTCAGTTGACTTTTGAGATTATCTATCTCTTCAGTTTGACTCTTGATCATATCGTCCTTTTCGGTTAAGGATTCTTCAAGTTTGGCGAACTGTTCTTGAAGACTCTTAAACTCAACCGATTGCTGATGCAGTTCCTCACTGAGTTCTTGAAAGTCACTCCAGGAAGGTTCCAACTCTTCATCCAGTTTATCCTGCATGTTAGAAATATTGGAAGAATTTAAATTAGAAGGACTAGAGTGTATCTCAATATCATCCTGGTCGGTTCCAAGTGCCATGAGGCATTGATCCTGACCGATAGCGTTGTTGGTGGAAGTCAGCTCATCCTCATCTTCAGTGTCAGTGAAGATGTCCATGTCGTTAGCTGCTTCTTCTGCAACCATGGCCTTGTTCTTTCCCGTTTGTTTGGCCCATAACGTTTCTCTCTCTTTCTTCGAGAGGTCTGGACAATCTGCTTTGAAATGTCTCTCTTTGCCATATTCAAAGCAACCGTTGTTCACCGGCTTTGAGTTATCTCGAGTTCGGTTGGACTTGTAGAATCTCTTGTATTTTCCGAACCGAGTGTCCATGTCAGCTAGCTTCTTTGACAGGGCGGCTATGTTCTGTTGCAACTCTTCTCTGCTTGGCTCCTTCGTAGCTGTATCCGCAGATCTGATTGGCCTTGATGTTCGCAGCTTTGAATAGTCAGCTCGGAGCGCTACTGACTTTGTGGCTGAACCAACATCCTCATGTCGACTTGTCTGAACCGAGGACTGAGTTGACCTTCGTCGGTTCACCTTGTACTCATTCCCCTTCAGAATTGAGAACAATCTTTCAGTTCCCATCTCACCAAGGTCAGCTCGGCTCTCATGGATATTGGTGAAGGTATCCCACTCAGCTGGTAGAGCTTGTAATACTTTGAGGTTGATTTCTCTCAAAGTATATTTTCCTCTTCGGATGGACTGGATCCTTCTGATGATGTCCATGAACCGGAGCTCTAACTGATCAATGGTTTCATCAGTTCTCAGATAGAAGTTGTCAAAGTCTTGACAGGCATGAGAGAACTTGTTCTCCTTTGTTTCGTCGCTTCCTTCACTCAGAGATGCCAAGATATCCCACATCTCTTTAGCGGTTTTGCACTCTTCTATCCAAGGCAGATAGTCTTGTCCAACTGTGGACATGATCGTGCTCTGAGCCCAGATATCCAACTGGCTCACTTTGGCTTCTTCTGGAGTGAAGTCTTCTGGCTTCTTCTCCACTAGCTCCACAGTTGCATCTCCATCGTTGGGATTTGCAGGAGTGCGAGTGATTCTTTCTCTGATGATGATCGGTCCGGATGTGAGTACTTGTTGCATTCGATGATGCTTTGACAGTAGGATCTTCTTCATCCGAGTTCTCCAGGATGTATAGTTCACAACCAAGAACATGACCACGATCTTGTCTTTAACATCCATCTGCACACAACAACAGAAGAAAAGATGCAAGCAGATATGCACTAGCATGATAAAGAGAACTATTCAGTTGACCACTGAAGAAAACACCTCGAATTCACACCTTGTGAAACAGAGTCAGCAGTCTTTTGAACCACAGTTCTGATACCACTTGATGGTCCCGATACGAGTTTTGGTGTATAGGGGGGAATACACCAGATAAAACTTTTAAAAACAACCCCCTAAAAATAACACAACCGAGTAAAGCAACTCAGTTGGAATCACAACTGAGTAAGAAACACTCAACTGGAAGTGAAGTGCTATGCGGAATGTGGTGGAAATTAACTCGTAAAATAACTCACGCTTAAGTGCAAGGTTGGTCAATAACCAAGACAGTTGATATGAAAAATGCAGTTTGTATGAAGGTTAGATAGTCAGTTGAATATGCAATAAGATAACTGAAAAATAAACACAACACACAAAGATTTACGTGGTTCGAAGATAACTCCTACGTCCACGGGGAGTTGTGAGTCCATACAACTCAGTCCAAGTTCTTCTGGACAAACCACAAAGCTTACGTGGGCTTTGCAACCGTTGAGATAAGTTTACGGGTACTTATCAACCTTACAGATTAGTTTACGGGTACTAATCAACCTATCTACTCAGTTACGGGAAGAGTAGGGTCCTAACAACCTTTTCAGGTGTATGAAAGTGTGGGGTTCCAACTAATAGCTCGAACAAGAAGTGAGCTATGATCTAACGCTCTACGAACTCTCAACAAGTGATGTTCTCAAGGTTTGATCGACAGACACTAAGACAGAATCTAACACTCTAGAACTCTCAACTAATGATGTTCTTAGAGATTGAATGTAGTTCAGTTCGTGTGAAGTATTTGGTTATTTCTTTTGCTCTTTTGTTTCTTCTTGCAGTTGTCTGTCTTGTATATTTCATTATCTTGGTGAATGAATGAAGACCTCTATTTATAGGCGGAGAGAATCAACTAGCCGTTGGAAGAGCTGTTGATCTCTGTTCTTTGAAAGCGATGGCTTGTCTCTTATCTCTGCAGACTTTCCGAATTTGGCAACTGCGTGCTTCTACTTTCCATCTGAGACAGCCTTGTGTTGGGCCAAATGAGGTAATGACAGAGAGTCAAACCTTCACGTGACTTCCTTATTTGAAATTCAAATCCTAACCTTTGACCTCCAACATTTGATAGTCGGTTGAGTCGTTTGATCTTCATCTGATTGGTCTTCAGCTGATGTTCTATCTGAGTAGGAACATGTGAACTCTCAGCTGACTTTGAACTTCAAGCTGTTGATCTAACTGATTGAGTCCTACAACTGATGTTCCATCTTGAACGCTCATTTGTCCTTCTTATATCTGACTCTGATCAGTTGGCTTCAAATGCTTAGTTGTCTTCCTTACAACTAATGTTCTATCTCTTGAACGCTCAGTTGTCTTTCATCTTCCCCTTTGAATTGCTCAACTGATGTTCTATCTTGTGAACGTAACTTTCCCCTTTTTAAACACTCAGTTGTCTTTAATTACATCAATGTTCTCTCCGAGTGATGCCTTGTTGCCGTCTTCAGCTGGAGACCTGTAAAGATAAAATCTCAACATTGCTTAAACAGCGAGCCTAACTATTAACATTAGGATCTGGCAACATCTACTCGGTTAAGGTCAGTTGGTTTTGGAATCAATCAAAACTTTAATAAATTTTCCAACAAGTACATATAGAGAAATTATGATTCGAGATTTGACTTGTTTTGAAGTGATCATATTTTTTTGAGTAATTGATTAACACATATTTTTCAACGAAGTTGGAGCGACTATGAGTAGTAATTTCAATTTTTAATCAAATTTGATATGGGTCATCATGTTTCTGAGAAATATCAGATAAATTTATGAACCAATTTGAGTTTGAAAAATACTTAATGAACTTTTGACCCATTGTCATTCTCAATTATTTTTAGATATGAGAAATAAAATTATTTTTGTTTACTAAATTTAGTTAATATTAAGTGTGTTCAGATTTCTTGGTTGCGTGTTCCCACAATATTAAAAAAAAGATATATTTGATCAATTACTATATACTAATGTCGCATATATCAATTCCCACACCTACGTCTCAAATTTGAATAACGTTTCTTTTACTTAAAGTTATGGCTTTTTCTTACTTATATAATAAAATTTGCTCACATATTATCTTGTTTAACAATATTTTTATATTTAATCAAAACACAAATAAAAGTATGTCCATAGGACTTGTTTTTCTCCTCACAAACTCTCAATGAAATACAGAAAATAGAAGCATAATAGACGGCTCTCTTCATAGCAGTACGGCTTCAATATATATAGGTGAGTGCCTAGGGTTTGGGCCCCTAGTCCTTGACATGGAAAGAATCCACGAGCTACCTTAGGATGCAAGTAATACTTGATAAGTTCGACCCCAACATGGCAAGTCACGTCTATCTCCAAGAGATCTCTTGCGGATCATAAATCTAGTCGGATAAGGAAATATATTTAAGTTAGATCATCTTTTCCTTATCCTTCTAAACCTAGGAGAGAAACTCGCCTGCTGACCAAAGCACTCCTCCTTTCTGTCTTGACCAATATAGCTCTACCTGACCTGCTTCGAAAAATGACACATTATATTTCTGTATTGCCCAGTTTCCACCTACAAGGCAACAAACACCCTCTGTCCAAAATACATCCTCCAAGACACAAAAACCTTTTGATGGTAAGAAAGACACTAAAAAGACATAAAATATGGAGTCATCAAAGACTTTTTATGAGGACAGCAAGGACCAACATTGATTGTCACTCAAGGAAGTTAACTTGCGAATTTGATGGTGAGAAGGTGGAGTTTGATGTATTCAAGGGCTTAAAGGGTCTTAGTGATACAGAAATATCGAAGTATGTTGATTACATTGAGCACACAGTCTCCACTCAAGGTCTTCATATTACCCTTGAAGATGAAATGGATATAGTAATCCAAGAGAACATATATGAAGAAGAAGAGGAGTCAACAGAGATTCAGAAATCAGTTCAAGAGCTCGTAGCAGAGGTCGATCGCATCTACCCTTCAAGATTGTCTGAACTACCAAGATTAAGGGAGGAAGAACGGCTCATCCCATCTCTGCAGAGGGCACCAAGGCTGGATCTCAAACCCCTTCCGGAGAATTTAAAATACATCTACCTTGGGAAGGATAAAACTCTTCCTGTGATCATCAATGCTCGATTAAATATTGAGGAAGAAGAGAAAGTTCGAGAGGTTTTGGAAAAGTATAAAGAGGCAATCGGATGGACTCTTGCATATATCAAGGGCATTAGCCCTACCATATGTCAGCACTACATTCGTCTCGAGGAGAATGCAAAGCCATGTAGAGATTTTCAAAGGAAGCTTAATCCAGCAATGAAAGAAGTCGTGATGAAAGAGATCCTGAAGTTGCTAGACTTGGGCATTATATATCCTGTTTCAGACAGTGAATGGGTGAGTCCGGTGCATATGGTGCCAAAGAAGTCAGGCGTACAATTTGCGGAGGATGAATGGGGCACGCTCGTGACCAAGAGGCTCCAAACTGGATGGGGCATGTGTATTGACTACAGAAAACTCAACTTGGTTACCAAGAAGGACCATTTTCAACTCCCTTTCATTGATGAGATGCTTGAACACTTAGCAGGTAACAAATATATTTGATTCCTTGATGGTTATTCTGGATATATGCAAATTTTTGTAGCTCAAGAAGATTAGGATAAGACGACCTTCACGTGTCCTTCCGGGACCTTTGCACAACGAAGAATGCCTTTCGGACTGTATAATGCTCCAGAAACATTTCAAACGGTGCATGATGAGTATCTTCTCTGATTTGTTGGTGAAGTGCATCGAGGTCTTCAAGGATGATTTCACTATGTATGGAAGCTCATTCGAAGCATGCTTGAGACATCTGGAGCTCACGTTGGCGAGATGCGTGGAGAAGAACCTGGTGCTGAATTATGAGAAATGCCATTTCATGGTGCAAGAGGGCATTGTACTGGGTCACGTGATCTCGGAGAGAGGCATCGAGGTCGATAAAGCCAAAGTGGACGTAATTGCGAGGCTGCCTTATCCCAACAATGTGAGGTAACTTCGAGGATTCTTAGGCCATACGGGATTGTACAGGTGGTTTGTGAAAGACTTCGCAAAAATAGCTCAACCCATGACTCGGCTCCTTCAAAACGATGAGGCGTGGGAATTTTGCAAGGATTGTAAGGAAGCTTTTAATTCTTTGAAAGGCAGCCTGACCTCGGCACCTGTCATCCAACCCCCAGATTGGGGCATGCCATTCGCAATTATGTGTGATGCAAGTAGGTATGCAGTAGGGGTCGTGCTAGGACAAAAAAGAGGAAAGATTAGTCATGTCATCTACTACGCTTCAAAGACTTTGAATCCAACTCAATGCAATTACACCATGATGGAAAAAGAAATGCTAGCCGTGGTTTCTGCTTTTGAAAAGTTCAGGTCTTATCTTTTGGGAGGAAAAGTGATAGTGAATACGGACCATGCTGCCTTTCGATACCTCATGACTAAGAAGAAAGCTAAACCAAGATTAATTAGATGGATTCACTTACTACAAGAGTTTGATGTAGAGATAAAAGACAAAGCGGGTGCACAAAATCTGGTGGTTGATTACTTGAGTAGAATCATTTAGAAGAAAGATGTCGTGCTCATCACAAAGACCTTCCCAGATGAGCATGTCTATTATATCAGGGATCAACCAGAACCTAACCCATGGTATGCAGACATTGTGAACTGTAAAGTAGTAGGGTCCTATCCGGATAATGCTACATCCTATGTCAAAAACATGCTTCGTGCTGCAAGCAAGCACTATATTTGGGATGATCCAAATTTGTGGAGGCAATGCTCAGATCAAGTTCTAAGAAGATGTGTTTTGAGGAATGAGGTTTAAGATATCCTCAAACATTGCCACGCCAAAGAATGTGGAGGACACTACAGTCATAGGATAACAGCCCGAAAAGTGTTAGATTGTGGATTTTATTAGCCTGTAATTTTTAGGGATGCTCATGATTTCTGCAAGAAGTGCAAAGAATGTCAAAGAGAGGGAAATATCACTAAAAGAGACGAAATGCCAATGAACCCTATATTGCCTGTCGAGATCTTCGACATTTGGGGAATGGATTTCATGGGTCCTCCCACAAGTTCAAAGGAAATCTTTACATTCTTTTAAGTGTGGATTATATTTCGAAATGGGTAGAGACAAAGGCTACTGCAAACAATGATGGGTCAGTGGTGGCTTTGTTTTATAAAACTCACATCTTTTGCAGATTTGGAATTCCCAAAACAATAATTAGTGATCAAGGTTCGCATTTTTGTAATGGGATAATTGAGAGGTTAATAAAGAAGTATGGAGTACACCATCGCATCACTACTGCATACCATCCTCAGGGGAATGGTCAAGCAGAGCTCTGCAAAAGGATCATCAAGGGCATTCTCAGAAAGGTGGTGAGCCCAAAAGGGAAAGATTGGAGCTTAAAGTTGGATGATGCCCTTTAGGCATACCGCACAGCGTATAAGACACCATTGGGAATGTCACCCTACCGCATTATTTTTGGAAAGAGATGTCATCTTCCAGTGGAGTTAGAACACCGGTCTTATTGGGCAATAAATAAGCTCAACATGGATGATGGCGAGGCCGAGTTTGAAAGAAAATTGCAACTCCAGGAGCTCGAGGAATTATGCTTGGAGGCCTACGACAACTCAGTGATGTATAAAGAAATGATCAAAAAGAATCATGACCTTCTCATCCGCGCAAAGAAGTTTGAAGTGGGACAAAAGGTGCTTCTGTATCAATCTCGATACAAAATCATGAAAAGCAAGTTATCCTCGAAGTGGGTGAGTCCTTTTGACGTGATTGCCTAATTTTCAAATGGACCTATGGAGATAAGAGATCCAAAGAGTGGAAAACATTTCAAGGTGAACAGACAAAGGCTTAAGGTATATTATGGAGAGTTCAAAGGAGCAGATGGTGCCCACACTGCTGCTCAAGTTATCACCTTTGTCTAAAGAGAAGTATAGTCGAGCTCGCGACTATAATAAATGGCGCTACCCAGGAGGCAATCTGGTATGATTTTGACTTCTAGTTTTTCTTTACTTTCAATAAATGAGTGTATTGGTTTTATTGTCTCTAACCGTAGGGCGAGGTGCGTGTAGTGTTTTTGGAGATGTTTGTTCCTTGAATGCAGAAAAGAAGTTGAGGTGCATGGAGACCAAACGGAGGGTCAACTTTAGGTCCCTGGTGATCACACAGCTGCAGGAGATCAACAAGACCACCTAGAGCAAGATAATGCTCGGCCAATTCATCACTGAATTGGCCAAGAGCATGCGACTGGTGAATGAGGAGAAGATGGAGGTTGTCCCGGAGGAGCTGCTGGATTTAGGATGCTTGCAGAGGATGCAAGACATCGAGCTTGGAGAAGAAGGGGTGTACAAGTTTACCTACCCCAAGGTCAAGGAAGTTGTTGTGGAGTGCCCGATGACTGCTGCATTGGGCCAGGAGATATTGAACCGCATCCAGGAGGTGGAGAATGTTGTTGGAGCCAACAATTGCATTCTCAAGGAGATCCTCCGTGCCCTTAAGGAGTTCAATGAGAGGCAAGAAGCCAGGTACCCTGAGGAGCAGCCTGCTCCCTAGTTTGTGTCCTCTCATCTTTTTAATTTTTAGTAGTTTAGGTTTGTTTTTCTTTTTCAGTCTGTATATATGTTTGAGTCTGTTGGATTCTACCACTTTGCTTGTAGCAAAGTGTGTGGGTATGTTAGTTTGTGTGTCTTTTATGTGCTTGCCTTGATTAGCATGAACTTGTCTCTTTTTGTTTTTCTTCTTTGTTTGTCTTTGTGTTCATTCTATGAGCTTAGATGAATAGGGACAATGAATGGGTATGTAGCATAAACCTGAGAGATTTTGGGCTCTGCATGCTATATCATGATATATGCAGCTTTCCTTTCTTGTGTGAATATGCATTCTCATCTAGGATTCTGCTAGAATTTGTTTACTTGGCTTTCTATCCTTTTATGACTATGGGTGTTGCTGATTAGATTATATAGGCATTTCTTTCTATGAGCTTACTTAGCCAAAAACATCCTTTCCCTGAGAAAATATATCCATTGTTAGCCCAAATTGAGACAAATAATTCATTCGAATTAATCTAATAGAAAGCCAGAAATATCATGGTCATTATGATAGGTTTAGATATCTCTGGAAGAAAAACAAAAAGGCATTTGTGAGCTGAAAAGGAAGAAAAATCACCCTTGAGCTTAAGGTCAAGAAATCCTAAAATTCTTATGAGGGTGGTTGCTTATTAGGGGGGGGATAGAAAAAAAGAAATAAAAAGCAGAAGGTGTGCTAAGGCCCATAATGCAAAGAGTCTAGTCAAAAGCAGGACCCTGGAGGCCTCCAAGAAGCCTATATGACCTGTGCCAGTACCTAAATGATCCAACCTGCCTAAAGCCCCATTACAACCTGCTAAGTCCTATTTATAATCTGAAAACACCTTAGTTCTTACTGAATGAAGAAGTTATGAGCCAGTAGACAAACCTATAGCATGGCCAAGATTGAGAATGATTTGAACGTAAACAATCAATCATGCATACACGAGAGGTGTTGTGAGGGAGTGAAGTGTGTGGGTATGTCGAGCCCTATTTTCGTGCTCTTTATAGTGTCTGTAGAGGTCTAGATCGAGTCTTTTCTTCTTTTGTTTTGGGTCTTTTGTGTCTGGGAAGACACACTGGTATGCAGGGGCACAGGATTCTTGCAAATAGGAACAATGGAGCAGATAAAGGGCAATAAAGAAGAAGAAATACAGTAGGGTGCTGGAGGTCCCAAGGAGCTGATGGTGATCACGACGACGAACGGCAAAGCTACGAAGACTCCGTGTACTGAAAGTCAAACCTTTGCCGAAAATGGCAAGAACAAGTTCTGACAGGGCCACAACATCTTCAACGGTAGCCTCCAACAGCAACATCAGCAACAACCAATGAGATGAAAGCAAAGACAAGAGACTGAAAGTGAAGGGCTGGCCAACCAAAGGGATGTCGGACTCCAAACTTCATTATGAGGCAGATTTGAAAGGCTTGGATGCAACTACCACTTAGGGAATCCGCTATATAAAAGCCATCTCTCTCCTTCATTCGGGACATCTCCTATTATCACATATCATCGAAGAACACCAGCACACACTACTCTCTATGCACTTTTTAGATTTCAGCACAAACAATACTCTCTTTACATTTTCTGTCAAGACCTCTGTGAGGCAAACACTTATTTCCAATTTTTAATGTTATTGATGCTTTCGTTTATTTATTTCTTTTCTTATTTCTTTATCGTTATGTTTAGCTAAGTTGTTAATGCTTGAGTTGGTTGAGATGCGGTGAGATGTGAGTGCTTTGTGTAAGAGAGGTGAGGCCGGAAGCTCGCCGGAGAGCTAGTGGTCACGTTCCTGACATGCTGGGCTAGATTCCAAAGCGGTGGAGCCTCCACTTCTCCTGCGGTGGCCAACGGAGGAGCTGCGGAGGCAAGATCCCTCACAATACTAGGGAGGAGATGCTCATGTGCGTGACATGGTGACAGTAAAGGGGCATGAGTGTCGAGGCCCTATAACCAAGTGATGTGGCCACACAGTGACTATTCGAGGGCCTGGGATCCAAACACAGACACACATGCATACATCGAACCAAATCACGACTGACTCAATCATGCCCTCCATATCTGATTTATTTAGTGTTTTATTTCAGTCTTGCTTCTAGTTTATGTTGAGAGTGACAAAAACCAAAACCCAACTCCTGTCCAGTGACATCGAGGTCATCACAGCCTACCTCCCTAAGGTTCGACCTTTAATACTTACCCGTAACTATACTTAGTGGTGGGCATCAGGAAAATTACAAATCATATTTTGGCGCGTCCGGGTTTTTCTGACGACAGATCAGGGCGCTGTCAACACTCCGAGCACCCACACACAGATGACGAAGCACGCGCCTCAGATTCTAGAGAGCAATCCCAGAAATCTGGTTTCAAGATGGATTCCGTGGTTGCAGAAAGAGAAAGAAAGAAGAAGAAGAAGAAGAAGAAGAAGAAGAAGAAGAAGAAGAAGAAGAAGAAGAAGAAGAAGAAACCAGAGAAAGAAAGTGATGCCGGCGAAATAAACGAGGAAGAAGATACTGCATTAGGTGCTTCTCGTCGACCTCTTCCATATGAGAAGAGGCTGGTAAACTTTTGAATTTTTTAGATCCCACGCTTGATACGAATTTCATAATCTGCTAATTTCGTATCTTCAATTGGTGAATTGATACATTTATGGTTGAATTGATAGGTGAATAATTCGAATCTTGTTATTGCCGCCTGATTTTTTCTTAGATTTGTTCCCCATATTACGAAAATAGGAATTTCGTATTGAATATTCTGTTACGATTTTATATTTTCGTAATGTGATTTTCATAATAAGGTTATAACTATGTTACGATTTTAGATTTTCTTATTGTAGATTTTGTATCCATGTTACGAATTTCGTAATTCGTATCGTCATTTAGTAACACCGTTTATTCTGTTGTTACGAATTTCGTAACTCGCAACATTTTTCATGAATTTTGCAACTGATCTAATTCTGTTGTGTGAGATAAGGATATGAAGTTACGAATTATGAATTTTGTAACACGTTTGTTACGATTTTAGAATTTTGTATTGGAGATTTTGTATCCATGTTACGAATTTCATAATTCGTATCGTCATTTGATGCTTCTTGCATTTTTTGTGAGATTTAGTAACACCATTTATTCTGCTGTTACGAATTTTGTAATTTGTAACATTTGTCATGAATTTCGTAACAGATGTTACGAATTTTGTAATTCGTAACTAATTCTGTTGTGTGAGATGTGGATATGAAGTTACGAATTGTGAATTTCGTAACAAGTTTGTTACGATTTTAGATTTTTCTACTGGAGATTTTGTATCCATGTTACGAATTTCATAATTCGTATCGTCATATAATATTTCTTGTGTTTTTTTTATATTTAGTAGCATCGTTTATTCTGCTATTACATTTCGTAACAAGTGTTATGAATTTCGTAATTCGTAACTAATTCTGATGTGTCTGATGTGGTTATGAAGTTACGAAATTTGAATTTTGTAACATATTTGTGCGTTTTACATATTAAGTTACGAATTTTCAATTGTCGTAATTCCTAACTAATTCTGTTGTGGTACCAAAGTTACGAAATTATAAACTCGTAACAGATTGTGTTTTGTCAACCCATTACGATTTCTAATTTCGTAATATTTTGTGGGTTGTATACCTTTTATATGTGTTGTAATCCATGTTACGAATTATAATTTCGTAACATAGTTTGCTTTTGTTGTGAATTTTTGTTACGCCGCAACTAATTCTGCTGTTTGAGATATGGTATCACTGTTACGAAATTACAAAAACGTAACAGATTGTGATTTGTAGCCTGGTTATGATTTCTAATTTCGTAACAATACGTACCGTTTCTATTTGTTCTAACCCATAGCATAGTTTGCTATTTCGTAACATGAGTTGCTTGTTCCGAATTATTGATTTGGTTTCATTGTTTGTTTATTGTAGAACATATGGACTTTCAAATAAAAGAATCTGGCACAGAACACCACCAGATTATGTTAACTAGTGGAGCGTGTACAATCAAGGATATACGCTGTGTGTTGGAATCTTTTGGAAAAAAAATCGATCAAATAATTAAAGAGATTAGCAAATGGAGCCTTCATGAAGCTCCCCGACATCGTCTCAAGATCGGGCAAGGCATTCCATTACATCATTGTAATCTAACATCGCAATTACTGTAGATAAATATGCACCTGTTTGTATTTTGCAATATCCCAATAACGAAATTATAATTTCATAATAGTGTACCAATTATTCGTAATTAGAATCCGTTATAAATTGTTTAATTGTTGTGCATGAAGGATAGTGAGATGATAATATATATGTGGGTCGGAGAAAGGAGTATATTCTCATTCCTCTAATGGGTATAACCTTTCAACAATTTTTGAGTAAGTTTGAGGTGCGATTGAAAAAAGACCATAACATATAGGCATTTGATGAGATGCATTTGACCTACAAGGCATATTGATACAAAATGTTGAATTCGTAATATAGAATCATGATAAACTGGTACGCATTCATATAATCGTAACATGGAATCATGTCCAACTGATACGAAATTATAAATTAGTAATAGAGAAACAAGACACGTTTGATATGAAATATTAAATTCATAACATGGAATCATGACATACATTCATAAAATTGTAACATGAAATTATGACAAAGTGATACGAAATCATAAATTTGTAACAGGGAAACAAAGCATATTTATACGAAATGTAAAATTCGTAACATTCAATAATGACAAACTGATACGAAATCGTAAATTCGTAATAGAGAAACAAGTCATGATGTAATGGACCACTTTTTCGGATCTTGAGACGATGTCGGAGAGCTTCATTAAGGCTCCAAGTGTTGATTTTAGCGGATATCCTATTCTGTGTTCTCGCCACTAGTTAGCATAATCCAGTGGTCTTCTGATGCCAGATTCTTTCGTTTAAATGTCCATTTGTTCTACAATAAACAAACAATAAAACTAAACCAATAATTCGGAACATGTAAATAATGTTACGAAATAGCAAATTATGTTACGAAATTATAATTCGTAACACGGTTACAAAACACAACCTGTTACGTTTTTACAATTTCGTAACTGATCAGAATCAGTTACGATGTAACAAGAATTCACAACAAATGCGAAGGAGCACAATGTTACGAAATTCAAAATTCGTATCAACAATAAGTGTTACGAAATTATACTTCTTAACCGGGTTAAAAACAGGACAAAAATATATACATCGCACAAATGTGTTACGAAATTCAAATTTCGTAACTTCGTAACAACATCTCACACAGCAGAATTAGTTACGAATTTCGAAATTCGTAACATATGTTATAAAACTGGTAAACATTTGGTACGAAATACGAAATTTGTAATAGCATAATTAACAGTGTTACTAAACCGCACAAAAAAACTCAATAAGCATAAAAATGACGATACGAATACGAATTTCGTAACAGGGATACAAAATATCCAATGCGAAATTCTAAATTCTTAACAAAGTTATAACCTTATTATGAAAATCACATTTCGTATCATTTATTCTTGCTTTTCATATCATTACTCCAATACGAAAATCTAAAATCGTAACAGAATATTCAATACGAAATTGCAATTCTCATAACATGCATAACAGATCTGAGAAAAAAACAGGTGATAAAACAAGATTCATATGAATTCACGCATCAGTTCAACCACAAATCGTAGCAGTTACGAAATTCGTAACAAGTATACCAAATCTCCAGTATGAAAATTTCAAATCGGCACAAATGTGTTACGAAATTTGAATTTCATAACTTCATACTGATACGAAATGACAAAATCTTAACAGAAAATCAAGGCATAGTGGCGAAATGACAAAATTGTAACATGTAACTCAGTACGAAATGAATAAATCGTAACAACTGTAAATTCGTAACCACGTATGCACACATGCGAAAAACTAGATCTAAAATACCAATACATCCAAATCAGTCGGAAATCATCCCAAATATACATGAATCACCAGGAATCATATGAAAACTTGTAAATCATCAAAACCAAATACGAAAATAGCATTATTTCAAGCTAGATCTAGGATTTTTCTAGAGAGAGAAAGATGGAGAAAGAGAAATAAAATCGAGAGAGAGTAGAGAAGATCCCGAACCTTGAGTTTTGTCGAGAATATTACGAGCTCGACAGAGTTTTAGAGACACGTCAACTTCAGAGCCGGCGCCTTTTTCTTCTCCATGGCCGCTGGAATTGAAGGGTAATTCTTCTTCTTTTCCGTGGGGCTGCTCGGCGCGGTCGTTTTCAGAGGCAATGTGGAGGAGATGTAGCGGAGGAGATGAGTCGGAGAGAAATCGCGGTGAAGAATTGAGAAGTTGGAGTTGCAGAGAGAAATTCGTAGAGAGAGAAATTCGTAGAGAGAATGTTGTGAATTGTTTATGACCTTTTGTTTTTGTATTAAAGTGGACAACTGAAGAATAAAAACTTAAAAAAAAAAACTTCCACCCTTTAGTAAGAGTAATATTGTCCAGAAATAATGAAATTGACTAGAATTTTACCATATTAAGTTGTTTGTGACAAATATTGTAGCCTAAGGGGTCCATATGGCTACATTCCTACTCCTCTCTAACAAAAAATCCAACCATCACTTCCTATCTAAAAAGTTCTCCAAAGTTAACGATCATAACACAAAGCCACTCAAATTAGCAACAACTCTTCACATTTTTTTCTTGCAATTCGACTTCAGAATTTTTTAATACAATTAGAAAAATTAGTGATAAAATTCATTCATACTTAAAGTTTAAGAAAAATTATACATAGATTCTTACTTTAACATGTTACTCTTTCCTTCCACGACCCATTTCCTACATTTTCTAAATTGGTTGTCAATGAAAGATTTATTTAACTCCATTTAGAGAAGTATGTCTCACATATTTCATTTATTTTTAATTTTATTCATTTTACAATTATTTACAAGAAATTTTGATTCTACTCAGATTACCTCGTGCCAACTAAGAGGGTGTTTGGCCGAGCTTAAAAGCTCCTTAAACCAGCTTATAAGCTGCTAAATCCTTAATATTGAACAACTTATAAGCTCTTTTAAGGAGCTTAAAAGCTCAGCCAAACACCTTCTAAGTTAACATATTTTCTTAAATTATGTACCAGTCAACACTAATCATGATATTATTCATGCTTATAGTACTATTTAAGAATGATTAATTAATAAAAGTGACGGGACTTTTATCGAATGTACTATTTTATTACTGTATCTTATTAAAATCAGTAGTTTTCTGAACTGGGACAAGTCGGGACGATATTACCCTTGTAATGGTGTCATGCTTATGCAATGGTGTTAGTACCAAATTAGAATTTATTTTTTTAGTTTTACAAAATACGCATAAATGAATTTTTTACATTAAAAGTTGAAGGGAAAGCGTCTAAAATTGAGTTGCGCTTCATCATCTAATTAGGATTGAATTGTTAATTTTAAATTTTAGAGATTCAATAAGATAACACAGGCCACGCGACAATATCTTTTTTTATTTTTTATTATTTATTTTTTTTCATTGTTTTGCCCTTTTTGAGACCGCGACAAAATAATTTTAGTCCGTCAATCTTACAATTAAAACCCATCATTCAATCGAAAATTAATATAAATTTGAATGAGACTTGTATTAGGTATCTGTCTTTTTTTCTTCTTCTTCTTCTCCTTTCTAAAATAAGGTACATGTCTTCTACCAACCGTCCGACTCCGACTTCACTTACCATCATATAGTTGCTTTTTTGGCCTCTTATTGTACTTGCGGGTTCAATTAAAAATATTGAAATGTATATTCAATATTAAAGGCCGTATATGAAATATTTTTTCCTAAGAAACACAAAATAATTACTTTCTCCGTCCAAAAAAGTACGGTTTAATGCTTGTGACACGGGTTTAAAGAAAAATTAAGTAAACATTTGTTGAGTGGAGAAATGCATCCACGTATTTCATTAGTTGTGAAGTTTAAAATATTATTATAAAGTTAATGGAATTATTTTCATTTATATAATTTTCATGGACGGTGAAAATATAAAATTCATTAATTTGAACTAGGTAGTCAATA
Organism: Schizonepeta tenuifolia; assembly: GCA_029490685.1. Taxonomy (NCBI): domain Eukaryota; kingdom Viridiplantae; phylum Streptophyta; class Magnoliopsida; order Lamiales; family Lamiaceae; genus Schizonepeta; species Schizonepeta tenuifolia. The sequence continues at coordinate 11,304,744 of CM055956.1, forward strand.
GACTTCACTTAACTTTTTGGTCACAACTATTGATGCATTGCAAATAAAAGAAAGATAAAAATTAAGACACCACCTTAGAGCATGCACAAGGGACGTTCCGATTGCCGGCTCGACGACAGAACGCCCTATTGTGGAGTCGATGGCGGCGGGACGTGGCTCGCCAAGATGGAACGATTCTATGGGAGTACAATCTTGGCGAAAACGACATACCTGATATCAAGCGGATGAAGAGATAAAGTAAGAGAAGATGAAGATGAAGTTCACAAATTTTGCAGGAAGAAGAAAAAGAAGAGAGAGAGAGAGAGAGAGAGGTGCAGCAGCGGTGTAAGTTAGATATTACAGGATTTCAGGTTAATATATTAATTAATGATTATTTTTTATGAGGTTAATATTTATTTTTTGTGGGCTTAAATTAATTTAATTGGCTTTTGAATTAATAACTAATGTAAATTTTGATATTTTAGTTTATGTAAATTATGTGATTTTTTTTAGAATAAAGATATTCGGCCACACTGTGGCCAGCCACACGCTTAAAAAAAGGAAAGTTGACTATAAAAATGAAAATAATCACATTTTTCCTTTAGGGTTTATGCTTCCCAATTAGGGTATATTTCCATTTTAAAAATATATATTACCATTTTTAGCTCGTGTGGCTGGCCACAGTGTGGCCGAATATCATTATCCTTTTTTTTTATTAATGTACTTAGTTTATTCAAAATGTGTCATTTTTCCAATTAATGTATTTTTTTAATTATTTTATATTTTTTACTTAAACTATGTATTTTCAATTTTTTTCTTAAAATTATGTAATTTTTATTTTTATTTACATTAATGAAAATGTAATCTTTCTAAACTTTGTATTGCACGTAAATTGAGTCATATCATTGCAGCCCCATGGCTTAATGTAAGGACCACAACTCGATTGGGCCTTCAAGGAGCGCAAGGGTTATAGATGCTCTTATGTTCACACTTAGTGCAATCTTTCCTTTCAAGGTGTAGCATAGTTAAATTCAACTTTTCGATTTGTTGCAACTGAAAGTAACATTGAAAACCAAATTAATTAACCATAGTCATTTGGTTTCCCTCCAAAAAAAAAAAAAAAAAAAAAAAAAACATAGTCATTTGGATCATTTTGAGGCTTCAACCCGAAACTTTCGAGATCTTTTGCCAAAAAAGTACAGAACTAGAGATGAATTTGTTTCTTCTTTCTTGACGAAACGACATGTTCCAAGTGAAATACAGCAAAATAGCTTAAGATTAATAGTACAAATTAAATAAAAGTAATACTATTACATTGTACGTGAAATTCCATTCATGTCAGGAGCCATACATATAAATTGCTGCCAGCTTGCAGATGTAACATTATTGTTGGCTGATTTTTGAAAGATGACAATAGCTTCCAACAGCAAGAAAATTGTTCAACCAACCAATAAAGGATTAATATGGGGTTCCACAATCATTTTTTTTTTTTTCAAAACAATTAATTACGTAGTCCTCATTAACCAGTGCTTTCTTCTATATAAAACTAAAATTACGTCGTTATATATATGTTTCGTGACAAGAAGTGTGTGTCTTTTTGCTTCAAATGTTTTTTTTCTTCCCTTTATATTTCTGTATCTTTCATAAAAATGATTTTAGCACTTTCCATGGTCAGAAAAATTCAATATTTAGCATTTCTCTATATACCCCCTCCGTCCACAAAGATTGTAAGGAGTTTTTTGTAGTAAGGATTTTAATAAAAGTGTGATACATGTTAAGTGAGTGGAGAAAGAATAAAAACTAGCTACGACGGATGAAAAATGAAAACTAGCTACGATCTTCATGGGCGGGGAGAGTATAATTTTGTATATGCTCCTAGTTGTATTTGTTATCTCATCCATACATAAACAGGAAATTAAAAGTCTTGGAATTTATATTTGAAATAAGATATTTCTTTCCTTCCCATTTTATAAAATCTGCACATATGTTATGAAAATGAGTTATTTATATATAAATTTATAAGGCCATGAGCAATGATAATCTCCAATAGGACATCGCATATGTGGGCTCATGATGATCTCTCTATTTTGCTCACAATAGAGATCACAAAACTTATTGATCTCCAATGCTTTTGTTCTTTTTTATTTTCATTTTTAAATTAATTTCAAAATATAATACTAACAACTATTTCAATGCTAATTTGATTGAATTGAAACAAAACAAAAAAAAAGTTGCATTAATTAAAAGTATTTGAATAAAACCGATTACAAATCAAAAAAATTCAAACTACTCTTCATCACCGATCCAATCCAATTTCTTCTTGAGGATCTCATAAAATTTGAAGAAAACAAGTAGACAATTGAGAGAAAAGGGTGAGAATGGTGTGAAAAATGATTTGTAGTTGTGCATGTTAATAGGAAAAGATAAGAAATAAAATAAAATGAAAGCACGCCACAGGCCAAAAAACCCTCCAACACTCAGCTATCATCCGCTCCAAGTGATCACAAATACGATCTTTACAATTGGTAATGGTGAGCGATCACCATTTTGTGCTCGCAAAATTAACGATCACGTTATGGTAATCGCCATTGCCCATGGTCTAAAGATTTAAAGTAAGTTTTTGGGGATAATTCTTTCAAATAAAGTAGGAAGAGTTGGTCTCTCGTGAGACGCGTCTCACAAGGTGAGATGCACGACCTTTTTTTTTTTGCAATATGTCCATATGCACACCACCATATATTCATATGCACACTACTTAATGTTCATACGCACACTGAAGAGTATCCATATGCACCAACTTTTTCTATTTTTTTTTTGTTGCAATATATCCATATGCACACCATCATATATTCATATGCACACAGAAGAGTATCCATATGCACCAACTTTTTCTAATTTTTTTCTTTTTATTTATTTACAGTTTTTTTTATTCCGATGGAGCCTTCGGCTCCGATTTTACGGCTCCGCCTTCGCTCCGATTACTAATATAAGGATAATCGTCGGGCAACAATTTGGACTTTTACGGCTCGCTCCGAGGCCTTCGGCTCCCCTCGCTTGAATTTTGATCAAAGAAGAAGCGGCAAACAAAACAATGAAGAGGCAAACAAAAAAAAAAGGGTACAAAATAAATTTGGAAATTTAAAAAACAAAAATCGAAAATTGGTTGTGCATATGGAAATAGAATATGGTGCATAACTGCATATCGGTTAACATGATTGTGCATGTAGATACACTTTGAAGTGCATGTGACATGATTAATAAAAACAAGTGAAAAAAGGTTGTTCATATGAACATAAAGTGCAGTGCATATAAATATATGGTGATGTGCATATGGACTTGTTGCCAAAAAAAATCGAAAAAAAAGTCAACCGTTGACCGGGTCAACCCGGATCCGGACTGGGTCAACCCGGTCTCACAATGTGAGACTCCTCTCACTAGAGAATTTGCCAAGTAGGAATAAGAACAGACGAGTATTTTTTTCATAACATATATTAATAATTTAAAATTTGTAGTGATGTATTAATTATGCCTCGTATTTACATTTTAGAAAATAAGTACTCCCTCCGTCCATTAATTTTGTACCCACTTACCCCATTTCATCTGTCCATTAATTTTGTACCCACTTGTATAAAAATACCAATTTACCCTTACTTTTTAGCATATTTTTTACCCTTTACCCCAATTAACCCAAACCCTCCCAATTAAATACACTAATCTAAAACACTAATTAACCCAACCCAAGTGTCATTACCCTACCCAAAATTCACAACCCAAGCCCAAAATCCATCTGCTTATCTCTCTCTCTCTTTTCCTTGCATTTCTCTCGAATTCTTGTATCTGGTCATCTCTCTCTCTTCCATTCCCCAAATTGGAGAAACCCTTGTTCTATCTCTCACTGTCGCTGCCGCGGCGCTGTCGCGTCTGCACATCCATCGATCTGCTTCTCTCGCTCTCTCTCTATCTCTCTCTCTCTTTCTCTCTGATGCCACATCCATCGATTTGCTTCTCTCGCTCTCTCTCTATCTCCCGCTCTCTCCGACGCCACATCCAACGATCTGCTTCTCTCTCTCTCTCTATCGCTATTCGATGAAGGGAGTTTGGAAGTATGATCCTGTGATGGATCTTTGGATCCCCCCAGGCTGGGTACCACCCACACCCTCCAATTCCCCTAATTTTGTGAAGGATCTTTGGGTTCCACCGGGGGTGGGAACCCTCTCCGATTCCCATTGATTCAGCTATGCACTGGTCAGAAATCGTGCCGGAAAAAGAAAAAATAGGTAAATCTCTCCTTTTAATGTAATTCCCGTCAGTTGTTTAAATTACTACTCATTCACAATTTTCATTTATCTTGTTGTAGGTGAATCGGAGAATCCTCTCGTGGGTAATGGTGAATCCGAGGATCCACAATCCAAGTTGAAAATCACTTTGGATCCATATCAGCTCCACTGCCAAAATAAAGTCAACTACGAAGGGGATTCGGACACTGATTCTGATATTACTCAGTTTTTTCTTCCTTATGTTAGCTAGTTTGGTGAGTTATGGCTGGTGATGCCTTATATCTGAGTTATGGCTGGTGATGCCTTCAGTGTTTTTTATGATGATGAACTGATGCAATGTGTGTGACTTTGTGTTCTTGCCTGCCTCTTTTAAATGATGAGTACAGATGCTATACTTGTGACTGGTGATGTGCAAATGATGCAATTGTGTGTTGCTGATGCAATGTGTGTGACTTTATGTTCTTACCTGCCTCTGTTAAATGATGAGTACATATACTATACTTGTGACTGGTGATGTGCAAATGATGCAATGGTGTGTTGCTGATGCATACTGTAATTGAAGCCACCACTAGGTTTCTTTAAACCTAGTTTAGGAGGCTCAATTACAGTTTCCATTGCTGCATTGGTGTGTTGCTGATTTAATTGCTACCTATATATGGTCAGATGCATTGGTGTTTAGTTTACATTCCATACATTGCAGCTTAATAGTTTAGTTTACATTCCAAACATTGCCAAAAAACAAAAATCACAACATGTTTGTCCCTATAAACCAGCTCAAAACACCTGCAAATCCATTCCATTTCTTCAGTCTTCCATACCCACATGCTCCAATGCCTCTGTTAATGCATCTAAATTGTAGAATTTGTCTTCCCCCATGCCAAATAGATTTAAATGTGCCAAGCTGTCTCTGACAAGCTGTATGTCAACTTCAATATTGTCTTGTAACAACCCTTCCTTGATCAAATGGTCCTTACCCATATGAGGCAAAGGGTAGTCATTGCTGCTTTTCACCTTCATTATTTCTTGATAGCACATCTGTAGTTGGAGGAAAATCTTGTTTATCTTCCAGGGTGGGTAATTCTGATAAGCTTCCATCACACTTTCCATCAATTCCTTCACTGTTCTATGTGGTTTCTGATTTTTCAGTGATTGAATGCTCCTAAAAAGCCCAAGTCATTTATATTTGTGTCTGCACTATTGGGTGGTTGGTTGATGAGATGGAGATGGAATCCATCTGTGTGTGCAATTGCTTGAAAGTCTGGATCACTGTCGTTGATGTGTGGTTTAGCATTATCTTGTTGTATCCAAATCTTTTTGCCTAGAGAGTCTAGCCAGTTGGCTTTAATTGATGGTACAAGCTGTTACACATTGATATGTTAAGTGTGCAAATGATGCAATGGAGCTGCTGATTCAATATGTGTGTGACTTTGTGATTACCTGCCGGTTATGATAAGCTATACAGATACTACACCTGGTGAGTTATGTGTGCAAATGATGCAATATATGTACTGACTTTGTGAATATGGATAATCTGATAAGCTGTACAGATACTATACTTGGTGACTTAGCAGTGTGCAAATGATGCAATGAACCTGGTGATGCAATATGTGTGTTCCTTTGTGATCTTACCTCAGTCAGGAGTTTTTTTTTTGCAACTTCTCTAGTAACTGATTGCATAGGTTTCAGTTCCATTGTTCCCTTGGGTCTGTTTTTTGAACATCTTTGAGCAGGCTCCTCTATGATGAATGGAAATATGCCTAGTTTACCATCAAAGATCACTGTACTCTCTGTATCTATGATTGGCCTACCTAGTGCACAAGTGAACATGATTTTGAGGATGTGAGACTTAGATTGAAGCATCCTGTGTGGTTTTTTCTCACCTACTGCAAGGTAGTACCTATTTGAACATTTGGTGAGATAAAACCATTTCTCATCTATATGGACTGTATGCTGCATTGCCTGAAACTTGATTTTGCCATTGTGAATGATGTTTCCTAACTGACTAATGCTCCAGTTGAGTCTGCATATCATATTTTGGGGTTAGAGAAATGGCTTCACAGCATTGGTGTGTGCTTTCACTTTCTGATCTTTTTTCCAGAGGTGACATAAACTCTTACTGACCTGCAAATTCTCAGCCATAACCCTGTATGATGTCCTCAAGTGAACTGACAGGGCTTTTACGTTCTCTTCATCAAATGGTTTAGTTTTCTTATGCACTGCACCCATCTTCTTGCTTTTTATGTTGACAGGAATACCTTGAAGTTGCTGAGCTGCTGCCATAGACCAGATCTTCCAAACAGTCTTCAAACACACTTGGAACTTCTCTGCAGCCTGTTTTTTCACTCCATACTGCAGTTTTCCATTACTGCTTCTTTGTAGTAGCCACTGTGCTATAGAATTTTGCTCATCAGTTGTGAGGTCTTTTCTTACTGGCTGGACCATTTTTTCTGCTGTATTTGTAACTTTTGGTAGTTGTGAATTTGAAAACTGCATTGAATGGATGTATTTATGGAAGTTTTGTGGGTTAGGTTAGGTTCGAATTTTCCTCCTTTGTATTTTGATCAAATCAATGTAATTCAATTCACTTTATCATTAATGGAATTTTTATCCTTTGCGCCACAGTTACTGTTTTTCCCTCTTCTTCCTTTAATTTCTGCTATTGTTATTTGTTTTAATTTAATTTGCTTCCTTTAATTTCTGCTATTGTTATTTGTTTTAATTTAATTTGCTGAATACCAGCTTTTATTCACTACAGGAACTCGAAAAAAATTTAAATAAGGTCTGACTTTGTAAAAACAACTCGAAAAAAATAAATCATGCAAATACATTGAAGGTCAGTCGTGCAAATACACGAAACAAAAAAAGAATTGACACATTTTCTTCAATATAATGCCAAGGCAATAAACATTTTTTCCCCATACACTTGCACTCTCTCTCCTACTTTTGTTAATAAAGAATTAACAAACTAGCTACATTTATTAACTATACTCCTCAAAAATAACTTTATCCCACCAACTCCACTTTATCAGCTTTTCTTAAGTTTCGTGCCAGCACCAAATGAGTACAGAATTATTGGACGGAGGGAGTATAATGGAATTAGACGTCCAAATTAAAAAAATTATAAAATGAAATGGAAGTATTATTCCCTCCGCATTATTTCATTATATCTATTTTGTCTTATTTAGATGTATTATTTTATTCCAATTTCTTAAAATGGAAATGCAACATATAATAATACCCTATTATAATTCATAAATTATCATATATATCATTAAAAAGCTACTATCTCATATTTAATACGATGAAAATATCTCTAAAAAAATTATTTTATCTTTTTAACTTTATTAAAAATAACTTATTTTTTTAATATGTGTGTCTAACTAAATGATTATAATGAAATGATATGGGCATGAGTTACTATTTTACAATTTCTATGATCTACCCTCCCCTCTCTCTCTATCGTCTCTCCCTCCATTTTATCACTCTTTCTGACACACGCACACACACCACACGTGACCGTTATTTTTAACGTCCATGAAAGGGGCACTATATTATAAATCACAGCAGATTATAAAAAACCACAAAATCTAACGAGACTCACAAAACAGGGATCTTCGTAGAATCCGGGACATCCTTTTGTCATCAGTGGCGGTGACACTGCGCTACCTCGTTTGTATAGAGTAGAAAAAGGTTATTCTTTTAAGGCCCAGAAAAAAAGAAAGATTTTTTTTTTAGCAGAAACTAGATGCATCTGATTCTTGGTATTAGAGCTGACGGAAGTGGGAGACATGGTGGGATTGTTTAAGTATATGTTGGGCTCTGTTTCTCATCCACTGAATTTCTGTTTTCTTTAATTTTTCCCAATACATTGGGGCCTTTTTTCATGAAGATATTATGCATGAATCTGTGTGTATATTTGTGATTGTGCTTTGTATTAGGGGGACACACAAACGTGAGAATTGCTTATTTAGGGTTTGAATCTTGCTGGGAATTTTGAGAATTGGGTAAAAATATTATTAGTCATTCCTTCGGACTCAAAATTCATCATTTATGGACTTGTTAATTTATGAGTTTGATTCTGATGTTTTGTTGAGAGAAGAACGGAGGTAGAAGAAATATGCTTGAATTTTGAGGCTTGTGTGTTTTTCAATTTCAGGAAATACTAGAGTGTTCTATAAAAAGTGTGAAGAATTTGCAAATGCCAAGAACTTCAATATCAGCAGTAGGAATTTTAGAAATTAGGTGAATTTGAAGTGTATTAGTTCCCAAATTTGTATGTTTTTGGAGTGTGAGTGTGAGTAAAGGATGCAATTTATATCCATTTTTAGAGATCTAAAGGGGAAAAAGGGCATAGATGAAAAGGTAGAGCAGTCAGTTGAGCAGGAATGTGGGCTGGAGCATAGAAACTTGAACTTTAGTGCTGAGAGCTCGTTGTCCTCTTCGTCTTCATATCCGTTAGTAGAGCAGAGCCGGTGGGCGAGCTTGCCACCGGAGCTGCTTCTTGATATCATAGGTAGAGTAGAGGCGAGTGAGACGACATGGCCATCGCGAAGAGCTGTGGTGTGTTGTGCTGCAGTTTGCAAGTCATGGAGGGAAATAGCTAGGGAGGTTGTTCAGACACCTGAAGAATGTGGTTTACTAACTTTCCCTATGTCCCTTAAGCAGGTATAAGCTATGTTTCAGTATATTCCGACGTCGTATCAATCTTTGCTTCCTTGTGTTTTTTTTTACTATTGATAATAATGATATGTATCAGCCTGGGCCAAGAGATTCTCCAATTCAGTGCTTCATCAGAAGGGAACGGGCAACATCGGCTTATAGGTTGTACCTCGGCTTAAGCCCTGGCAAGTCATGATCTACTTTCTCTCTCTCTCTATCCTCATTTTTCTTGGATTCCTCTGATTTTTTTCATTCTCCATTGTTGTGATTTGCTAACTACATTGTTGATGGGACCATTTTGTTATGACAAATCTTGTATGTATTTTTAAGACTTAAGGAATATGTCCACTTTTCGGGGTCTTAAATGGGCGTGGGAACACGTAACAACTCTTGAACTGAAGGGGATGTTAGGGAGAAATTCAATTCCGGAACCGTTCATGAATTAGAAGTAAAAAGTCAATAGTCAACTGTTGATATTTCTTAATAGAAAAACAAGAGAGTGTTTTTAGCATTGTGTGTTTTCAGATTCTATACAATTAATCAATGTGATTGATCAAATCCAATCAAGAGGGGAGGGTCAAGGATTTACCCGATGTAAGATACGTATTGTTGGAGGAACCCTAGATCATCTAGAGTTGTCGGAGTAAAAAGATTGTCAACAAGGGTGTTCTTGTGTGCTGTAGATTGAACTCAATTCATAATCCCCACCCTCTCACCCATCCAAAATATACTTATTAAAAAAAAGTTGTTTATAATCTTCATCAAACTCAACCATTTTGGCTTTTTTTTATAAACACATTATCCATTAGTTTGTGTTTTATTTTTATTTTTTTTTAATAGTTTGTAGCAACTTTTATGAGTTGATTGAGTTTGATTTGGATCTTGTATCGCAAATGTGACTGCTAAACTGCATAATACCATGGTGAACTCTTACAAATACTAGATGAACATCTGTATTAGGTCTAATTTTTAATCTCGTGATTAATTACAGCTATTTCGGGGGATGCAAGTAAACTGCTGTTAGCAGCAAAAAGGATCAAGAGAGCCACAAAAACAGATTTTTTCATATCTTTTGCTGCGAATGATTTTTCTCAGACCAGTGATAATTATGCAGGGAAACTGAGGTGCTATGTTGTATCTTGCATTCATTTGTATCCTCATTATTATACTCGTCTTGTTTAATCTACAACGTTATGTTATCAGGTCCAACTTTTTTGGCTCCAAATTCTACGTTCATGATTCTCAGCCTCCGTGCAACACTCCTATCCAATCTCATGGTTGGTCAAGGAAACGAATTTCCGCAAAGAAGGTGGCACCGAGAATACCTATTTGCAACTTTAATGTTGCGACTATAGCTTATGAACTTAATGTTCTCCGTACAAGAGGCCCACGAAGAATGCACTGCATGATGCACACAATTCCAGTCTCATCTGTTCAAGAAGATGGAAGTGCTCCTACTCCTGCCACATTTAACTATAGTCTTGACGAGACTTTTAGCCCCTTGACAGCTTCTGAAGTGAGGAAACGCGATCCTGCTCTCGATACCCCTATTAGAGAGAAACCGAAACAATTGAACATCAGCATTAAGGAACCACTTGTTTTAAAAAACAAAACTCCAAGATGGCACGAGCAGCTGCAGTGTTGGTGTCTGAACTTTAGAGGACGTGTAACAGTGGCATCTGTCAAGAACTTTCAGCTGGTAGCTGCTGCTGACCAAACGGAGAACATTCCTGCTCCAGAACGAGAGAAAGTGATCTTGCAATTTGGGAAGATAGGGAAAGACATATTTACCATGGACTATCAATATCCCCTTTCTGCCTTCCAAGCTTTTGCTATCTGTTTAAGCAGCTTTGATACGAAGCCAGTATGCGAGTAGGCTTTTAACTGTTTCTAAGTATTGGTTCTGAGAGACCGGTTCGTGCAAATAGATTTGTCTGTATATACTTTTAGGTCCCTTTCTTTCCTTGAAGAAGGTATGTCATGCAGTCATCCTTCATAAGATTAAGCTTTAGTTATAAGATGTTAGGATTATGGTTTCGGTTCTATTACTGTTGTATTATGGATAAAACATTTGAACTCAACCATTTGGATATGTATTGCTTGTTTAGAAAATCAGGCTGTAAAAGTAAGTTATTTCAGAATGTTTTGCTTACAATGGCTATCGAAATTTTTATTTATTTATTTACATTTGAAAGCTTTACACCTGCAGTATAGCACTTTGTGATTTTCATGTTAGGGAACATCTACATATTCTCTTTCTGGCAGCTGACACGGCAACCATGGCGTTGAGGCTTTTCAGGATTTTCTGAATCTGAATCACTCGTTTCCATTAAAAGACCTCTGAGGCATCTTCTTCTTATTGTCGGCTGATAGGTGAGTTTCTCTGCATGGCTCGTGTTAACTTCAGCCTTTCGTGTCTGGGGTAAACTTGTTTCGTCTTTTGATCGGATTGATTCCGTTGGCAGATGACTGACAACCAAGTGAACTCCTGGACTTCCTTCAGTTATGGAACTGTTGAACACAATGGAGTTATTGATCGCTTGTGAATTGTTGTTTACGTATGCCTCCGTGAGTTGATCATCCAAAGAGCTCTCGTCTTCTGAGTTTTTCCCTCGAGAACTGTCCTCTTCATCAGTGGTTGCTTCAGGACTTTCATCGGGGTTGACCTTGTAGCTCCGGTGAATGTGAATTCGCCCTTCTCGTTTTGCTGAATCAGACTCCATGTGCATTGTTGCTCCTCTATTTTCTCCTGCAAGGGTTATCACACTTACCGGTTTATCAGAGATGGCGTTTTTGTGGTCCCCCACAGCCAATTGGTTGGCAAACTTTGACACGTCGGCTCTGATGTTTTTGTGCAACGGGACATGTTCTCCTTTTGGTAGAGCAGATTTGTCACGAGCACCGGTGTTTTTGCTTTTCTTCGTTGATTGAGAAGCTGCAACGTCAGCCTTTGTTGCTAAAATCTGCTTTGTGTCAGGTGCCTCTTGCTTCTTCTCACTTGGGATCTCAGCCTTTTCAACAATTTGTGCTTCAGAGACTGATTCTGGAGCAGCAGATTCATCGACTTTCTTCTTCGTCTTTTCATTAGCTTCAGTATTTGTTTCTTGCACCACTTCCTTCACATCTTGAGTTTCTGCAGGTTTTGCATCCCTTTTGATATGGGGCTCGTGTTCGCCACCGTTGACAGTGGAAGAGTCCATACTTTTGCTCGTTTGACGTGCCTCCAGACCTTGGGCAGGTGGCGCGATATTGCCAAGTTCTGATAATTGAGAAGGCTTTGCTTCCACATCACCGTTCTTGAAGCTCGCCCCGTCCTGAGTTTGGCGATTGGCGACGTGTCTGCTATCAGGTTTAACCTCTTCCTTCACCACTGCTTCTTGTTGAGATGCTGTAGGCTTTGGATCATTCTCTTTAGAAGACGTAGAAATATTTTCAGTAGGCTGTGTGGAATCGTTCGATGGTGAAGCGGGCTGTTTCCCCTTGGAAGAGCTAGACGGTCCCTGCTTAGGAGAACGAGAAGTGAGACGGGATGGAGAAGGAGGTTTTGATGTTTGTTTGGGCGTGGAGGGGATCTGAGTAGTTATGCGAGATGGGGATGGAAGTGTGGATCGTGCTTGAGGTGCTGCATTGGATGAAGAGGGAGGCTGAGGGGGTGATCGAGATTGAGCTGACAGACGAGAGGGCGAAGCAGGCTTTGATGAGGATGGAGAACGCGTAGATGCACGCGATGGTGATGAGGTTTTAGGCTGATCTTTAGAGTCAGGTGATTTGCTTGGCTCGGGGGATGCCTTTCGAGGTTCTGTTTTAGGTTGAGTGGCGGGAGCCGGAGGGCTGCTGACTTTGGTGGTTGACTGTGTGGCCGGTGTCTTTGTTTTAGTGGTTGCTGGTGGTGGTGCAGCAGCAGTTTGGGTGGTGGATGTGCGGCGTGAGGCCGATGGAGGCCAAAATCGAGAGAATACTGACCGTCGTTCTGCCATAAACGTTAGAAGAAAATACTTTGAATAGAAAGAACAGGACTTCTTTTTGTATTGAGAGAGAGAGAGAGAGAGAGAGAGAGAGAGAGAATTTGATGTGCAGCTAAAGAGTAATTAGATATTTTATAACTTTAATGCAAAAGTTCCTATAGATGATTTCTTGGCCTCGTGAGGAATCCAGTTTACTTGTGAAACTCTTGTGATTCTCCAAAATAATGTCTAATTCTGGACCAAGTTTAGGATTTTTGTCCAAATCAAGGTTTCCCCTTTCTTTCACCACAAACTTGGTATATGTTCTTTGTTGAGATTGATTTTGTGGTTAAACAGCTAACTTTTTCATCATGTCTTGAGAGAGAAAGCATGTTAGAGAAGACAAATAAATGAAGAAAGAAGACACTAAATCAATCCCAACAAGCAACTGTTTTAAGGCTAATCCAAAACAAATATGAGGATAATAAGCTTACCTTAATTGCACTTTTTTTGTGAGCTTCAACCATATTTCTCTCTTCAAAGGTACAAACTTCAATCAATACTTGTTGTTTCACATTTCACAAGTCCTATTTTTCACTATTTCTATGAAATGGATAGCAATTTTCTAGATTTATCTACTTGTAGTAATTACTAAAATTTTTAATTTCCAAGTCAAAAAAAAAAAAAAAAACTTTTAATTTTAGCATTGAAAACTACTATTGAACTAAACATGAATAATCACTGTTTATTTTCTGCAACTTACCTATTGTTTCCCTGTAATTTGTATGAACACATTAGAAAACTCTTGTCAAGCCAATCTTTAGGAATTATAAGCTTCTTATTCCATCATCATTGACTAAAAAGATTTTTCTAGTGATTCAATCTTAGCAATATGAGATTTATTGGACATTGCAGGAAATCTGATCATAAGTGTATAAATTCTAGGATAAAAGATGCAAGGTCTCCGGCTCCGAGCAGCTCAATTTTGGCGCGAGCATGTTCGCATCAATCAAACAAAGCATCAAAAGTGGTTCAATCACTCGATGCCAGAGACGGGGTTGCATAATACAACGGTAGCACAAGTGCTCGCGACTAAAGGGGAAGATAATGTTGGATCTTGGCTCTGGTGTCGAACAGATGACACCGTCTATGATGCTGTCAAGCAAGTGAGTCACGACCCATGACGGGCATCAATTTTTTTTTTTTTTTGATCGACGTGTATTGATAGAGTGAGACATTGCAGATGGCACAAAACAACATAGGGTCTCTAGTGGTCCTAAAGGGAGGAGAACAACAAAATATAGCAGGAATCCTAACCGAACGAGGTAAAATTTAATTAACTCTAATTAGGACTTAATTAATTATAATTTTTGACATAATTACATATTTTTTTAATAAAATATTACATGTGGGAACAGACTATTTACGTAAGGTGATAGTCCAAGATAGGTCCTCTAAATACACAAAAGTTGGGGAGATTATGACTAATCAGGTCGGTGGATTGAGTATTTAAATTAGCCATTTTGTGATTGTATATTTTGATTATCAAATTTGATTTATATATTATCTCGTTAAATTTACAGGACAAGCTAGTAACAGTAACATCAGATACAAACATTATTCATGCAATGCAGCTCATGACTGGTACTATATTATCCTGATATTAATTATTTGAAAATATCACATTAAAATCCAAATTATTTTCGTTTTCACAAAAAATGTCCCCAACTATCCATAATATCAGCAAAAAATCACTAGTTATAGAAATTTTAACTGAAAAAAATGTCCCCAACTATCCATAATATCAGTGAAAATCACTAAATATAGAAATTGTAACTGAAAAAAATGTCGTGAGTCATTTTCTAGCTTCAAAATTATAACTTGCGTGAAAACACGTCGTTTGGAGCAATACGGAAATAGTTTGGGATTTAATATTAAATCTTAATTTATTTATTTTTCCTTTTTTAAAATAATATTGCTCAAGAAGACAATGTTTCGTGCCAAATCAATTTTTTTTCATAAAGTTTAATTATAATTTCATGTGGCATTTTGCGTAGCACGTCGACATCCCAGAGCCATGAAATGAACCCCAGAACATTTTTGTAAAAGAATTCACATCATGATTTTAATCAATATTATCTATAGGTTGTTTGGTGAAAATGGAAATAGTTTGGAATTAAATGTGATATTGCCAATATTATTCATCCACATTCATATTTTTTTATATTTTTTTAATACAAAATTGCTTGATAGTAAGGCTAATAATGAGATAGAATATTTATGTTTGCAGAGAATGAAATTCGGCATGCACCGGTCATAGATGGGAAGATAGTAGGCGTAATTTCTATTGTGGATGTTGTCAGAACTGTAGTGGAGCAACAACATGGAGAAATGAAGCGACTTAACGACTTTATCCAAGGAGATTACTATTAGAATTCTTTGATTCTCTACGATGCTATACTTGATGAAGTATTAGTATCCATTCCCGTAGTTGCTACATTCGTCCACTAATAAAATGTCTCATTCATAATTCGAATAAAAACATGCAAAACTTTCTATTTTACCCGTATTATCAATGCAAATAATACTAGACCTTTACATTTCTTTCAATAAAAACTCAATATTTACGTTCTATGCATATATTGTATCCTAAAAAGAAAATCGTTGTTTTGTACTAGCTGAATATAAAAATTTTCCTGCAAAACAATATTATTTTGAAAGATCAATGTCAACACACCAGTCCACGTCGTTAATGAACGCGCCGAAAAGGGGAGGTTGCCAAAAGAGAAAAAATTAGATATATCGAATTTGCTACAATTATAAATTTGGGTATCTATTTGCAGCATTTGAAAGGTTGGGTCTAATGTAAAAGACACCAAAGGTGTGGTATTAATTTGCGATTAACCCTAAAATAAAATTAGAGATATCAAGGAAGATAATCCAATTGTAACAATCTGGTGCATATCTATCTGAACAATCTTACTTCAAACTTGAACAAGTAATCGATTTATAGTGAATATTTCACACCATCAAACATCCATAGAGAAAAAAAGTGAGAAATATACATGTCAACATCAAAGCCATGCATCACAGTGAAAGATTTTAACCACTTATTCCCAGCAAAGACAGTCAACAATTGTTTGTAGGATCGACAAACTCCGTTTCACCAGAAATACTGCAGTAGTACACGCCCTATCTTAGACAAATCCGTTCATCAAAATGTTCTAAGACAGCTCATGCATATATATGCCAAATCACTAAATCAACCAGAAAAAATCGCGACATTTAAGAATCAAACAAAGCAAACAATAGCACTGCTGAATACCTTTAATAAGAGTTAGCACCAAAAACTCCAGAATTATTAGAACTCAACAGTCAAATCGACCTACTAGATGACAAAAGATTCCCAAAAGTGAATGACAAGGTTACATCCAAACAAAAACTAGAAAGGGAAAGAAAGTAAAATTAACGAAGAGTAAGTGAACGTACCAGTAACAATGAATGGTCATCACACAGTTGCCATTTGACTTGCTAGATTATATTGAATACTTCATTTTTCATCACTTTGGTAGTGTCTTCGTGCTCTTTGGCATTGTTTCAGATGAAATCAGTAATACCTGCACCCACTCGGGCAAAACAAATCCCCGAGTCTCCATCAACCCCTTTAGTCTATGAGCATCTTGCCTAAAGCCACCAGCATTAAGTGAAGGTATAATCCTCACAAAATCCTCTTCCTCCAACTCATCAATCTTCGACTCAAGAACTCCTAAAGCTTGCAATGCCTTCTTCTCATCCCTGGACTGAGCATACATGTCACAAAGGTATACCTGGAGCTTAAATGGAGTAGCTTCACGCTGCTCAGCAATCTTATCCAATATTTGTTGAGCTTCTTCGAGAAGGCCCAGCTTGCTAAACCAACCAACCAAAACTGTACAAGTAGCAACACCAGGCTCAAACCCATCCTTCTCAAGTCCCAATAGGAAATCTAAGGCTTCATCCAGCAAATTCTTCTTTTCATAAGCAGCAACGACACTGGCAGTGCATTTATCATCCGGCTTGAACCCAAGGCTAATCATCTGATTAAAATAATTCAGAGCTTTGTGAGGTTCACCAACTCTTGCATACACCTCAACCATTAATGTCAAAGATTCAGTGTCTCGAATTAAATCTCCAGTGAATTGCATGGAGGAGTAAATCCGAGCAGCTCTATCAACAAGACGGGCTTGAACAAACGATTGAAGTAAGGCAATGTATGTCTCCCTTGGAGGCTTTACACCCCTTATCCGTTCCATTTGATTCATTAAAGTCTCAGCATCTTTTGGTTGATTAGCATGCGCATAGGCCATGATCATAGAATTGTACACATGGGCGTCCAGTCGGACTCCACGCGCCTTGCAGCTATCAAATTCTTCTTTTGCTCGATTAAGATTTCCTGCTTTACAGTACATTTTGATCAATATTGATGATGTGATTGCATCAGCTATAATTCCCTTGTCTTTCATATTCTTTAGAATTCTTTCAGCATCTTCTAAGCGATTTTCCTTTGCAAGAGCATATATCAGTTTCGAGTAGTCGCTTTCATTTGCCTGGAAGGAATCTTCACAGAGCAGAAATTCTGCAATCTGAAACAAACCATTGGCATTTCACTTAAAAAATAAGGACATTAAAAGTCAGGATATTAGAAATAGAAATGTGAATATTCATCAAAATTACCATTTCCAACACAGCATACCTTAAAATACAGATGAGAGTTTTGTTCTTTCACTTTATCAAGAAGACCAACCCAATCAATCTTGTTAGGTTGGAGAAGATCTTTCCATTCGCCTAACAGTGGAGCAGGATCGTCCTCTTCTTTCAAAGAAAAGATCTTTTCAGTAACAAGTTTGCACTTGTTAACAATTGGCTTTGGCTCCTCAGGCCACATAGCTTTGCTGCTCTCATGAATTTTATCCGCCACCTTAACCCACTTTGGATCTGATAAATCAAGCCCATAAATCTTATACTTGATCTTGCCATGTCTTGTAGGAAGCGAGATACTCTTCTGTTTACCTTCAACCACATCATCACCCCCCACCAACTCTTTCCCAGGATCATTTTCTTGGGAATCATTTTGAGCTTTCTCTTCCTGCATATGTTCCAAAGCCTCATAAAAATCACTTTTCTCCATTTTTTGACGAGCCCACTTGTACCTGAGCTCTCTTAGCATATTCCCATGGATGCCCACTTCAATAGCAAATTTATACATTTCCTTAACTTCCTCAGACTGAAGAAATGTCTTCATTTTCGCCTTTTTCTTTTCCTTATTCATGTCTTGCAGAACCATATTGCTAACCTCCCACACAGTTTTCCACAAATCCTCACTAAAATCCTGTGACGGCACAGTCCCCATAATTTGCTGAAGACCGCCCTTTTCCATCTCTGTTGCAACATTTTCAACAATGATCACAAGCATACCATTAATCATATCCTTGTCACAATCGGGATAAGCTGCAACGAGCTTTTTCCGCATCAGCCACACGAATCTGGATAAGAACTGATTCATTACAGCATCATCTTCCGAGTCACACTCCACATGACTTGATGAGTCATCTAAGTCGACTTGTCCCGATGTTTGAATCCATCGACAAAACTGACTATCAAGCTTAGGGCGGCCGTTCAAGAAAGATAAGCCATGGTACCCTCCCAATGGATGAAAAGTAGGGCGGCCGGAGGTGCCAGCAGCTGCAACACATCTATAGCCAGACAAATGGTGGTAGAATGCTCTACCATTGAGTTTCGAGATATTCTTAACCGTCTGTCTTCTAAATAAACACCTCAAAGTCATATCGATCGATCTCTCTCCGTAGAAATCGAGAAAAAAGAAAGTCAGACCCAACTGTAAGATAACACCGATCTGAACAGAGTACTGCGACTACAACATCAAGAAATGATAGCCACACAAATTTCCTGCATTTTCTGAAAAAGCTATGATTTTGCAACAACAAACATGAAAATGATCTATTGAAAGTAACATCTAATCCAGAACGAGACCTACAGATTTCTTCCGTATAATTATAAACGACCGAGTACAATCTTCTTCAATATCAACCGAAAAAGGATAATATCATCGCAAATAACACACTGAAGCATCAAATCTTAAGCTAAAGAATCTACCATAAGAATACAAAATACTAAAACCAACGTAGAAACAGAGATGTTTCTATCAAGATTTCAGCAACGGGAAGACTAAAGGAAACAAAATGCATAGAGTGAGAGAGAAAAAGGGGAGAATTACCCGGTGAGAATTGAAATTGGGAAAGTCCGATTGTGCAGAGGGGGAGAGTGAGAGAAGCGCAAAACCCTATCAGAACCCTAAGTTCAGTCAGTGACTTAATTTTTGGGAAAATATATTTAGTAAAATAATAGTTTCAATTTTAGAACCCAAAATTAGTACTCCTAGTCCTACCAAAATGTTTGAAAGTTTACAATTATAAATAATATATTTTTTTGAATTAATTCTGGTTATTCAATTTTTAGTGGATGGGGGCCTCATAAAATTTGTCCTATAATTTTCAGTGGATGAAGGCTAGCAATTCGAAAAGGCATTTGGCTGCATTGTGTCGAGCTACACAAGCTAAAAAAGAAAATATCAATTGAAAAACGAAATATATTCTAATTAGAAAATCTTAAATTTAAAAGGTAATATGACTATTTCTATTTTTACGATAAACTTTATTTCAAAAACCGAATAGAATTACTAATTCGAAATTGATATGGAAACGAGTATGATTTGTCTCCATGATTTTCGTTATGTTGGGTCACCAAAATTTGTATCCATTTGAATATATTACAATATTTCTATATACAGTTGTGAAGAAGTGTAAATATTGGAATGCAATTAATTATATTTAGAAAAAAAATATGTTGGGCCCATTCAAAGGGCTTAACCCATTGGGATGGGCTGAAATCTTTTTTTAGGTTATTTTGGGTCTCACTTTTTATTTGAAACAATATTATAAATAAATTTAAATACTGTATGATGGTGAACTCGAACTCATAATTTTTTATTCGGATATTAACCACACTACCACTAAATTATACACGTATATTTGGGCCTCACTTTTTACATTAAACATCATGTATGCATTTATATCAAAGAATTCAATGTTTGAATTAATACTTTGAAATAAAACATTGCAAATGTTTCTTCTTTTTTTTTGAAGAAAAAGAATTTCATTACTCATGAAGAGTCAAACGAAACAATATTCAAAAGCTACGAAGGCCAACAATCACGCCACAAAACAGATATGGCTAAAGATTTAGCAAAATAAGTTAACTCGTGCCCAGCTCTATTAGCTTCACGACGCATATGACTAACATAAATAACGTTTAATTTCTTCACCCTCGGAAAAAAATCAAACAAATCCTCACAAAAAGCACTATCAGCTTCCTTATTTTCTGCAATGACATGGATGACTAGAATAGAATCGGTAAACACTTCAATTGGATAGAGGTCATCTTCCACACATTAACGAATTCCAATTACAATAGCCCTCAATTCACCGTATAATATTGTCACCGAGCTCGGCACCAATTTCGCCATAGCAAACACAATAGCACCTTTATCATCTCTTAATATTGCACCAACACCACCCTTACCACTCGCCTCATTCACTGCATAATCAACATCCAACTTGTACCGACCCTTCTTCGGAATTCGCTCTGCGCTACCTTCAGGGGGAAGAATCTGAGCATGAAGTGCCTCCTGATGTCTAGCATCATCATGTTTTTCAATATACTCACTGCAACGACTTTGTAAATCCCCACCAAAAAATTGTCTAGCTTTATGACGCTCAGCACACAAACCTTTCAAATCCACCATAATCCCATCAACCACATACCAAACTCCTCTCTTGAATACTCATTCCTCATCGCCTCACCAATAACACTCATATCAAATCCTTTCAATTTTTTCAAAGTTTCCCAAAAAACACAACTAGTCCAGCTAGTCCTCACTTTATCACAAAACATCAAAATATGGCTTGTAGTTCCCCAATCTTTTCTACACCACTCACATCTACCAAAAACAAGGACATGATGCACACGCAAATTCATTTCTGTTGGAATAAAACCTCTAAAAACTAGCCAAACAAAAATTCAAACTCGTTGTAGAAGGTCAAAACTCCAAAGAAATTTTCACCATTTCCCTAGATTATTGTCTGAGCTTGAAATAGGAGGATCATAGTATCTAGTTGCCACTAAATAGCCCGACTTAATAGTATACATACCTTTTTGATCATGCATCCAATATCGAAGATCTTCTGTTCCCTATCCTTTCAGCTCCACTCGTAAGACTTCATCAATCTCAAAAGGTAGCAATAGGCTAGCCAATTTATCTCTATCCTAGAAATTACAGACACTAATCAAGTTCGCCACATACATATTCTCCATTCCCTCTCTCGGAATAAAAAAATTTCCTTTGGTAAAAGTTGGAAGCCATGCATCTGAGAACATTTTTATTTTAGTTCCATCTCCCACTCTCCACCTTAGACCCTCTTTCAAAAGCTCACGCCCCCATAATATTGATCTCCACACATAAGAAAGGTTACCGGTGACTTTGGCTTCCATTACATCTCTATCAGGAAAATATTTTGCTTTAAATAATCGAGCAGCAAGCGAATCCGGGAAATATATAAATCGCCACACTTGCTTCGCCAACATAGATTGGTTAAAAAGGCAGTAAGATTTCGAAAACTCATGCCACCTTTACTCTTTGGTTTACAAAGCTCATGCCACGTCTTCCAGTGCATCTTCCATTCTCCCTCTTTATCGCCCTACTAGAATCTTGCACACAATCTCTCGATATCACTATACACTGATATAGGAACTTTAAAACAGGCCATTGCATAAGTTGGAAGGGATTGGATAACCGACTTAATAAGCACTTCTTTTTCTCCAGCTGAAATTTTTTTATTCATCTAACCTCCAAGCCTATTAGAGAACTTTTCAGTTAGAAAGCCAAACTACAATCTACGGCTCCGTATCAGAAAAGTTGGAAGCCCCAAATATATTGAATGGCTTTGAACCACATCCACTCCAAAAATGTTCTTTACCTCATCTTGCACAAGTTGGATGGCTCTCGAGTTGAAAGATAAAGCTGACTTTTCATAGTTTATAAGCTAACCTGAAGCTTTTGAATAGAGAGTTAACGCCTCTACAACCTTGCAAGCACCATCACCTGATGCTTTGAAAAATATCAAACTATCATCCGCAAAAAATAAATGTGTGATCACCGGAGCCCGTCTCGCAATACGTATACCAGAGAAGAGTTGTTGTTTTACATATGCATGGAAAATAGAAGACAATCCTTGAGCACAAATGACAAAAAGAAAAGGAGATAAAGGATCGCCTTACCGTAATCCCCTCGACGGCTTTACTTCACCATACACTTTCCATTTATAATAAAAGAAAATGTTGTTGTCCTCACACAGCTCATAATAAGATCCATACTCTTCGTGGTAAATCCAAGCGATCTCATCATTACCTTCAGAAAAGACCACTCAACACGATCGTAGGCCTTGTTCATATCTAGCTTTGCCGCTACAAATGCATCTTTCGACTTTTTTTGGCCTCGTAACCAATTCATATATTCAAAACCCACCAAAATATTGTCTGATATCAACCGCCCTAGCACAAAAGCACTTTGAGACTCATCAATAATATGAGGAAGCCAAATGTGAAGCTTATTGACAATAGCTTTCACCACCACTTTATACGATGTATTACAAAGACTTATAGGACGGAAATTCTTTACCACATCAGGATTTGCAAGTTTAGGAATTAGAGAAATATAAGTATTATTCCAATCAGCAATATCTCCACATTCATTTAAAATATGCAAACATTCTCTTGTCAAATCATGCCCGACTTCACTCCACAGTTTTTGGAAAAACACGGGTTGAAAACCATCTAGTCCTGGCGCTTTTGTTGGGTGCATTTGGAAGAGAGCTTTCTTTATCTCCAATGCCGAGAAAGGTGTATAAAAAATATTCATTAACTGACCAGGGACTCTATTCTCAACAAAAGATGCCACCGTCTCCAAACTCTCATATGATGGTCTACTCGACGTAAATAAATCCATATAGTATTGTTGAACTACTTCCGCAATTTCATTATCTTTAGACACCATTTTGCCCGCATCGGTTTTTAGCATACATATAGTATTCCTCTTCTTCCTCATAGAAGCATGATGGTGAAAATACTTGGTATTCCGATCACCATGAGCTAGCCAATTTACTCCGGATCATTGTCTCCAATGAACCTCTTCCTTATTATTTAACTCAGCTAGACTTGCAGAGATCCTTGCCAACTGAGCACTCACATCCTTATGACCTTGTAGATTCAAAAGTCTCACTCTTTCTCTCCGAAGCTTTGATATTTGTCTGCCAATCTCATCCAAACGAGATCCTGCCCAATTAGTACGGAAAGTTTGACTATGAGTGAGTCTCTCCTTAAGCGCTGTACCCCCTAACTGCTTCCACTCAGCCAAAAAATCTAGCACAAAATTAGTATAAAAAAATCACTTCTGTTCAAAATGGAATCTGTTCTTCTCATTTCCCAGCTTCCTTTGGATAGATGGCACTATCTTTGACAAGAGAGCTCTATGATCAGAGCCATATTCATCAAGAGTTTGAACACTTTACAATGAAAATATATCCGTCCATTGCCGATTCATCACAAAACGATCAAGCTTAGCAAAAATAACATCATTTCCTTTTCTCTTATTTGTCTAAGTAAAAGGAGCCGCAGCATCATAGCCCGAAATCCGGTGTGTAGGAATGACCAGATTCCATTGGAGTGTGAAGGTGAAATCATCAAATAAACGTACCACTAATCTCACAACTCAACACGAGATGTAACCAAAACACTATTTCAATTGATTCAAGGATGTGAAACCAACAAATAAAACCTAACTCGACAAGAATCATACTCGGAATTAAGGGTTAAAGATTTAAAAATGATAATAAGAGTTAACAAGTTTTCAAGACATTACTCGTCAAAGATTGAGCATATATAATTCACAACAGTTCCACAAAAATTGTGATAAGTATCTCGACTCCAAGTTAAGATAATACGGAAAACAAACAAGGCTTAGAACATTGTTTCGAGCACACGGCTCATTATATCATAACCAAATCAGAGAATTTCAAAATATTAACATATCAAAAGATTATCATTGCAGCGGAGACATCATTGCTCTTGACAACTACATGTATGAAGACATGTAATCACCGACTCAACTCGCAACAGACATCACACCACCAAGAACCATCCGCACCATCCACATCCACAGCTAACCTGCACATATAGAAATACATGTAGGGCTGAGTACTTCGTACTTAGTGAACACATTGCCAAAAACAACTTTAAAAGCTTGCTCTTAGAGCTATATAATTGAACTTGCCTTGCCACTGCATCACAAGTGTTAGAACATTTGAAAATATTTTACTTGTGAATGCATAAATCATGTTATCATTTTCAAATCCCGACTGTGCAGTCAAAACATATATATATATATATATATATATAAAGGCATGAATCATCTACCACATCAACATTGTGCTGAGAAGTAGGCCTCCTTCTCAAACACTGTGACCGGCTAAACAGAAGTAAAGCTCACAGTCACCATCATCAATCAATTTACCACACGTGGGTTCTTGCCTCGCACATGATATAATAACTCATGTAGATGATAGAACATACTAAACTCAAATAAATGGCAAGTCAATTAATTTCAAAAGCTCACATAATAATAATCAATAAGTAATAGCATTCATCAGAGTTTTGGTTTTAGAAAAGCCCACATGACTTTTGGTATACTGAGTCGAGGTTGCTTACTTTACGCTTTCCGACTACTTTTCAGTCCCGCTCAGTCCTTCAAAATAACATCGCATAAGGACGAGTTTATCGACTCGTAAAACGTAGAATAGACTTAGGGTTTGACTGAAGGACTTCTACTTGAGTCGGGTACTCTTTCTTATCTTATCTTAGCTTTTCTACATCGTCATCTTTCTCGGTTTCTCGTTCTCGGATTATAGACTTTACTCAGTTTCTAGTTACTTCTCAACTCGAATTCTTGATTCTAGAAAATTAATAATCATACAAAACGAAAAGTACTATTTAACTCGTCTTATACTTTCCATGAACTCGAGTTATATAAGTTCAGAAAATCATAGCATCAATTCTCGACTATTATCACAAATTATTCATGTTATCATTGAGCACTCATATCAGAAATCAATTATTCACTTCAACATTCACATTATAATCGAGCAGTCACATCAATAATCAGGCATTCACGCCAGTACTCAAATATTTTCATTCTAATCGAGCATCTATAATAACAATCAAACATTTATATCAAATAGATGATTAGCTTCTCAAGTAAGTGGATTAATAGAATCCCACTTAATCACATAATCTCAATCAAGTTTTGAAATCTCAGCAATATTCATATCTTAAACACATTCACATAATAACTCATTATTACTCGACTTTTAGCTTTTAGAAACTTATAACTTCGACCCTTTTAACAAAAATAGTTTCGTTATACCTTAAGTAACTCAAATAATAATAATTTGAATTTAATAATCAACCTCTATTTAATGTTTCTCGATTTTAAAATACGACGTCATTTTTGTCAAAATACGTACTTATACTAATATATAATTTCAACTTAATACTTAACCTTAAATAATCATTATTTAATATTTTATTTATTTTAAAAACTCAATTTTCATTTTTATTAAACAAAAACTCACCTTTTATTTCAAAACTCATTACGCGATAACTTCTTCGGTTTAACTTCTTTTAAAGCGATTCAAAAAGCAAACTTGCTTATTTCTACTCAAACATTATCATCAATTTACTTAACACATCATAGATCATCAATAACTCAACATCAAAATATTTTAAGACTTAATATCATTTTTCTCATATAATATATATATATATATATATTCATTTGTTCGTTTTTCAACTTCTATCATTTTTCTTTACTCGATTAACATTTCATTGCATCTATCAAACATCAAAGCATACTTAAGAGCATAAACATCAATTTAGAATTCACATCACTCAAACTTTTTCATTTTTAATGGAAATATGCTATTGAATTTAATACTCTATTATTTCTAGTATTATTTCAATAATATCTCTCATTTAATTCCTCATTTGAAACAAATAAACTCAAATACGAACAACTTATCTCTTAACTCATGTACATGACTTCTGACACATTATCTTATAGAAAATTTCATCTTATTTTATTTTAATCCTCTTTATTCTCAAATAAATATTAATATTATATTTCTTTTTATCATTAGCATCAAACTCACATCATATATTCACTTATCAAAATCCTAACATCATCATCTACAAAGAAATGCCTTTCTTTGTTTAATTAAACTCATAACTTCTTCTCATTATTTCTTTTTATTATATATATATATATATATATATCGATTTATATTGACAAAATTCATGAGATTTTATTTCCTACTCAATTTACTCAAAATATACTCAATATCTCTTTTACTTTCTAATTTCATTTTATTTTAATGAAATTCCTCATTATAATATATATATATATATATATATATATTTTGAATTAAAATAATAAAAATAATTATTTTCTAATTTTTTTATATCATCTTCAAATCTTCATATTTTTCTTATGAACATGAAGAACACATCTTCATAACTTCATACTAGACTCAAGAACATCAAAACACTCATATTTATTTTTATCTTTATTTCTTTCGATTTTTCTCCTATTAATTCCATAAAAATTAATGTAAATCATATTTCTTATTTTCTCAATTTTCATGCATGTAAACTTATTCAAACATTCATCTGTAACATCTTAACATCATCATCATCAATATCATCATATTTCATCAAAATCATCAAAAATTCATTTTTCCTCACAATAACACATATTTCGAAATTTTCACAAAAAATCTCAAAATTCATATATTGTCTTAAAATCACATCTTAAACATATTTTCATATATCATCATGCTCATATTCATCATAAACATCATGAAATTCATAAATAAACATTTAATCATATTTTCTCCATTTTTAATCGAATAAAATCGATAAAAATGCAATTAATTCACTAAAAATTCTCATATTCACATATACACATATAAATCACATAAATAATCACCAAAAGCATATATCATCATCATCATATCATCAAATAATCACCAAAACTCATCAAGAAATTATTTTCTCCTATTTTTCTTTTTAATCAATTTTTAGGCTTTTTGGCTAACTTATTTCCTTTATCTTTTTATACCTTAAATCATCCTTTAAACTTCATTTTGATCATCATCTCATCATTATAACCCTAAGGTTTTCCTAAACATAAAGTAAATCATGCATATTTTCTTTATTTTCTTCACTTACATATGCATATATACAACTTAAATGAATGAAATCATACTTAGAAATAATAAAACTTAAACTCTTCATGGAGTTTTGGACAGCTTGGAGGATGGAAATATGATAGATTTGTCATTCCTTTCCTTGCATGAAAAGATATACAAGGCATCAAGATCATAGCATTGAAAAATAAGGATCAAACCCTTATTTTGTTATCCAAGAAATCGATGGAAATAAGGAAGTTTTTAAGCTTGTTTCAAGCTTGAAAAAGAATGATAGGGATGAAAGCTTACTTCTTTAGATGATCTTGAAGGTGGAGGTGATCTACATCAAGAAATCCTCAAGCTACATACATGAATCCATGAAGAAGTGTTGTATGTATATATGTGTGTAGGGTTGTCGATGGTGAAGGAGATGGAAACGATAAGCTGCTGCAGGTGCTGCTCGATGGTGAGAGGAGGAGGAAGAGCTGCTACTCTTCTTCTTCGACAGCAAGGGTAGAAAGGGAGAAGGGTTGCTCCTCTTGCTTCTCACGATGGAGATGAAAATGAATGAGATGAAGGGTGGCGGCAAAACTGCTTCTTCTAGGCAGAAAATGGACGAAGAGAAGAGCTATTGCTCTTGTTGTTCTTCGGCAGAGAAGAGAGATGAGGGAAAGAGTTGGATGATGAATTTGATATTATAGAATGAGGGGATGAAGTGAATGATAAGAGAGAGAGGGAGGAAGATCGGGAGAGAGATTTGGAGAGATGGGGGCGATACACTTGGGTAAAGGAGAGGGAGAGTAGACTCCACTCTCTCAAGTGAGAGTGTTTTAGAGATTAGGTTCACTATTTTGGATAAGTTGCAGATTTTTATCTGCTAAGAACACCCGGAAATAAAAGTTTTCCGCTAGAAAATATCCCTCAAATGTCTAATAACTCTCTTCGAATTTTTCCCGACATCAAAATTCTTTCTATATCGTCTTATATCTCCCAAAATAATTTAAAGAATCTAATTATCTAATTTTTAGATCAAGATTCCGTCTAATGAAGAAAACATAAAAACTGCGCGGCCAATTATGCCGTTTCACAATTTATGTTTAAAACTTCTCTTTAATGATCTCGGAAAATTCTCCTACATATCTCAAAGGCCTTAAAATAAATTCTAGATTCAAATGAAACTAACTAGACTAAATTTAGAGTCAGTCGATGAATAGTGATTTCTCGATTAACATTACTATTCATCAAAAGTAAATGTGCTCAGAAAATTCCGAAATTCATACTCAAGTTCAAACTCATATATTAATGCTCAAATAATGCATCACATACTCGATTTGAATAATCGAAATGAGAAAAATCACATCAAAGCACGTAAGAGCATTTTCGTCATTTAACAAGAAAAATTATTTTCTTGAAAATTTTTAGCACTCAAAACTCATCATATATGCATATAATCTTATTTAATACACACTCAATAACGTAGAAAGTTCGGGGTATTACACGCAGACCCAAAAATATCTTCCAAACCACAATCATCCAAAACACTTCTAAAACTATCAATTCTTCCAAAACTCCGCTGTCTTCCCCCTATTTTCTCAACTAATGAGGAAATTTCATTAAAATCGCCCCCAACAAGCCACGACAAACTACCAAACCCACTCATACCTGCAAGACGTCTTAATAACGTCCATGACACCAAGCGAGATGTCGACTCAGGGTCTCCATAAAACCCCGTAAACCTCCAACGAATAGTATTAAACTTCACCACACAATCCACATGCCCCGATGAATAAGAAAAGATATCCACATCCACCAGATCTTTCCAAAAAAACAATAACCCTCCTTTCTAGCCTACCGCATTAACCATAAAAAAACCATCATAATCTAAACTATCCTTCCACCACTTACAATTATGATTAACCGCCCTCGTCTCACAGATGAAGGCCAAACTCAGGGATGTGTCAGCTAAGAGCTGATGAAATTCGTGGAATGCACAAACCTCGTGCATTCCAAATTAGACATTTCATAATGTTCGGCGGGGCTACCCGACAGCCTCCGCCGTTTCATCTTCAGTAGTTTCTTTTGTGATCTCATCTTCCACATGCAAGCGTTTAACCACTATCTGATTACCATCAGCCCCCAGCCCTTCACCAGCCCGCTTCATCCCTACAGTAGCACCCGTATAATCATCCATCACTACTTCCATCTGTCCCCTTTCCCTTGCTCTCCGTTTCCAGCTACCAACCTTTTCATGCAAGAGAGAATGACTCACTTCCTCTTCAACTATCACATCTTCATCCGCACCTTCCTCACGTTCCGACAATACACCCACCTCTCCTTCAGGCCACCCCCTCTGCAAACCCTTTTTCCCACCCCTCCCTCTCCCACCACCTTTTCCTCCTCGCCCCCTACTACCCCATGCCACATCCCCTACTCGCGCTCTTACAAGACTCTTCCTCTTTCCCTCATTAAGCACGCCCTTCCTGACATTTGCTACGACCATCTTGTCAACACGACCTCTCTCTATCTCCAACCTCTCCAATGAATTCTCCCGCGCAACAACAATTGCTTTATTAGGATGCACAACCTCGTTATCCATATCTAAAGCCGCATCAAAGTTATCAGTATCCTCATTCATATTCTCCTTTTCACCTCCCTGCAAGTCGGCACTAGACAACTCGTGACCCCTAGCCACCACTTCTCTACTTTTCTCTTTGACTGCATATTTCCCCGCTGTCTGTGGCTGGCTTCTCTCCATCGTTTGGAATCCTTCCCGCCCCCAATGGCTATCCTTTGTTTTACTGGCTACCAACCAAGAACCAAAAGCAACCATTTTTTTTATCCAATGTCAAATCTTCACGATGATGAACAACATGACCTACCCTCCCACAAGCTGTACAATACTCTTGTAGTAGTTTTTTATATTTAATAATTATGACTTGCTCACCCAATGCCCCTGCTTTCACATTCACAACACCGTTGCAGCGGCTTCCTAATATTACATGTAACTCTCACACGAGCATATTGGCCCAAACAGTTTCCCCTCTCACCAATATCAATCTTCTCCACTCGCCCCACCATCTCTGCTACTTTACGAACTGCCACTGGATTCATGCACGCTAGCGGAAGACTATGGCACTGAATCCATATAGAGAATTCATTAAATTCCACGTCCGTGGCCTTTTGAAGACCTTGTGGCTCCTTAAAAACCACTAGATTCTCATGGAAGTGCCATGGACCATCAAGTAAAGCATGTTTGCGATCCCGCTCATTCTCAAAAACCACTACAAAAAGATTATCCCCCCCAATGTCAATATCTGACTCTCCTCTCATATTTAGGATAATGGGCAGTTGAGTACAAAGCGCTTCTCTATTAACAACTCTTGATGCAAAAATTTTACCATCAACCCGTCCTTCCAGCATTAGACCACCGTGATTGTTGTCCTGATTAGGGTACTGTGGAATCAAATCAACTATCGAATTCTTCAACTCATATGTGAGTTTCATCTCCTTAACCAAACGTGCAACTTCATCAGGATCCATAACACAGATCAAAAGAGAACACACTGCTTTGCTTCGAAAAGAAGGACAAACTCGCCTCTGAAAGACACCGCTACATCTTTCTTAAACCCTAGCCACAGTAGGGTTTCAGAGAGAGAATATTACCTAATCAACATTGCAAATGTTATAGCGTGATGTTAGAAGAAATTTTAGTAAATTCAAACCAAACATACATTGGAAATAAATTGTACACATGATAATTTTTCACAAATTATTGTGAGTGTCTCGAGCCAAGTATACTAATGAAATAAGAAATATAAAATGTCATAGAAAAAAGGTGATATGAGGTGTTAATTAATACACAACCTACTTGAATGTTAAAAATTACATAAACAATGCTGACGTGAGGTGTATGCTTATAGAAAATAGGTTCCGTAGATAGATTGGAACTATTAATGTTGTATTAATATCTCCGGTTAATGCGGTCATAGATATTAGAATTAGGGTTAACTGCCGCTAAATACCCAAACTTTTGGTCAAATCTGGTCTTGCATCGTACTTAAGATTCTATCAAAAAAATTCCCCAACTCGTGATTCTTCTCGATTTGCACTCCGACCACCTATTCCAGGCAAGAATCTGATGACATGGCAAGAATTTGATGACATGTGCGTATGTGTGCTAAGACATGGCAAAAACACAAAACGACGTCGTGTAACTAAACCCTAAACGTCGTCGTTTTGTTACCTGATGTAACTAAACACTTAACAAAACAAAATCTCCTCTTCTCCAGATCCCCAAATTATTCCCAAATTCTGGAAATTTTGTGCGAGTCAAGAGATAAGATAAACAAACACCAGTAATTGAAAGAAACAATCTATCGTTAATGAGGTAAAATTTATCCCTTCTCCTATAATTATTATTATTATCGATAAAGCTAATTGCTTTATGGGATAATTTTCTCCACTAATCGATTTAATATTCATCGACAAAGGTAAGAGAGCGACGTTGGTGGTCCAGGTGGTCCTGTTTTTCATTATTGCTGGAGAAATGGGTAAAAGGTAGATCCCTTATTTCGCATTCTTTAATTTTGTGAGTGGTTTTGCCTTAATGGTTTTTGCACAGTTGTTGTTTTAGTTTAAGGTTTGAGCCCTAATTGGATTAGGGTTTTTTAGGGCTGAAATGTTGATTGTTATCAGCTTTTTACCAAAATTTAATTTAATCCATATTTTTGCAGTGATATGTTTACTCTTTATTTGAACTATGGTGGCACTTTCAAAACAGTAGATGGTGTGACAGATTATGTTGGGGGCAGCTGCTAATAAATAGGGTATTGATAGGGATAAATTTGAGTACTTTGATTTAGTGGATGAGTTTGAGCAGTTAGGGTATGTTGAATGGGTTGGGTTTTGGTATAAAATTCCTCAAACTCAAGATTTAAGATCAATTAAAGATGATAGAGGTGTAATAGAAATGTTAGAACTGATAGGAGGCAAATGCAGGATATTGAATATTTATAATGAGGATGGAAAATTGTTTGATGAGGTTGTTGATGAGGCAACACTAACATTGTCTGATGGAAAAAGGGATAGAGGTTGAGAATGATGCTAATAATAATTCTGAGGTAGTTGTTGATGGTGGGAGGGGAAACAAAAAAACTATTGAAGAGGTTGTTATTGATAGTGAATTAGAGTCAGATTTTGAGCCATCCTTAGATGAGGGATCTGATGTTAGTCTAGATGATCTTGACTACATTACTGATGATGAATATGTACTAGCAAGGAGAAATCTGAAAAATGATAAGAGAAAGAGTGTGTTTGACTTAATTGATAACTTTGGTGATATTGATCAGATTGATTTGGGTGAGCCATATATGTCTGATTATGAAGATTCTGATGGGCCATATCAGTCATCTGAAACAGATGAGGGGATGATCCTACTGTAAGATGTAGGAAGCATAGGATTTATTATGATCTTAAATATGATCCTAAGGATATGCAGATAGTCCCTGGAATGCACTTTTAGGATGGTTATGAGTGTAGAGAGGCTTTGACAAATTGGGCTATAGAAAATGGTTAGTTCATTAGGTTTAGGAAAGTTGGAAAATTTAAGTGTGAAGCTCATTGTACACCACTTGTCCTTGGAGAATTTTTGGTAGTAAAGTTGGTGATAGTGGTAAATTTATGCTAAAAAGATACTATGGTGACCATGAGTGCCCCAGGCCATGATCAACAACCTGTTAACCTCTAAGTGGATTGTCTGGAGATACGAATAAGTTTAGAGTCAAAATACAACACATGTATGGCAGATTTGAGAGATGACATACTGAACATGTATAGGGTTTATGTGCCAAAGGATAGAGTATACAAGGTAATATACGTTGCACAAGAGATTGTGAGGGGTTCAGTTGATACACACTATGGCTCACTTAGAAGGTATCTAGCTGAATTGAGGAGGGTTGATGGAGATGATAGGTTTGAGCTACATCTGGAAGAAGATCATGTGTTCAAGGGCGGTTTAGTGCACTTAAGAAGGGTTTTCTTGCAAGCTGCAGACCATTTTTTGGTCTTGATGGATGTCATTTGAAGACATACATGGGTGGAATTTTACTGTGTGTTGTGGCAAAGGATGAAAACAATCAAATGTTTCTTGTTGCATGGGCAGTAGTAGAAGTTGAAAATGAGAAGTGTTGGAGTTGGTTTCTAAAATTGCTTATTCATGAGCTGGGCATGAAAAATGAAAAAGGTTGCGTCCTCATGAGTGACCAACAGAAAGTAAGATTCAATCTAATTGATGAACTCAATTTTGTGTCCATTTTTAGTGTCTTTTTGTTGTTTCTTTTGTATCTTTTTCGAGTCTTTAAGTGTCTGGGAGGATACAAGTAGGAAGAAGTGGATGCACATCAGAACAAGTGTGTTTATGGGCATAATCAGGTGGAAAACTGCTTTTCTGGCGTTGGGCAACGATACGATGCAATATGGGCATATGGCTGAAGTCTGTAGCTGGGTATGAAGGAATATATCTTGAGCAAAGCTACAGGTGAAGAAGTACCTCCCTATAATCTTATGGCCAAAGCAGCAGAGTACCTGGAGCAATGCGCATTGTGGGCAAGACTGAAGCTAATGTGACCATAGCAGACGAATGAAGCAGATGGCGATGGATTAGACTTGGGCGCCAAGAAAGAAGATAAGGAAGGAAACATTCCATCCTTATCGAAAAGAGACCAATCGAAGTTGGACTCAACCGAAGGAAATCTAGTGCGCCGTTATTGAGCTAAAGAAGGAAACAAGGCCAAGGAGGCAAGGAGTCCAATCCATGAAGGGATCGACTTAACCTAATCTTGGCGTCTATAAATATGGCTGCATGTACTCTGCAATAGGTCGTGGAGCAAAGTTTAGTTCTTTAATTTTAGTCTTGAGAGTTTGGTGAGGAAGAAAAACAAGTCCTACGGGCAAAGCTTTAATTTCTGTTTATTTACTACTTTCAGTTTTCTGTTGGCATTCTGGCTAAGACATGTACTGTTTTGATTTAGGTAATATAGTTTTTATTCAATTCTTAATTATGTTCACTTCAATTTATATAATTGTGTTTATGTCTATTATGTTTAGCTAATCCTTAAACTTGGGATGGATGAGATGAAGTGATAATTGATACTTCAAGTATTCGTGAGGCCAAAGTGTGTTAAATAAATCGTGTTCTTTTATTCCCGAAATACTTGGATTTTAATATTAGATTTGGGCAAGATAACTAATTGATTGATCTCCAATAAGTTAAGGAGTCTAGATCACAAATAGAGTTGAGGACAACTGATTGGGCTAATATTTGCTATTTATTTTAGGATATTTTTGATGCATTTTCTGTGTTAATAGTCTTTTTATCGTGTGTTGTGGAGAAAATTGCATTTTTGTGGTTGAATATAGGTGATAGTGGAAGATTTGGAAGAATTGGCATTGTTTTGGAGGCATTGTGGTCAAGTTATTGGAGGAAGGTTTCATGTGCCTAGACGTGAGTCAGTATGCCCATGCTGCATATGTAATTCTGGAGCTGAAGCTGTGCGAGAAAATGAGAAATGAAATGGAAGCTGACTGTGCACATATTAATTGGGCTACTACATGAAATTATCTCTTTTGGGCTTGGAATATTAGTATTAGATTTATTATTATTGTTAGATTAGATTATTTTATTGCTTTCCTCGTAGATTAGGGTTGCTTATTTTTATTTCCTTATATTAGATATAAATACTCCTTAAAGGAGCAGACGTATACACGTAGAAACTCATTCCAGAGATTTTGGTTTTCTCATTCGATATTTCTCTTATTCAATGGCGTTCTTTTCCAGCTTTTCATTATTCATCTTTTGTAGCTTGAATTCAATTATGAATTCGAGCTAAACTCTTTTTATTCCGGTGAAGATTAATGAAGCCCTAGCCTATTTATTTTGTGAGATCTAATGTGTTCTTATACTTTTATTTTATGCATGCATCTGTGATTCTCTGTGTTTAAAGTTAATTGTTTCGACTCTGCTAGGTAATTCGAAATATTTAGTAGTTCGGAATTAATTAGTAGCCAATTAAATCGGCCATCCGTAATTGTGGTTCAAGTTTAATTAGTGGTAAATTGATTCTCCAGAGTCAAGAGAAGAACAGTCCTAATCCGTATTTCTGTGTCAAAGTTTGTTGGTTTTGAATCGGGTTTCTCTAGTAATTAAAGTTGTCGGCTCATTAAATCTATAGAGTGTCTCTTACAGTTGTCAGCCGATTAGAGAAATAATTAGTGAAGTGTCTTTCCCAATTATCAAAAAGTTAAGGAGAAATAAGATCGCGTCAGAAGTATCTTCGGTGGTCATAACTGATTTGTTACATGAATTGAAGTAATTTTTGCGTTAATGATCGGATTAATAGAGCTAGGGTGGAATTAATTGGAAACCGGAATACTTTACATCTTTGTTAAGAACCAAATCTCTGGATATTTGTTATTTTAATATTGTTTCTAAACTACTAAACAAATTGTTGGTGAATTCGGGGTTACTTTGCAAACTAAACATTGGAAAATTCTCGCCGGTTCTTTGGGAGACGATTTTGCTTGCCATTGTCTATGCAGTGTGGGCATACCGACCGACTGTCGGATTATTTTTGGTGAAAAACGACGCACCAAAATTTTCACTATCACCTATATTCAACCACAAAAATGCAATGGGGACCGCCCATAATTCAGCCACCGAAATGGAGAATGCCTTTTGAGATCATGTGCGATGCAAGTGACTTCACCGTTGGAGCTGTGCCTGGGCAAAAGAGTGGGAAAGACAGCCATGTGATCTACAATGCTTCAAAAACTTTTAATCCCGCTCAATGCAATTATACGACGACAGTGAAGGGGCTGTTTGCCGTTGTTTTTGCTTGTGAAAAATTTAGATCCTATCTTATTGGCTCGAAAGTTATCGTTTACTCTGACCATGCGACTTTGAAGTATTTGCTCTCCAAAAAGGAATCTAAGCTACGTCTTATACGATGGATACTTTTGCTGCAAGAATTCGACTTGGAGATCAAAGATAAAAAAAAGGTGCAAAAAACAATGTTGCTGATCATTTGAGCAGGTTGCTGACAGAATCAGACGATATGCCCATACTGAATGATTTTCCCGATGAGCTGTTGCTGGCAGTTGAAGGAACGATCCCTTGGTACGCTGATTTGGTTAATTACTTAACCACTGGAATGTTTCCAAAAGGGACCGAGACTGCTAAGAAAAAATAAGATGAAGCGCCAAGCAAAGTATTTCATATGGGATGACCCCTACTTGTGGAAAACTTGTGCTGATCAAGTAATTAGAAGATGCATTCCCGATAATGAGATTCAGTCAATTTTGAACTTTTGTCACGCTCAAGCGTGTGGTGGATATTTTGGACCGAGAAGGACAACTCGCAAAGTTCTTGATTGTGGTTTTTATTGGGAAACAATTTTCAAGGATGTTTATTTTTTCTATAAGAATTGTGATCGATGTCAGCGTACTGGTAACATCTCGTCTCGGAATGAAATGCCTTAAATCCCTATTTTGGTTTGTGAGATCTTCGATGTGTGGGGATGGACTTTATGGGTCCATTTCCGAGTTCGTTTGGCAATTCATATATTCTCTTAGAGGTCGATTATGTCTCCAAGTGGGTAGAAGTTAAGGCTACTCACACCAGTGATTCCAAGGTTGTTGCTACTTTTCTCAAGACTAACATTTTTAATAGGTTCGGTGTGCCGCGTGCTATTATTAGCGATCAAGGAACCCATTTTTGCAATCGAACGTTGGAAGCTCTTTTCAAGAAATATAAGGTCCATCATAGAGTTACCACTGCCTACCACCCTCAGTCGAATAGACAGGCTGAAGTGTCCAGTAGGGAGATAAAGAGCACCCTTGAGAAGACAGTTAATCCGAATCGGAAAGATTGGAGCCTACATCTGGATGATGCAAAATCACCCATTGGGATGTCTCCGTATAGGCTGATCTTTGGGAAGCAATGCCATCTAAATGTCAAGATGGAACACAAGGCATTCTGGGCCGTGAACAGTGCTGATTCGATAGAGATGTTGTCGGTCAAGAGAGAAAGCTCCAATTACAAGAGTTAGAAGAGATTCGATTGGAAGCTTATGATAATGCGAGTCTTTATAAAGAGCGTACTAAGTTTCTTCATGACAAGTACATTCGAAGGAAATATTTTGAAGTCGGGCAGAAGGTTCTCTTGTTTAATGCTCGATTGCGGATCATGCCGGGCAAATTAAAGTCTCGTTGGACTGGACCTTATGAAGTTGTAAATGTTAGTCCCCAAGGAGCAGTAGAGATTCGAAGTCTTAGTATGAATAAGTTGTTGAAAGTGAATGGTCAGTTGCTCAAGCCATATTATGCGGGGATGGAGATGACTACTTTCGATGGGGTAGACCTGGCTACTCCCGAGATTGTCCCATGATCAATCTGTGATAATGTCCGGCCTAAGACATTAAACGAGGGCGCTACTTGGGAGGCAACCTAAGAATTTATTTGTATTTTCTTTGTTTATTTCTCTTAAAAAAGTTGCATCTTTGTATTTAAATCTTGTAGTTTCTGTTTCTGCTGGTGTGGAAAGGATATCAGGGATGCCATGAATTGAGGAAGCTACCAATTAAGTGTAGGGGTTGATGCGTCTTCGACTTTTGGGCCAGTTGACCCTATTTTTCCTTTCTTTTTGTGTCTTTAGTGTTTGTATAGGGAAGAAAGCTATTGTTCGTGGGAAGGAAGCTCCGTCCAAGGCAAACAGAGGAAAGATGGTCAGAATGAGCAGTATTGGAGTTTTTTCAATCAGTTGCAGGAATATGACTACATCAAGGAGTATGCAGCACATGAGAGGGAGCGTAGCTAAAGCATGAGGCGAGGTTGAAAGGAGGATTTCATATGAACCCTGAAGCTAAGTTGTGTTCATCATTCACATACGTGGTATTAATGCAATGAACCCAACAACAAAGAAGATCTTGCAGCTGTTGCGTCTACGAACAGAACCTTAGTACGAGACTAACCAAAGCATGCAACTGTATGACCATTACTGAAGTCAGCAGTCAGCAGCCGAAGCTAAAGAAGGAAAGATGCGTGGAAAAGATTTGCACAATATCCTGCGGAGCGTCCGTGTGAAGAAGGATCTGGAAGCCAGTTAATCACCCTCAATCAATCAATCGGAGATTGCCAATCATCAATCTGCTCAATCACGGATAAATCAAGATCAAGCTAAACATGGAAAGAATCAATCATGCTGATTCGGTCTACCAGCGGAGGATTTCAATTGCCGTTATCTCAGCTATAAAAGTCCAGCAAGTGTGGCTGGCACAACTATGGTGCGGAGCCGAAAAGCTTGGAAGAGAAGGTTGGTGAGGGTCATACTTAAAAGGATCGGGTATGACTACTATCTAAGGAGGAGTGAAGCACGGCCTTGTGACCAGGGTGAAGCGTGACATTCGGACCAAGTGACTACAAGGGATTCAACCATTCCAAGTGTGGAGTGTAAACTCTTGAAATGCCCTAATGTCTTTGGGTCACGCCTTGAGTTTATGCAAAACATGGACGGATCTTCAGTATGCTCATGACCGAATAAACATATCAACAATGATCATGATCTATCCCAAATCTTACCCCTTTTATATTTGACTGTTTCCAAGTTATTTTGTGCAGATAAACAGGATTGGACCGTGACAACCAAACTTGTGCACCTGAAGAGTAAAGTAGTTCCTCACTCTCCGTGGGATCGACCCTAGCTTACTGCTAAGACTAGTCAGTCTGGTTGTGGGCATAGGAGCGTGTACTGTCCGTCTGGGGCATACACAGGTATTTTGATCGTACCACACGACAGGTGCGTGTCAGGGGTCAAATTTTGGAGATTGCGAAAAGAAGAGGACTAAATTGCAAAATTTGGATTTTAGGGATTAATTCAAATCCCTAACTTTACTGGTCTCTTCACCACCGTAACTTTTCTACACTTCATCTCCCTCGTCTATCGATACAAATTCTCCTCTCACCATCGTGGCCGCTTTCCCCATCCACCATTACAACGTCCTGACTAAGATGGGGAAACAGAAGGTGTCGAAAATTGGAGCGAAAAACAAAGTCACCGAGTCCACCACGCCGGTCGTCAAAAACATCGATGACTCCACCATTGTTTTTACTGAGCCAGACTCCACCACCGCCACTACTCCCATGATTTCAGCAACGAAGAAGCAAAAACGGGTTGTCTCTGTTCCGCAAGGCATTACTGTTGCTCCTACAGTGCCGGTCGGTGGTGTTACATCAGCAGCGGCATCTGGAATTCAGGAGGCTGCAATATCTATGGTCGCAAATGTATTGGCTAAGTGGGAGTGAAAGACTATCTCCAAACCTTCAATTTCAGCGGCTGAGTCCTCCAATCGCGCTCCAACAGACCCCGTCACCACCTCTACCTCTACTCCATCATTCCAATTAAGAGATGAGGTGACTGCTAATGAGCCCTCTCTTGATCGAACTCCCGGCAGCCTTTCCGATTTGGGGGATGATGTAGAATGTCCATCTGGGCAAGAATAACAGCAAGAGATTAAGAAATTGAAGCGATTAAGGAAGATTAACCAACCCGCAGAGGAGTCCTTAGCTGTCCAATCTGAGGGGGCTGTGCTTGTTGCTCTTCGCATTCGCTCCCAAGCTGCAGCGGCTGAAGTTGTTCCTGAAGCCGACCTCGAAGCAAGGACCTCCACACCTAACAGCTCCGCACAGCCAAAATGGAGAAGGAAGTATGTAGTACGGCTAGATTTTCTATCCACTTCTGAGGTAAATGAACGTTCCCTTCGTAATTATGATCGTATTTTCCTTAGTCCACGTCTTTTTGATTGGTCTAATATAGAGGTTTTAGGGGTAAATTCTGTGATTCGTAATCATTTTGCAAATATTGGTTGGGAAATTCTGCTAGATATGGATCATCAGGTGTATCGTTCTTTAAGTGTCGAATTTTCATCTTTCTTCTCTTTTGATTCATCTAGAGAGTTGAATGATTCACATGCTGTGCTTTTTCGTTTACAAGGAAAAGAATTCCATATGTCTGGGAATACTTTGAATGTGTTATTTGAAGTTGAAACTGACGAGTCTTTGAAAAATGAGGCATATGAGTCTGCTGCATGTGAGGTCCCTGAGGATCTGTCTATGACTATTGATGATAGATGGAGTGCATTATCTATTGACACCATTTTCAGGGCACGTCTTTCTAAGAGTGCTCACATAGTGGATGACGAGTTACGTCTTAGTTATAGGTTTTTGGCTTATAATTTCTTTGGTCGGATTGACTCAATGAACATTGTTACTATGAAAGAAATCTTTATTCTTGGCAGCATGCTTAATAAAGAAAAAGTTAATCTTGGGTTTTGGGTTGCTAAGCAATGGCAGTTTAGTGCCAATCATTTTAATGGAAAGGTTACTTTAGGTGGTTTGATCACACACTTGGCACATAAATTGCATATTTTTGTTACCGAACCTGAACGTCTACCTGTTGGGTCTTTCACCCTCTCTGATTTCAGTGCTATGCAATTGCTTTGTGTTAATACTGAGGGAAACTATCAGTTGTTCAGGCCGGGTGTTTCAGGCCCGAGCAAGTTGTCTAGTGCATGTCTTCTACAAGTTCTTGTAATGCTCTTACGCTTGCCGAGCTAAAAGAATTTTTGGAGAATTACACACCTAGGTGGGCGATTGCTCTGGAAGAAAAGATCGACGCAAAGTTTGATATTGTTAATACCAGGATTGTCACGTTAGAAAAGGCTGTGCTCCGACTTTCTTCTTCACCACCATCTTGACAATAATCTAAGGGAGTGTTTAGTTACTTTCTGCTTTTATTTATATAATTTTTTTTTAGTTTTTTTTTTTGTTTCTAGTCTGTTGTCTGACTTTTTCTTTAAACAGCAAGGACACTGTTTTGTCTAAGTGGGGGGGGGGGGGGAGAGTTGATGCGTCTTTTAAGTTTTCTTTTAAAAAAAATATTGTATTTATTTGTTTTCTTTTTCTGTTTGTTTCAAGTCATTGGCAACATAAGATGACAATGTGAAAATAAGGGATTAGGATATTGCCTTGGTATTGAATAGTGGTTGTATCTTCTGATTTAATTATGCATGTGCTCGTATGTGTTCTTGGATGAGAAAAATGCAAAATTGATCAACTATTGTGAAGCCTTCGATATTGTGAGAATTGAGCCTGAAGAGCATGGTAAAAATTTGAAGAAGCTCTACTATTTTATTTGCTGAGTGTATCGGACTTGTATGCTTGATTTCTGGTTTGCCCAGTTGCCATAATTGAAATCACTCTTGAAATTTATGAATGAAAATGATTAAGGCATTTAGGATTATCCATTGTTTTGGCCTGAATAAATTATCCGTGACCCTGTGTTCGCTATTTTATTAACACTGCAAGTGCACAGTGTAATTGTAGTAAACAAGGTCGAATCCACAGAGATTGAAATCAAGATCCACAAATACTACTTTCAATTGACATTCACTATTTAGACTCTTGATTAAGAATTTTAGTTTAACTAATTATAACAGAGTAAATGAAAAATTAACTAAAGCAAAACAAAGAGCAAATTTGGAATCAAATAAAGGAGATATTATCTTATATCTTCGATTTCAATGGATATTCAATCTCAAACTCATTTTAGTTAATTAATCATTTAAGGACTCGATTCTCCCTAAGACAATCACAAAATTAGTTTAAGTCCGCTGTCGCGGCAAATAAACCATGGATTATAAGCTAGAAACTATTGTGTCCAATTAATTACTAACTTATAACTCCTAATCGTTCCTAAGATTCTTTATCTTCACCCTAGTCTCAAGATCTTTTGACTTTATTGAAGAGGATGTTCCCTATTCTCAGTTCAAGTATTAATTATCTTCTTTCAATATCAAATTAACACAACTAGAATGCACAATTGGTGATCAAGCAATCAAGCATGAAAAAGCACAAGAATAAAGAAAAGGAGAAAAGGTCATGATTAATCAATTAAAAGAGGAGTTTAAGGACAAATAACTATCTACTTTCTAACCATAAGATAATAAGAAATTTAGTGATGGTCCC
Source organism: Schizonepeta tenuifolia (assembly GCA_029490685.1). NCBI lineage: Eukaryota > Viridiplantae > Streptophyta > Magnoliopsida > Lamiales > Lamiaceae > Schizonepeta > Schizonepeta tenuifolia. Next base: position 11,347,092 of record CM055956.1, read on the forward strand.
GATACGGGTTCTGGTGTATGGGGGGGGGGGAGGAATACACCAGATAGGAATTTTAAAAACAACCCCCCCAAAAAAATACCACAACTGAGTAAGAAGACTCAGCTGGAATCACAACTGAGTAAGAAAACTCAGCTGGAAGAGTGGTGCTGTGTGGAATGTGGTGGAAACAAAAATGACTCGTATAAAACAACTCACGCTCAGATGCAAGGTCGGTCAACAACCAAATCAATTGAAATGTAAAGATGCAGTTTTGAGTGCTGGTTAGTTGGACAGTTAGATATGCAGAAAGTAACTGAACAGAAGACACAACACAAAGGAATTACGTGGTTCGGAGAGAACTCCTACGTCCACGGGGAGTTGTGAGTCCACACAACTCAGTCCAAATTCTTTAGGACAGCTACCACAAAGCTTGCGCGGGCTTTGCAACCATACAGATAAGTTTGCGGGTACTTATCAACCTTACAGATAAGTTTGCGGGTACTATCAACCTTTCTACTCAATTTCGGGAAGAGCAGGATCCTAACAACCTTTTTAGGGGATGTGTATAAGGATGGGTTTTCCAACTACTAGCTTTAACAAAGAAGTGAGCTAGGATCTAAGCTTGAACAAAGAAAGACTCAAACTAAGATCGAAAACACCAAGATAGATTCTAACTCTCTATGAACTCTCAGCTGGTGATGTTCTTAGAAAGAGAATAATTGCAGTTTAGCTTGTGCGCAGTATATCGTCGTTCTTTCGCTCGTCTGTCTCTTCTTCTCTTCTATCTCTTCTGTCTTGATGAATGAATGAAAGCCTCTATTTATAGGCGGTGAGAATCAACTAGCCGTTGGAAGAGCCGTTGATCTCTGTTCTGTGAAAGCGATGGCTTGTCTCTCATCTCTGCAGATTTTCCCGATTTGGCAACTGTGAACTTTTGCTTTCCTTCTGAGATAACCCTGTGTTGGGCCAAATGAGGTAATGACAGAACGTCAAACCTTCACGTAACTTCCTATTTGAAATTCAAATTTCAACCTTTGTCTTTCAACATTGGTTAGTCGGTTGAGACATTTGATCTTCATCTAAGTGGTCTTCAGCTGATGTTCCATCTGATCGCTACCTTCATCTGACATTCTGTCTGAAGAGGAACAGTTGAACCCTCAGCTGCCTTGAACTTCTTGTTGTCGATTTATCAGATTGAGTCCTGCAACTGATGTTCCATCTGATCAGGTGGATTGTCACATCTGACGAACAATTGATTACTCAGATGTCTTCTTTCATCCGATGATCTATATCCAAACGGTTGGTTTGAACGCTCAGTTGTCTTTCTTACATCTGATGTTCCACATCCGAATTTCCATCTGAAGTTCTATCCAAGTATAGCCATGTTGCCGTCTTCAGCTGGAGTCCTGTAAAGATAAAATCTGAACATTGCTCAAACAGCGAGCCTAAATACTAACATTAGGATATGGCAACATCTACTCGCTTGTGGTCAGTTGGTTTTGGAATCAATCAAAACTTTACTAAATTTCCCAACAATTTCCCCCTTTTTGATGATGCTAAAACCCTACTGATCTAAACCCTACTGACCTATCTATAATCTCAGCTGAAATTCTAGACACACTATAAGGTTAAACATCAAAGGGTTAGCACAGTTATAATATGGTATTGAAATAACTTTGCGATTCAGAGCTTGGACAACTGGAAAATTGTACGTCAAGATGAATCGGATATATGATGAAAGTTTTCATTACAACTGATGTGTTTACACAGATATGCATAGAAGTCAATTACATCAGTGGCTCAAAAACTCTATCTCGGCTAATACTTCACCCCATACTTGCCGAAAATCATGACAAAAATTTCTCTCTTGGCGTCTGATTCCTTCGAGATATCCACTCCATGTTTTTGACAGACTTTTCTGGCTTCAGCTGCGATCTTCTGCATGTTAGGATTTCTTGTATCTGGAATGAATGGAGGAAGATATGTAACCTTCTGAGGGACAGGGACGGTATTCATGTCCAGTTTTGCATCAATCATGGTTCGTCTGAACTGGTTGAACATGCCCAGATCCCCAGAGTGAAGCTCGGTTAGGGCTTCTTTGAAAGCTCTCCTTGAATCCTCAGTTGCGTACACCTTCCTGTAGTAAAAATCATTCACAAATTTGTGTTTGAATGATTCTCAATCATCATTCCATTCTTCCGGCATCCATTTATCAACATGCTTGAAGCGTCTCTGGAGCTTGATCTTTCCAGGCAGTCTTTGCTGCTTCCTTTTTGCTTCAGCCTTCACTTGATGTTTCTCAATGCGTCGTCGGCTTCGGGAGGCAACATTTCTATCCAAGTTATTGGTAATCTTGGCAAGCTCTTCCTCGAACTTGTTAACTCTTGTTGCTTGGTTGGCCGCGAATTTCTTCACCCATTCCGGATTCATGTAATCCTTCTCCGGGACATCCATAGCTTTAGCAGCAGCAATACACTCTTCGGTTGTAATACCGTCGAGTTCAGCATCAATCTCGGCTATGGAGTTGTAGGAGACTCCATACTTCTTCGCCTGCTCCATGTCCTTAGCCATTTCTTCTCCTCCGACAACAATAGATTTCAGCTGTTCTTGTTTCTTGTCAGTTGGCTTCTTCTTCGGAGCGGACTTCTTTGGAGCTGTCTTCTTTAGCTCGGTCATCTTCAGCTAAGATTCCTTTCCGGCTGGCATATCTTCTTCAGCTTGTGTCTCATCTTCTTGCATCTCATCTTCCCCCTTTTTGGCATCAGCAATAAGGCTTGCGACTGAGCCATCCAGAGAAGTGAGGTTTTGTTCAGCTTGCTGGATCCGGTTGAAGAGTTCATCTACAGCACATTCCACATCAACCTTCTTCGCCAGTTCCTTGTCACGACGCTCTTGATCAGCTTTCTTCATCGCGGCGAAGGTTTCAGTGACTTCTGTTTGGAAGGCGACGAATTCAGCCCATTTTTGTTCGAACCGAGAATCCTATTCTTTGTCTTGCGTCTGTTGAGATTTTGCAAGATTGGATTCTGAGATGGACTTGAACACGTTCAGGTCTGATCTGATTCCAAAAACAGTTATCTTCATGTCATTGATGTCTTTGTTGGTTGATGTTGATAAGTCATTCAACTTCATCTTCATCGCATCATGTTCTTCCAGCAGCTTCCTGTGTTTCTCATCCTGAGCTTCTATCATCCTCTGCTGTTCTTCGCGGTTGAGCTGGATGTTGGCTATCATCTCCTTCCTCAGCTGTTTGACCCTTTCAGCGATCAGCTCGCATATTTCATCCGAGGAGGGTGCTGGCTGATCAGATGGTGCTGGCTGTTCAGAAGGTACTAGTTGTTCAACTGGTGCTGGCTGTTCAACTGCAACCATGACTTGGTGATTGGCCAGGTACTGTTGAAGTTCTTCTTCCTCCTGCTTTGCTGCTGCTGCAGCTGCGTCAAGATCATCTACGAATTCAGCAGATTTGGCCAGCATGTTGTCAAGAAAGGTGACAAGTTCTCGATCTGCTGTCAACTCCCTTGTGTCTCTTCCTTCTGCCGTGCTGATATCCAGAGGGCGAGTCAGTAGTGCGATCTTGTTGTTGTACGCAACCTCAAGGTTGGTATAATTGAAGTATTCCCTCAGACGGGACTCATCTGCCTTGAGCTGGTTCCAGCTGTGTATCCGGATGGTATCTTCCTTAACATACCAGTGGCTGAAAATGATGTTGAATTGATACAACAGTTCAGTTCCGAGCATGGCAAAGGTGGGCACGTCGCGCGCCTCGGGGAACATACCGATCAGCTTCTGAAAGCAATATACCAACTTGCCTTCATGTTCCAGCGCGACAGCTCGACGATCAGCTTCTTCGTCAATGGGGGAAGGAGAGAGATTTTTATAAGGAATCGGTTTAAGAGTTTCCTTAACATTGGCCAAAGAAGAGGTTGCAATGTTGGCATCGAGCAGGGAGCTCGGAATTTCTGACTCGGTCGTAATGTTGGCATCGAGTGGGGAGCTCAGAATTTCTGACTGGTGCTCAGTTGTGAGAACCTCTTTGTGCTGTACGGTATCAGCTCCTGCCGTGGGGGAGGATAGAACATCTTCGGATTCCTTGGATGAAGAAGCTACATCCGAGGACATGTTCGGCTCATCTTCCGGATCGGTTTCCACCCCTTCTATCCCATCTTGATGGGGAGACTTCTTCTTCCTTGTTCCACTTTCGCGAGGAACAATTTCGAAAGCAGCCTCGTCACCTTAGTGACTCGACTCAGATGGTACCTCCTCAGCTGGTTTTGCAACTGACGGTTTGATACGAACCTTCAACTTCTTCTTAAGCGGCTCTTCCGCTTTATCCTTATCTGACTCATTTCTGAGTCGACGTGTAGCTGTCGATTTTGAAGAGTGGCTAACAGCTAGAGGCAGCTGAGACTCCATCTGCTCCTCAGCTGTATCTTTCTTCACAGCTGATTTCACAGCTTCCCTTTTGTCTTTTGGAGTGTAGACACTCCGAATCACATCAAGAGCTTTCTTGGCTGTTGGGAACAACATCTGCCTTTTAACTGGTGTCTCCTCACAGTCTTCCCACACCATGTTCTGATCCTTCGTGGCAAGAAGTATCAGGGCAGAGATTTTCACTCCAAAATTGAGAGTTCCCTTAACACCCAACAACTTTTCCCCGGAATCATTTATAGTTTCTGAAATCTTCTGCTTCTCCATTGTCAACTGGTGTTCGAAGTACTTGAACCAGTTGATGTTGTGCTTGTGCTCCAAAGCTATCAGCTGCTTGAGCTTGGGTCGGCTGATATCTCCAAAAGCTCCGCTGTATCCAAAGATAACCTTGGATATAACATCGAACAGAAGTCGATGCTCGGGTTTCAACTTTGTTCGTTGCATGTTGCTCCTCAATCTTTCTGCAGTGATAAGAGCATTCTCAAGAAATAGATCTGCATCTGCATCTGTGATGTTCTTGACGGTGTCCGTGGCAGTCAGATTCGGTGGAATAATGGAGCGTAACATCTCGGAAACTGGTAGGTGGAAGGTTACACGGCGGATAGTTCTGGTAGGGACGTCGCGCTGTCGACATGATATTTCTGAAACGAGGCCTACTCCCTATTTGTGTTGCAGGTTCATGTAAAATTCTCCGACCTGTCGCCTGAGTAAGTGGGTGGGAAAGAGCGTCGCCCACTCAAGAAGATGATTATCCCTGAGAAGATCGGCGAGAGGGGATAACACCGGTGAGTCCAGTACTTCTGTTGACAGAATCTGCTCGAAGTGGATTCTGGATATCATCATATCATAAGATTCCTCGTACGACGAAGGGACAAGAGCTGGTCCTGATGATGCCATCTTCTTTCCTTGAGATGAAGCTTTCGGTGCCATTTTGTATTCCAGAGAAGTTTATATATAGAGAGAAGAAAATAAGAACTTAGTCGAAAATGGTGAAACAAAATCAGAGACGAAGATGAACAGTTACTTAGATAAACACAAGTATAGAAGGTAAGAAATCACTTCCTGATTTTCCGCCTTTTATAGGTTAGTGGGTCGTTTGAAATAGATGGCCAAGATTGAATGGCACAAATCCATCAACGGCTGAGATCTCGCGACTGTTGACTAACTCTGACTGACGTGACATTCCGAGTTCCAACACACGCGCGTGAGAAGGTAAACTGTTTTTGTGTCAGCCCAGTCGCACTATAAAGTAAGGCTATTGATGTTCAGCCGTACTTTACATTAAATGCGCTATGATGGCTATTTTAATCTATCTGACATACTCAGGAATGTTTGAATTTATTTGAAACATTCACATTTAAGACCTAAACACCTGCAGCCATAAATGATACCTGCCAGCTGATGTCGGAATCAGCTATGTTCCAATGTTGCGGCATGCCATCAGCTGACTCGAGTTCTTCTGTTCAGCTGACGTATGATATCTTCGGATGGCGATCCGCATCTGAGATTCCCCTTTCATCTGAGCTTCCCCCTCAGTTGGATATCTATCTTTTCGCCTCGGTTGATTCCTCATCTGATGGATCCAGCAATCCAAGGAGATCACATAACATCTTGAATCGTGCTTCGGCTAGAGGTTTGGTGAAGATATCGGCTCTCTTCATCTGAGTGGTCTTCAGCTGATGTTCCATCTGATCGCTACCTTCATCTGACATTTTGTCTGAAGAGGAACAGTTGAACCCTCAGCTGCCTTGAACTTCATGTTGTCGATTTATCAGATTGAGTCCTGCAACTGATGTTCCATCTGATCAGGTGGATTGTCACATCTGACGAACAATTGATTACTCAGATGTCTTCTTTCATCCGATGATCTATATCCGAACGGTTGGCTTGAACGCTCAGTTGTCTTTCTTACATCTGATGTTCCACATCCGAATTTCCATCTAAAGTTCTATCCGAGTATAGCCATGTTGCCGTCTTCAGCTGGAGTCCTGTAAAGATAAAATCTGAACATTGCTCAAACAACGAGTCTAAATACGAACATTAGGATATGGCAACATCTACTCAGTTGGGGTCAGTTGGTTTTGGAATCAATCAAAACTTTACTAAATTTTCCAACATTTAGCTACACATATTCATGGCAAAACAACACAAGAATTCAAATCTAAACATAAAAACAGAAAAACTATAGTGAAGTTCTAAGAATTGAATCTCTTATCTTCTCCAAAAGCTCCCAATCTCCAAGAGGTGCAAAAGCTAAAACAATATGTAAAAGTCCATTCTAATAAACCCTAAGAAGCCTATTTATACTTGGAAATAACTAATAATCTGAATTAGGAATAAAACCGATTAAAAGTCGAGTTAAAATCCAAAAAAACAATAAAAATGCATAAATGACGTCACCATGCGGCTGGCCATGCGACCGCATGCCAGACCGCATGAAAACTCGGTGACAGCTCTCTTCGTCATGCGGCTAGCCATGTGACCGCATGCCAGACCGCATGACCCCCTCACATGTTGCGCAATTGCCATGCGGTTGAAATATGGCCGCATGGCACAAACCACTATCCACGGGGCTTCATTTCACTCGTTTCTCCTCCGTTTTCCACGCTGTTTCTTCATCCAAATGCGTACCACATCCGAAACATGCATCTTCAAGCTTAATGATCCACTTTATCCACCAAGTCCTACAAAAATCACCAAAAACGAGCAAGTATCACATTCTTTCAAACAAATCAAATATAAGCTCGTACTTGCCATAAACACGATTTTCCTCAACTAAATAACAATATTTAAACTCCAAAAAGAGGTAAAAATCCATGTTTAACTCCCTGAATTATCCATTAGTGAGCTTGTTTGTGCCTGATCCTTTCTTTCTTGATTATTAACAGCCACTAGATAATTGAGCCTAAGCCTATTTTAGCCTGCTTTTGTCCCTTGGAAATATGTAAGTCATATTGGCTGCAATGATGTGAGTTTGAGTTCTTTCGAGGTCATTCTATGTTGTGGAGTTGGAAAGTTTTGTTTCTGTTCTTTAAAAAAAAAGGAGAAAAAAAGAACAAAAAAAAAAAAGGAAAAAAGAAAAAGGAAAAAAAAGGGAAACAGAAGAGAAAAAAAAGAAATTGAAAGAACATGGGAATGGAAGGCTATTGTTGGTTGGATTTTTCTGATGCCTGGTATGATTGGAGATTAGCACGATTGTTTTTTAGAGATGACAATATTCTAGGGAGTTGCTGGTTAAAATTGGACGATGGGTGTTCGCATATACTTGGATGTTTTCATTCATATTAGCCGTTCTATCCTTTTATCCTACCTATACACCTTAGCCCTGTTACAACCCATTGAAAAAACCTTTTGATTTATGCATGTTTTTCATATTTGTGGTGGAGATAGTGATATTTGGGAAAATCTATGTTTGAGAGTGTCAAGTCACGATTGGTGTGAATTAATCTGTCCTTATTTTATATTTGAGAGAATTAGAGTGAAACATGGTGAGGCAGGATTGATTTTTTTTTTGCATGGTTTTGACTTGAATGAAGAGCATGTGCGTAATTTCTAAAACAAGAATGGTTAGTGGTTTGTGGCTGATTGTATCTTAATCTTGAATTGGATTGTTGTTCATTCACATGTTACCAATAATTGACTTGTCGTTTTTGAGTCTCTTTACAGTTAATCTTTTGTCTAGGTATGCTCAAGGGCGAGCATCATTTAAGTGTGGGGGATTTGATTGGCCTAATATTTGCTATTTATTTTGGGATATTTTTGATGCATTTTCTGTGTTAATAGTCTTTTGATCGTGTGTTGTGGAGAAAATTGCATTTTTGTGGTTGAATATAGGTGATAGTAGAAGATTTGGAAGAATTGGCGTTTGTTTGGAGGCATTGTGGTCAAGTTATTGGAGGAAGGTTTCGTGTGCCTAGACGTGAATCAGTATGCCCATACTGCATATGTAATTCTGGAGCTGAAGCTGTGCGAGAAAATGAGAAATGAAATGGAAGCTGACTGTGCACATATTAATTTGGTTGCTACACGAAATTATCTCTTTTGGGCTTGGAATATTAGTATTAGATTTATTATTATTGTTATATTAGATTATTTTATTGCTTTCCTAGTAGATTAGAGTTGCTTATTTTTATTACTTGCATTAGATATAAATACTTCTTGAAGGAGTAGACGTATACACGTAGACACTCATTCCAGAGATTTTAGTTTTCTCATTCGATATTTCTCTTATTCAACGACGTTCTTTTCTAGCTTTTCATTATTCATCTTTTGTAGCTTGAATTCAATTATGAATTGGAGCTAAACTCTTTTATTCCGGTGAAGATTAATGAAGCCCTAGCTTATTTATTCCGTGAGATCTCATCCGTTCTTATACTTTTATTTTATGCATGCATCTGTGATTCTCTGTGTTTAAAATTAATTGTTTCGACTCTGCTAGGTAGTTCGAAATATTTAGTAGTTCGAAATTAATTAGTAGCCAATTAAATCGGCCATCCGTAATTGTGGTTCAGGTTTAATTAGTGGAAAATTGATTCTTCAGAGTCAAGAGTAGAATAGTCCTAATTCGCATTCCTGTGTCAGAGTTTGTTGGTTTTGAATCGGATTTCTCTAGTAATTAAAACTGTCGACTCATTAAATCTATAGAGTGTCTCTTATGGTTGTCAGCCGATTAGAGAAATAATTGGTGAAGTGTCTTCCCCAATTATCTAAAAGTTAAGGAGAAATAAGATCGCGTCAAAAGTGTCTTTAGTGGTCATAACTGATTTGTTGCATGAATTGAAGTAATTTTTACGTCAATGATTAGATTAATAGAGCTAGGGTGGAATTAATTGGAAACCGAAATACTTTACATCTTTGTTAAGAACCAAATCTCTGGATATTTGTTATTTTAATTTTGTTTCTAAACTACTAAACAAATTGTTGGTGAATTCGGGGTTACTTTGCAAACTAAACATCGGAAAATTCTCGCCGGTTCTTTGGGACACGATTTTGCTTGCCACTGTCTACGCAGTGTGGGCATACTGACCGACTGTCAGATTATTTTTGGTGAAAAACGACGCACCAACAACACAAGAGTGTCTCTTGTGCTCGAATAGATAATAAATATTGGAGAGCAGTCGATGTCTTGTGCATCTCTTGGCTGATTTGGATCTAATAGACATTAATGTCTCTTGGGCAATACACCTACTGAAGGGTCTTCGTAAGTGTATTGATCAAGAGAGGAGTTTTGTCTAGAGTATTTCTAGCATACTCGATTTTAAAGGGATGCATATAAGAGTAAAGTATTCATAGCTATGACTTCGTGACCAAAGGGCATGAATTAATTTATTCTTTAAACTGAGTATTAAAAGTTTGTGGTTGAAAATCATTGAGCCCATGATCGAGTAAGAAGTATCGATTATCACTGATTCGAAATCCAGCCCAAGTCCTTTTTATTATTGATCAATTCGTCGTTTAGTTTCAGTTATAGTTTTCAGTACTTGTTGACCAAGACTAGTGGGTGTTGATCAACACCCTTTTTAGTGACACCGATTACGTGGAAGAGAGACTTCACCAATTTCCTTTGGTACGACCCTGCTTACCGCTGGCTACCGCCTACTATGGGCATAAAAGTTACAAATTTTATTTGTGCGAATAGCAAATGACAGCTTGTCAAATTGGTGCCATTGCTGGGGAATTGGTTCCAAGATAGTCAATCTTCAAGTTTTGAGTTCGGCTTATGCCTAAGAGTAGAGCGACGGAAGGACAATTGATCTACGTTGAGGATCCTGAGCGTGAAGCTAGGGCATTACGAGCTCAGAATAGGAAAGAGACTCTGGCAAGCGGAGTAAACAAACCTGAAGGAGATCTTAGCTTGTCAGGCGAGGAAGGAGTTGAGTAAGACGATTTTTACTCTAACCAAGAGAGTGAGGAATCCAAATCAGCAGAAGATGGCAGAAAGAACCATTAGAGAGATCGTGTTCCCTGATGACAAGGGCATCACCCTCAAGCATAAAGCTACCTGAAATCACCAGAAACTGGGAGCTTAAGCATTCATTGATCCAGATCTTGCCGAAGTTCAACAATCATCCAAGGGAGGATCCACAAACCCATCTTCAGAATTTTGAGATGGCATGCAACACTGTGAGGGTCACTGATCCTCATGAGAGATTCGATAATTACGTGAGGTTGCTCACGTTTCCCTTCTCACTACTTGATGGGGTAAGGGAATAGTTGTATACCTTTCCCGAGGGAAGTATGGACACATGGAAAAAGATACAACAGACATTCCTAGACAAGTACTTTCCCATTGGTTGCATCTAAAGCGTGAGGAATGCAATATCGTCAGTCAAGATGGGCACGCATGAGACGCTATATGAATACTATGAAAGATTCAAGAAGATGCTGTCACGTTTCCCACAACACAGGATTGAGAAGATCGACCTAGTTGAGTATTTTATGTGTGGATTGCGAGCATCAGAGAGAAAGTGGATTATGGCTGCTTGTGGAGGAGGAATAGTTGATCAATCACTAGCTGAAGTGTTCAAGAAAATAGCTACCATGGCCGAGCAATCAAGAGATGAAGATGACATTCCCAGAGGGGGTATCCATGACCACAGAGGGAATAAGGATGCTTTGGTCAACACTATGAAGGATCTCATGGCCAAAATGGATGATAAGATTGAAGCTTTGAGTAAAAAGGTGGATAGGAAGGAAGTTACTATAAGGAAAGCTATAAAAAGGTGCGAAGTGTGTCAAGCTACGACTCACATCACTTCGGATTGTCCTAACTGGTTCATTGAAGAAGAAGAAGTTAAAGCTATGGGACAAAACCAGCATGGAGCTCCTGGGCAACATAGGTTCAGTTATGGACAGAACAATAACTTTGGTTACTGCCAAAATGAGAATTTGAGGTACGGTAACAATAATTACCAAATGCCACCCCCACATCAACAACCTCAGTGACCTGCCCAATAACAGCAACAACCATATGTTCCCCCACACCGTGACCAAAACAGGGAGGAATTTATAAAGGGTACCCTCGACCGATTCCGCAAGGATTTTGAAAATTTTCAAATAAAAAGTAGAGGGACGTCTAATAATCTACAGGCATAGTTGACTCACATCATGCAAACCTTATCAAAACTTGTAGAGGAGAAGAGTGGGCGACTCCCTGCCGAAGTAGAGATCAACAAGGAGCAGGTCAATGCTGTGGCCTTAAGAACTGGAAGAGCACTACCTGAGATGGTGCCCAAGGTACCAACTGACGAACCTAAGAAAATTGAGGAGACCAAGATGGGATCAGGCGATTTGGATGAGATGCAACACGAGCTGGAAGCTAAGCGAAAGGAGGCCCCTGTGGCCAAAAAGAACCCCATCTTCAGCTCAAAAGCAGATGAGGCAATGCTCGATTCCCTTAAAGCTGAAAGGGAAGCCATGTTATTGGCCAAAAGGACCATTACCAAGCCCAATGGTTTACCCCCACCATATCCAAGGAGATTTGCCAGTGAAAGGGAACAATAAGAGATGAATGAGATGCTTCAAGTCTCCAGGAAAGTGGAAATAAATATTCCCTTGTTGGTGGCATTACGCTCAATGCCCAAGTGTGCCAAGTTCTTAAGAGAGATGTGTACAAAGAAGACAAAATATTCTGATGATGCCAAGTTTCACATGTCAAATGTCTCTGCAATCATGAATCCGCACTTGCCCATTAAGCAGAGTGACCCAGGGATGTTTGCTATTCCATACACGATAGGTACGACCATGATACCAAGGGCAATGCTCGATCTGGGGCATCGATTAATGTCATGCCCAAAGCCATGTTCGCTGAGATGAGGTTTGGACCCTGACATGCACCCATCGTATGGTACGATCAAAATACTTGTGTATGCCCCAGACGGATAGTACACGCTCCTATGCCCACTACCGGACTGGCTAGTCTTAGCGGCAAGCTAGGGTCGATCCCATGGAGAGTGATGAACCACTTTACTCTTCAGTATACAAATCGAGTTGTCACGATTTCAATCTGTGTATCTGCACAATAAAATAGACAGAAATCAAATATAAAAGGGGGTAAGATTTGGGGCAGGTCATGATCATTGTTGATATGTTTATTCGGTCATGGGCACACTAAAGATCCGTCCATGCTTCATATAAACTCAAGGCGTGGCCCAAAGACATTGGGGCGTTTCAAGAGTTCATACTCCACACTTGGAATGGTTGAATTCCTTGTTGTAGTCCTGGTCCGAAGGTCACGCTTCACCCCGGTCACAAGGCCGTGCTTCACTCCTTCTTAGATAGTAGTCATACTCGATCTCTCCAAGTATGACTCTCACCAACCTTCTCTTCCAAACTTCCCATCTCCGCACCTACAGAGTAGACACCACTCGCGGGATACTCATTTTCGGGACCACGTCCAACCGGTCATTGCAATGCCTACGATACGCGAGATGAGTCATTTGGTCGATAACCATGGCTTGATGCCTCGTCACAGTTGATGGGTGATTGTTAGAGAAGCCCAAGACTGAAGAAGGACGCAGTATCCCCTTGTTCAATCCTCACCATCCAGATCTACAGCACCGTGTCAGGTGCTGCTTAGCTACTCGGTCCTGGCACCTCAAACGCTGCCGTTTGTCATGCCCTGCCTTTGCTTTACATGGTACAGCTCTAACCGAACGGAGATCACCTGTTAGGTTAGAACTTCCCATGAGTTCTGCTCCAGTCCTTCCGGAACTACTGGACTCAACCGATGGCACAAGTGCCTCACGAATATTTCACATATCAACAGTCAATCATTTTCCATACCCAAATCTCACCAAATAAACTACTCACACATAATTAAATATATAACGATAAACGAAAGAGAACACATTAATAAAAGAAATACGAAATACTCGGATTAAAAGTACCTAAGGCAACAGCCTTGGATTTGTTCTTCACAGCGGAATGTAAAATGAAAGCAGATAAAGATTGTTTTGAACTGAAAATATAAAAGTGTTTTCTTCAGACTAAGTATTGTAGACTGGTAAAATCTCCAATATTGTGCCAGCCGCCTTGGCTGGACTTTTATAGCTGTAGTGGCAGCGAGCAAAACCCTAGGCGGTTGGATTGAAATGGCATGATTGGCAGTTTCCATGTTGAGCGAGATTTTGAATATCTGCGATTGGTTTGATGGATGATTGGTGATCTCCGATTGATTTGTTTATTTAAGGTAGGGCGCTGACCTCCAAATTCTTCCTTTCATGGATGCTTGGCAGATATTGTCGAATCTTCTCCACGTGGCTTTCCTTCTTGAGCTTTGGCGACAGACTGGAAATCTTTGTAGTGGTCAAACTGGTTGCATGCTTCATGGTTGAATTCCTCATAGGCAAAGCAGCTGCAAAATCTTCTTTGTTGTTGGGTGCATTGCGTTAATACCATGAATGCGAATGATGAACAACAACTTAGCTTCAGGATTCACATGGAATCCTCCTTTCAACCTCGTCTCTTGCTTCAATTCATCTCCTGCCCTGCATACTCCTTTGTGTAGTTCTTGCAACTGACTGGATTCGCTCCAGTTCTGCTCATTCTGACCACCTTTATTCTGTTTGCCTTGAATTGAGCTTCCTCCTTTCGAACAACAGTTTCCTTCCCCTGGACAGACTCTAATGACACAAAAAGACATGAAAAATAGGGCCAAACGGCCCAAAAGTCGAAGACGCATTAGACCCTTGGCCCCAACATGTGTCGTAATCTAATTGGCAGACCTATCAACGATCTACTCTGATGGAATTCTGGAAGATATCTTGGTCAAGGTTGGAGATTTAATATTTCCTGCAGATTTCTATGTGTTGGATATGGGAAGGCAAACGACCAAAAACCCCATGATTTTGCATGAAAGACCATTCTTAAGAACAACAAGAACAAAGATCGATTGTGAGTCAAGAAAGCTAACTGACGAAGTAGAAGGCGAAGTGGTAGAGTTTGATGCCTATAGGCAGAACAAGCAAGAAGAGATAGAGACAGTAAATAGCCTCTGCGTGCTTGAAGAGGAAATGGAAGTGGCCAACACTTTGGAAGATATTGAAGAGATAAATGAAGAAGACGAATTTCTTGAGGATTATGACCATGACGAGCTTGATGACGACTTTCCGCAAGCATAGTTCGATGAGGTGATTGAGGGGTATTGGGGGATTGAGACTTTGGAGCAACATATTGAAGAAGATCTTGGTCAAGATAATGAGGATTATGACCAGGAAGGGACAGAGGAATTGAGCTATGTAAGAAATGAAGGCAATATGTATCCTGGCTTTGAGCATCTTAGCATTCCAGAACTGAAACCTGAAGATAGACTGGTGCCTTCATTACAACGGGCACTAAAACTAGAGTTGAAGGTATTGCCCAAGCACTTGAAGTACACTTACCTAGGAGAGAATGAGACCTTGCCCATGATCATCAATTAAGCACTTACGAACGATGAGAAAGCAAAGGTATGTGGACTTCTAGGAAGATACAAGGAGGTAATAGGATGGACGTTGCCTGACATCAAGGGCATAAGCCCAATGGATTGCATGCATCACATCCTACTCGAAGAGGATGCAGTCCCGGTCAGAGATCCCCAGAAAAGGCTGAACCCTGCCATGAAGGAGGTGGTCATGAAGGAAATTTTGAAACTATTGGACTTGGGCATAATCAACCCGATTTCAGATAGTCGTTGGGTAAGTCCAGTACATATCGTGCCCAAGAAGTCAGGAATTCAGCCATGAGACTTTAGACTGGATGGAGGGTGTGTATTGACTACCAGAAGCTAAACCAGAAGATAAGGAAAGACCATTTCCCTTTGCCCTTTATCGATGAAATGCTGGAAAGGTTAGCAGGTAATCAATATTATTGTTTTCTTAACGGATATTCTGGATACATGCAAATATGGGTAGCCGAAGAGGACCAGCGCAAAACGACTTTCACGTGCCCATTTGGTACTTTTGCTTATAGAAGAATGCCATTCGGATTATGCAATGCTCCGGGAAAATTCCAGCGATGTATGATGCACATTTTTTCTGACCTTCTCGAGGAATGTATTGAGGTATTCATGGACGATTTTACCGTTTATGGAAAAGACTTTGACACTTGCCTTAAGAATCTTGGGAGAGTTATGAGAAGATGCGTTGAGAAAAGTCTCGTGTTAAACTATGAAAAATGCCATTTCATGGTCAAGGAGGGGATAGTCCTTGTGCATGTTATTTCAGAAAGAGGGATTAAGGTGGATAAAGCCAAGATCAACATCATTAGGAAGCTGCCATACCCCACAAATGTTAAGCAATTAAGAGGGTTTCTTGGGCACGCTAGATTCTATCGCAGATTCATGAAGGACTTTGCCAAGATAGCTCAACCGATGACCAAGTTACTGCAGAATGATGTGCCTTGGGAGTTCGATGAAGAGTGCAAAAAGACATTCCATATTTTGAAGAACAACTTGATCACAACACCAATCATACAACCCCCTGATTGGGGTATGCCATTCAAGATCATGTGCGATGCTAGTGGGTATGTCGTGGGAGCTGTACTTGGGCAAAAGAGGTAGAATGAGAGATATGTTATCTATTATGCTCGAAGACGTTGAATGCCGCCCAATGCAACTATGCAACTACGGAAAAAGAGTTGTTGGCTATGGTCTTTGCTTTTGAAAAGTTTCGATCTTATCTTCTTGGGGGCAAAACCACAGTCTACACCGACCATGTTGCACTTAAGTACCTGGTGACCAAGAAGGAGACCAAGCCAAGACTAATTAGATGGATTCTTCTCTTACAGGAATTTGATGTAGAGATCAAGGATAAGAGTGGTGCCCAGAATCAAGTTGCTGATCACTTGAGTAGAATGCTCCAAGAAGAGGACGATAACCTGATCAAGGAGATGTTTCCCAATGAACATCTGAGCTATGCCCAAGACGAGCCATGGTACGAAGATATGGTGAATTATTTGGTGACTGGGGCAATGCTAGCGGAGTATGGGAAATACCAAATGAGCAAACTCAAGGCGGAAAGTAAATACTATGTATGGGATGAACCTTATTTGTGGAGAGAGTATTCTGACAAGATCATTAGAAGGTGTATCAAAGATCGTGAGTAGAAAAGTACACTTGAGCACTGCCATAACAAGGAATGTGGAGGTCACTTTGGGTACTAGCGAACAGCAAGAAAGATTCTGGAGTGTGGGTTCTATTAGCCAACGTTGTTCAAGGACAGTTATGAATGGGTGAAAAGTTGCGATCGATGTCAAAAGGAAGGAAATATAACAAGGAAGAACGAGATGCCCATGATGCCAATCCTCCTGGTAGAAGTGTTTGATATATGGGGTATGGATTTTATAGGTCCCTTGCCCAGCTCTCGGGGAAATCAATACATTCTTTTGGCAGTGGATTACATGTCAAAATGGGTGGAAGCTTGAGCATCACAAACTAGCGATTCGAAGGTGGTTGCAAGCTTTCTAAGGACTCAAATTTTTAATAGGTTTGGTGTTCCTCGAGTCATCATCAATGACCAAGGCTCACATTTTTGCAATGCAACAATAACTGCTTTGTTCAAGAAGTATGGGGTTCACCACCGTGTATCTACTGCTTATCATCCTCAGGCTAATGGGCAAGCTGAGTTGTCAAACTATATTATCAAGACCATTTTGAGGAAGTTGGTGGGTATTACGAGGAAGGACTGGAGCATGCGCCTTGATAATGCGCTATGGGCATATCGGACTGCATATAAAACTCCATTTGGGATGTCGCCTTATCGCATAGTTTATGGAAGAGATGTCACTTGCCTGTTGAGCTAGAACATCGTGCCTATTGGGCTATAGCTCAGTTGAACTTCGATTGAAATGAAGCAGGTGAGGCAAGGAAGTTGGAGGTGCAAGAGTTAGAAGAAATAAGGCTTCAGGCCTATGACAATTCTAGTCTTTACAAGGAACACACGAAAAAAACCCATGATCAGTTGATCAAGGAGAAGGAGTTTGACTTTGGGCAACAAGTGTTGCTATATCAAACAAGGTTTAGACTTAAATCTGGGAAGTTATCTACAAAGTGGATAAGACCGTATGAAGTTCAAGCCCAATATCCAAATGGAGCGGCCGATATCAAGGATTCCACGAATGGAAAAATTTTCAAAGTTAATGGTCAAAGGATCAAGGCATATTATGGGCATGAGAAACAGGAAGTTGGGAGTCGTCTGGAAACCCTGACGAGGAGGAGTAACGGCCAGAATGTATGACATCGTGCCCAAGACGATTTAAATGGGGAGCTGACCAGGAGGCAACCTGGTATTTTTTTAGTTAATTTGTCTATTTTATTTCTGTTTTAATATTTTTTGTTTTCTAAAAAAAGAGAGGAGATTTTCTTATACTTTTAAGTTCTTTTTATTTTAAATTATTCTGCTAAGTTGACCGTAGGAAAGAGTATTTTCGTTGCATGTTTGTTGGGCATGATATAGGATACCATGGGCATCACTGCAAAAAGAGAGTTATACGAGTGGATTGGACATGATGCGGAGCACTAGGCAATAGACCGAACGAAGCTGTCAAATCAGTTGTCAGTTTTGTCATAACCTGAAAAGTCGCATCCATTACTCCCATAACCCACGATTTCCCCTCACTCTCCCTCAATCTTCAAACCGCAACCCTGCAACTTCCTTCTCTTTCTCTCCCTTGTTTATCTTCGCCATTTAAACCCTAAAATTCAGTATGGTAGCCATCAGAAATAAGAACAAACTAAACAAAATTCCCTCCGGTACTCGCATCGACCTTGAGCAGTCGCCGCCGAAACCAAAAACTAAAAAATGCACACCTTTGGAGCAAGTTCCAGCAACCACATCCAAGTCGACCTTGGCCGCTGATAGTCCACCTCCTGTGGATGTCGAGTTGATGTTGAGCGAAGGAGAGAACCCTTCTCTCCTTGAACAGGAGGTAGCCATGGGAGGAGATGGAGAATCTGTGGCAGAAGAAGGTCAGAACGAAGAAAATGAAGAAGGAGGAGAAGAAGAGGAACCTGTTGAACAGTTGGTAAGAAAGAAATGAGCAGCGAAGAAGGAGGAAATAGCCGCTGCTACTCCATCAAAGAGGGCCAAGACGGTGGCCTCCGATGCTGAGTCAACTCAGTAAGGGGATTACACAGAAACGGCCACCCCTACTGAGTCCACCGTCAAATCCCAGTCCAAGGGCAATGAAGAACGAGAGGGGGCCATCACTGTGTTCGATGTGGCCCCCATTAGTGTTTTTAAGGGCAAGAAGCAACCTGCCGTGGGCATAGCAAGGAGGAAGAAGCCCATTCCACCCACAAACCCTAGCATTGCAAGGGGGATGGCGAACCCTAGGGTGCTGGATGTGGATTTGTACAAAGATTTAAGGGTTTAGGATGAGGTCAGGGAGCTATTTGAGGGTATAGGATGGGGTAGGTTTTTGGAGTGGCCAGTAGTGGTCTACGAGGAGTTGGTCAGGAAGATGTACAAAGATGTCAAGGTAATAATCTATCCAGAGAGTGGGCCTATGGCCATCCAGTTTAAGCTATCGGGCACTGAGTACGAGCACTCCATCAACGAGATCAACCAGTTGTTGGGCATGATTAGGGTGAAGGTTACTCAGAGACCGGAGTATAAGAATGCGGAGCGTGGGGTTCCGAGTTATGATCAGGATGAGTGGAAAGCAACATGGATGGAGATAGGGAATGGAGATTCGTTCAAATCGCAGGCAAACAAAGGGCACCAGCTTAGAGTCATGCCCTCAGAGTCTGCCATCACATCCTTGCTTATAATCTTTATGGCAAATCGGATAGCAGTAATTCTGTGGCCAACAAGGAGCTCTACATCCTTTTGGCAATGAAGAACAAAGTCCGACTCAACTTTGGGTCGTTCTTGGCGGAGCACATCAAGGCTGTAATCACAAAGCTTGGGCAGCATTACTCATGTGGGCATTGGATCACAGTCTATGCCCAGGAGATGGACTTAATGGATAAGATCTCTCACCTCAAGCCAATGAAGGAGGAGCACCTCGTCTTCGAGGCCCTAAAGCAGATGAAGGACATCAAAGAAGACCCCATGGGCAAGATAGTATTTATTGACTATCCGCCCAAGGGAAAGGAGGTTGAGGTCAAAGCTGCCAAGGAGATGAAGCCTGCGATTACGCAAGGAAGAGCTGCTGCTGCCATGCCCGAGGTTGAGGAGGATGTGTGCAGGATGGAGCGGATGGAGAGGATGCTGAAGGAACTACTTGACGGTCAACGTGCCTACTTTGCCCACTAAAATTTTAGGTACCCACCTGAATCTTCTTCTTAGTTGTGATACCTCTCATTTGTTTTGTAGATTAGTTTTTCTTTTTAGGATTGTTTTCTTTGTAGAAAAGTTTTTTCTTTTTTATTATTCTGTTTGTTTGTTGGTCGAGAAGGATCGAGTATTGCCTTCACCCACAATTTGCTATGCAAATTGTGTGGTGAAGGCACTCGAAATTCTTTCCAAGTTTGTGTTTGTTGGTCATGACTTTACCCACTTTGCCCAAAGCAAAGTGTGTGGGTAGGTCCTTGTATTTGTTAAGAGTCTGTTTTGTGTTAGTGTCTTGACCATCACCTTAAACACTTTGCCCAAAGCAAAGTGTGTGGGTGAGGGTCAGCGTTGTGTTTAAATGTTATTTTTTTTTATGTTGAGTCTGTTGATCAGCATGATTAGAGTCTAGGTCAAGGTCAAGGTCAAGGTTAAGTATGATTTTATGCTATGATTAAGTATGTTGTATGAGGATAGGTAGGACGGCATGAATCTATGAGCTACCATGTGAGGATTTGAGCCCTAATTGTTGTACATTTCATATGCAGTATTTTATTTCTTGTGTAAGATATGGCCATGAGATTTGATGATCTAGAACTTGCCTACATTCTTGAGCTTATTAATTCGATCAATTCACTTAGATGATTTAGGCATAATTTTTTGTTCATTTAGCCGAGAGCCAAATAAATCTTACCCTTATGTTTATCCTTTGTTTAGCCCCTTGGAGCTTGAAATAATTCTATCTATTCACTTTAAATAAGCCTGAAAGTTATAGCCATCATGATCATAAGAACTCAAGTTTAGAAGAAGGAATGAGGAATGGAAGGAGGGCAGAGGGGTATATTATCATGGTCATAACACCTGACAATAGAAGGATGTATTGACATGCCTAAAATTTCAGAGGTGTTGTTTAAAGGATTTTAAAAAAAAAATCTAGAAAATAGGTGTGCGCTAAGGCCCGAAGATATTGGAAAAGAATGAAGAATTTGGAACCGACTTGCCTAGAACTGAGTTCATATTGACCATAGTCAGTTCCTAAATATTCCTTACCTTATGCCTTAAGCCCCATTATAACCCAATATAAGACCTATTGATAGGTGTTTTGATCATGAGAATATAGAAGGCAGGCAAGCCTATGGAAAGTCAAGTTAATATTGGTCACGAGCGTAAACACCTAGCCCAATACACTTGAGAGATAAGTACTGTGAGGAATATCCAATCTTGTTCATTGATTCTATCTTGACCTATTTGATAGAAATACTTGATCTGTATTTATGATTGCTTGCTTTGACCAATGACCATGATATGCTGAACTTGTGATTGAGTCTGTGTTTTCAGTCTTATTTTTCGTGTTTTGAGTCTTGGGCAAATTGTAATTGCACACTTGAGGACAAGTGTGATTAAAGTGTGTGGGTATGATGAACTCAATTTCTGTCCATTTTTAGTGTCTTTTTGTTATGTCTTTTGTGTCGTTTTCAAGTCTTTAAGTGTCTGGGAGGACACAAGTAGGAAGAAGTGGATGTAGGGCAGAACAGATGCGTTTATGGGATAATCTGGTGGAAAACTGTTTTTCTGGCGTTGGGCAACGACACGATGCAATATGGGCATAGGGCTGTAGTTTGTAGCTGGGTATGAAGGAATATATCTTGAGCAAAACTACAGGTGAAGGAGTACCTCCACATAATTTTATGGCCAAAGCAGCAGAGTACCCGGAGCAATGCGCGTTGAGGGCAAGACTGAAGCTAATGTGACCATAGCAGACGAATGAAGCAAAGGGCAGCAGATTAGACTTGGACGCCAAGGAAGAAGATAAGGAAGAAAACTTCCATCCTTATCGAGAAGAGACCAATCGAAGTTGGACTCAACAAGGAAGGAAATCTAGTGCGTCGCTATTGAGCTAAAGAAGGAAATAAGGCCAAGGAGGGAAGGAGTCCAACCCATGTAGGGATCCACTTAACCTAATCTTGATACCTATAAATATTGCTGCATGTACTCTGCAATAGGTCATCGAGCATAATTTAGTTCTTTAATTTCAGTCTTGAGAGTTTGGTGAGGAAGAAAAACAAGTCCTACGGGCAAAGCTTTAATTTATGTTTATTTACTACTTTCAGTTTTCTGTTGGCATTCTAGTCAAGACACATACTATTTTGATTTAGGTAATAGTTTTTAATTATGTTCGCTTCAATTTATATAATTGTGTTTATGTCTATTATGTTTAGCTAATCCTTAAACTTGGGATGGATGAGATGAAGTGATAATTGATACTTCAAATTCGTGAGGCCAAAGTGTGTTAAATAAATCGTGTTCCCGAAATACTTAGGTCTTAATATTAGATTTGGGCAAGATAACTAATTGATTGATCACCAATAAGTTAAGGAGTCTAGATCACCAATAGAGTTGAGGACAACACAAGAGTGTCTCTTACGCTCGAATAGATAATAAGTATTGGAGAGCAGTCAATGTCTTGGGCATCTCTTGGCTGATTTGGGTC
Organism: Schizonepeta tenuifolia; assembly: GCA_029490685.1. NCBI lineage: Eukaryota > Viridiplantae > Streptophyta > Magnoliopsida > Lamiales > Lamiaceae > Schizonepeta > Schizonepeta tenuifolia. Next base: position 11,369,244 of record CM055956.1, read on the forward strand.
TAATAGAAATTAATACCTCTTGGGAAATACACCTGCTGAAGGGTCTTCGTAAGTATATTGATCAAGAGAGAAGTTTTGTCTAGAGTGTCTCTAGCATACATGAATTTAAAGGGATAGATATAAGAGTAAAATATTCATAGTTGTGACTTCGTGACAAAAGGGCATGAATTAATTTATTCTTTAAACTAAGTAGTAAAAGTTTGCGGTTGAAAATCATTGAGCCCATGATCGAGTAAGAAGTTTTGATTATCACTAATTCGAAATCTAGTCCAAGTCCTTTTTACTATTGATCAATTCGTTGTTTAATTTCAGTTATAGTTTTCAGTGCTTGTTGACCAAGACAAGTGAGTGCAGATCAACACCCTTTTTAGTGACACCGGTTACGTGGAAGAGAGACTTCACCAATTCTCTTAGGTACGACTATGCTTACCGCTGGATATCGCCTACTGTGGGCGTAGGAGTTATAAATTTTATTTGTGCGAAGAGCAAACGACAGCTTCGTCACTAATTTACAATTGTTTCTGTTTTACTAAATTTTATTGCTCATTACATTAGTTTTTAACTAGAGTTTGTTTTTGTGTCAGGGTCTTCAAAATGCTATGAGCAAATTGGCTCCATATGTTGAGCACAGAAACTGTGCAAGACATAAATATGGAAACTTCAGCAAAAAATTCAAGGGCTAAACTTTGCAAAATATCTTTTGGAGGGCAGTAAAGAGCACATGTTTGGCAGATTACAAGTATGCACTTGAAGCATTAAGGATTGAGGATGCAACTGCATTTCAGGACTTCATTTTTAGGGATACGTGTAAATTTTGTAGGCTTTCATCTCTCTTGCTAATTGTTGTGATGTTATTGAGAATAACATTAGTGAGTGCTTAAATGGTTGGATAACAAATGCAAGAGGGAAACATATGATACAAATTCTAGAGGATATTAGGGTTTCATTGATGAAAAGACAGATGCAAAGGGTGGCCGAGCTCACTGCAGTAAATGATAGAATATGCCCTAGGATACAGATTAAGCTTGAGAAAAATAAGAGTCAAAGCATTCATTGCAATCCAATTCCTTGTTTATACGGGAAGTTTGAAGTTCATGTGGGATGAGATCAGTTTGGAGTAGACAGAATTGAGTGCACCTGCACTTGTAGAGAGTGGCAGCTCTCAGGTATCCGATGTGTTCATCCAATCTCTGACATAACTTATGTTGAGGAGTATCCTGCATTGTTTGTGGATGATTATTTCACTGTGAAGAAGACTTTACAAGCATATCAGTTTGGATTGGAGACTATCAATGGTGAGAGAATGTGGCCTTCTCTAGAGGGATTGATTGTTAAACCTCCTGTTATTTGAACTCAGCCTGGAAGACCTAAGAAGAAGAGAATAAGGGGGCCTGAGGAGAGGGTTCTAGGAAAGATGAGCAAGTATGGAGTCTTAATGACATGTAGCACATATCACCAGAAAGGCTAAACCAGTTGAGAAGCCTGCTGCAGACAAGGTATGAGATTTCATTGATTACTTTTCAGTCTTACCATTTTCTAACTTATTCATGATTTTAGTATGTTTAGAAGAAACGAGGGAGGCATGCGAAACCCAAATATGCTGCATATAAGGAGAAACAAGCACAAAAGGGAAAATATGTAGATAAGAGAAAAAGGAAAACAACTTTCAAGAAGTAGAAACAAGCAGCAACACATGTGAAAGGAAATAAGAGAAATGGAATTTTATAAATGAAAATTCTGGGGATACTAGCTGCCATGTAAGTACTTGAATTTAACCCTTTATTATATTTCTCAATTTCCTATTGTTGGGAAAATTAGTAAAGGTTTTGATTTATCCCAAAATCCAATCGACCCCAACCGAGTAGATGAAAGCCATCAGTTTGAACTTAGCTAAAACTCACTGTTTGAGCGTAAGGATTTTTATCTTTACAGGATTTGAGCAGAAGAAGTCAGTCAGACTGAAGAAGTCAGTTCGTGAAGAATTTGGTCAGTTGGATCGCAACTCAATTGACTCCATAATTGAACCGTACACCTCAAGTATGAAGAGAAGTTATGTTGAAGTTAGACGTCGCAAAGCTGAGAAGAGAAGACTTTGAAGCCGTTGAAGGCAGGAGAGTTGGAGTCCAAATTCAAATCTAATCGAAAGCACAAGTCAACTCGAAAACTTACTATAAATGGACCGACAACAGAGACGCGCAAAAAGCGAAGGTCGTAGTTACCATTTTAGGAAAGTTTGTAGAGAAGCAGGTGGAGTGCCATGCTTTTGACAAAGATCAAATGATTCTTTCCAACATCTAATTAGATCTCCCTCTATATAAATAGAGGTCTCCACATTGAAGAAGATGTGAGAGAGAAGAGAGAGAGAGACGAGTAGAGTGAAGTGAAGATTTCAAGCAAAGCAGCAAAGGATGTAATACCCCGAATCTTTATTGATTGTCTTAAGTGTGATTATGCATGCCTAAGTGCTTCTTAAATGATATTATATGTGATTATGTATGATTCTGTGTGATTAAAAATTTCCGAGAATAAATTTTTTCGTGAAATTACCAAAATGCCCCTGAAGGGCAAAATTGTAATTTTCTCATTTTGGCAGCTTGAAATGAATAGATGAAGAGTTATATGAGTTTAAGAATGTGATATTTAGTACGAGTTCGAATTTCGGGTAATTTCGAGATAGTCGACTTTTTAATGAATAGTAACTTTGACCGGAAAAGTCAACACTCGGTCAACGAACCCCGAATTTAGTTTAATCAGTGTCAATAGAATCTAAAATTTATTTTAAGACCAATGAAATAAGTTCGAGAAATTTCTGAGGTCATTCGAATCGAGTTTGAATTTATTTTGAAAATGCTACTAAGATGAATAGTAACTCGTTACAACTTTTTTGTTAGTCGGAAATTACCTATTAAAGTTAGGTGTTTTCATAGACTAATGACGCAAGTTAGAGAGAAATTCAAGATCTATAAATTGAGTTTTGAACTATATCTAAATCGGAAACGAAGACGCATAGTCGAGATTTCTGAGTTTCTTCGTTATTGGAATTTATAAATGGAAATTGGGCTTGTTAGAATCTATAAATTAATTCGTCAGTGATGGTGCGAACTAGAGTGAAATCCGAAGTCGAGAGTGTGCCGAAAAGAGGAATTAAAGTTCAACATTAAAGAGGGATATATTGTGCGGATAAAATCTTTTCTTCCGAGGATTTTTATCTGATAAAATTTGATTTTTTCCACACACACCAACCGACATCCCTCTCTCCCTCAAGTATTCCCCACTCTCACATTAGCAAGTGAGCCACTCTCTCATTCCTCTCCAAATATCACGCATCATTCCATCTTTCTCTCACTCTACAAACTCTCTCTCTCCCAACTCTCTCTCTCTAGGTTATCTCTCTCACTCCATCATCCTCCATGGCAGCTACTGCAATAAGCTCCATAGCCTCCATTTCCTTCAACCGAAAGCTCAAGAAATCGAGCTAAAGTTCAATAGTTCAAGGGTTGATTACCAACATCATATTTCTCTCCTTCATCTTCTCCCATGGCAGCCATCACACCTCCATAGCTGATGGTTTTTGAAGCTCCAAAGCTTCTATTTTTTCATTAATAAATCGCAAGAAAGGAGATAGAAACCGTAGAGAATCGAGCATTCACCTTGGTTTCTTCAAAGATTCGAGTAAGAGCAATATTTTTTTTCCATTTTCTCCCATGGTCAGCAGCTGCTCTCTACCTCTCTAATCACCATGTTTTTCCTTGATTCAAGCTTTAAAAGAATCAAGAAATATCGTGGAGTCGAGCTCTAATCCTTGTTTCTTCCAACTACAAAGTAAGATCGATAAATTTCTTCCTTTTTCTTCCTTGAAAACTGCTGATTTTTCTTCCCCACCATAAGCTTCGATTTTTCTTCAAGGAAATCGAGGAAAGGAAGCTTGAGTTGCGAGGAACAAAGTAGAGAGTATCGATTAAAGAAGTAGTAAGATTTCTAACTTTTAAGCTTAAGAACTCCAAGTTTTCCCTCCCCTAATGCTTAAAAAATTTGGGGTATATAAAGAAATAATTTGAGCTTTGTGTTCTAAGCATGAAATCTTAATAAGTATGCTTTCTATGCAAGAAATGAGAAAGAAAATCTATGAAGTATAAATGATGTGTGTGCCGTGAGTTTTGGAGAAAAATAGCAAAATTTGTGCCTTAATTTATATCATGATTTGATGATCTCTATGTGTTTTAAAAAAAATCTAAGCATGTTAAGATGATTAAATGAAGAAAATAAATATTTATGTATGAGAATATAAAAATTTCGAAGGTTTATGCCTTGGAGTGATTTTTGTGTGTTTTGAGTCATTTCTTGAGTTTGATGCTTGATATGAGTTCTACGATGAGATATAAGTATGATTAAATGATGAGAATAAAGAAATAACCATTAAAATAAGAAGAGAAATTTTGGAGAAGATGATGAATAGTGAAAAATAAAATTTTTGATATATATTTTTATGATGAATTTGAAGATGGATTTTTATCAATGAGAGTTGAGAAGCATGATTCTATGAATTAAATTGAAGTTTGAAATTATTTGATGGAAGTATGCATGAAAACCGTGTGTGTGTGTGTGTGTATATATGGTTTATTGTTTTTATGAGTTATTTGATAAATTGGTGGCTTAGGATTGAAATTCAATAAAAACTATGGATTAAAACACTACCAAAAGAAAGAAATGAATTTTTATGCTCATAAAAATAAGTTTCAGATTTTATACAATTATAAAAATTAGGAATTTTAATTCCTATAAGTATATAAAAGAATTGATGTTATAAATTATCAATTAGAATAATTTTAAGCATAACAGAACTTAATTTTTTTTAAAAAGAACATGTATAAGAGAAATTCATTAGTGCAGAAAATTTCAAGAAGAAATTGAGGAGAATTTGTTGAGTAAAAGATGTAATTGATATTATTAGTATGAATTTGAGAGAAAAATAAGAATATTAGCCACTTGAATCGCTACATTTAGAATGCGTACGAGAAAGTTATGAAAAAGTCAATAATTTTCTAAGTAAAATCGACTTACGAGAATTTAAGTGAAAGTAAATAAAACGAAGAAGTAAAATAATTAAATAAGTAAATAACGAATAATAAAGTTTGAATCGAGCAAAAACGAATCCTAAAGAATGGAAAATGGTAAGTGACAAAAATTAAAGAGAATAAGAAAAAGAGTTTTTCTCGATTACAAATCGAAGATTGAAATTGAACAAAAAAGCGTTGAAAAGAAATTATTTTAAGTAAAATATAAGAATATAAGAATTTTCCGACCAAGTTCAACTATTTGAGAAACGTGCCAAAAAGTAACTCGAGAAATTTTATATGAAAAGTCGGAAGGAGAAACAAAATTTAAATTTGAATTCCTTGAATGTTTCTATGAAAAATGAAGTTAAGTTTAATAAAAACCGAGAAATATAATTTTTAGTTGAAATACGAGCAGTTGTATCTGACATGTTTGTCTAAAAATATTTGATATGACTGTGAAATGATACAGTATGATTGAAATGTGAAATGTGAAATATGTGAACGAGAATAGATCTCGTACTTAATTGAAATTGTTTGATTTAAGAAAATCGAGAAATTAGAGTTTAAAAGAATAATAAATTTTAAATCTCAGTATTTGAATAAATGTTAGAATGCTCAATTATATGTATAAGTGACGAAATTATATACCGATGAGTTTGATTGGTATAGTACATGGGTAGAAATTAAGAATCGAGAGTTTAAAAAGTCAAATCGAGAATTTAGAACCCCAGTCGAGTAGAAGTCCGTCTAACGAGTTAAGATTTCGCTGTTTCCCAAAAACGTAAAACTCGTCCTCATATAATATAAGGCGCAAGTGAAGTGGAAAGTAGGACAGCGAGCAGGAAAAAAGTAGTCGAGCTGAGCCACGTTCCAGGTGGGCTTTTTGAACCGAAACTCAACGATTAATGCAATTTATTTTATCTATATGTGCTTTTATTTAAAGTTGATTGACTTGCCTAAGTTTGATGTTTTGGTATGTAATCATCTACTTGATATTATGTAAGTATGTCCTGTGGACGCAGGGGATAAATGTCCTGCACAAGACGGGACAATACATGCATTAAATTAGGTGACCGTGAGCCTTGTTACAGCCTAGCCTGTCGATAAGTAACTGTGAGCCTTGCTTCGGTTGGACCGGTTATGTAAAGGCTGTGAGCTTTGCTTTGATTGGGCCGGTCACGCTGTTCGAGGAGGAGGCCTACTTCTTGACACCACAAGAAGACCAACCTCGTAGATGCAAATTTTTAGCTGCCACAAGTCGTAAATTCTTTTAAATAATTTATCTAAGACTTGTGATGCAGCAGAAGAGGCAAGTTCAATTATATAGCTCTATTGAGCGTGTTTTCAAAATATTTTGGCATGTGTTCACTGAGTACGAAGTACTCACGCCCTGTATGTTATTTCTGAAACGTGCATGTTAGCTCGGATGAGGAGGATGCGGTGTGCTTGGGTGGCTCATTTGTCAATGTAACCTTAATTCGAAGTTTAAGCTTGAGGTTATGTGTCTTCACACATATAACCTTGGGATTTTAAGTCGATGATTATATTCCGCTGCAACATCATTATTTCGATGTATCTTTGCCTTGCATACTCGGTCCCTAAAAGATAAAAGAGCCCGTGAGCTCAAATAATTTCTTAAATCCTTTCTGAGTTCCTTCAAAACATTTGAGATTTGTCATACGACTCATCGTATTTCCCTTAACCACCATTTGATAATTAAAAATCAAAAATGGCCCACTTTTTGAATGCAACACTTTTAATAACCAAAATCCTTTGATTGAATCGATATCCAAAATCTTGACAAATGTTCGTTTCTTGATAAATCATTAATTGATAACCCACATTATTGTGAGGACGTTTGGTTTTTAATGTTATTCTTCAATTATCGAGCATGTTTCTTGAGTAAAAGTCAGTTGTTCCACTTCACTGCCTCTTACATTCTAGTCGTTTTAATACATTAGAAGTCGGGCTGTGACATAATGGTATCAAAGCAGGCTATCTCCTCTGAAGCTTAAACCTTCTAAAGAGTCGAGTCTAGATTTGCATTCTCTAGACTTATTCGAGTATTTTTTGAATTCATTTGAGTATTCTTTGAATTTATTTGAGCCGACAACGAGCCAAGCACCCCACCTCATCCAGCTACCAGGTACGAAAAAATTCAATGTTTTTCTAAAAGAATCAAAATTTCATTTAAAGTATTAATAAGATTAAATCAATTTAAGAAAAGAAAGATTTTTGCCAAAGCAAAATTTTATTATTCGAGCGAGGAAGAGAAAGAATAGGACGAAGTTCGATTAATACAAATTTTATGCGATCGAGTGAGATTTGAAGTGAATGTGAGATATCGAAACGAGTATGTGAATGATTATTATCATGAGATATCTTTATGTGATGAATGTGATGTTAGAAATTTTGTCAAGAATGATTGAACTTGAATGTTTAAAATATGTAGGATGACTAGCGGCGAGAATTTAGCCATTATCCAGAAAAGTCATCATGAAAACTTAACCGAATTTCTAGTACATTATCACAAATTATGGCTAGTAGTTCAGTTTCTCGGTGTAAGCGCCATAGCAGGAATGACCCACTTAGTTAATGTCCTCCCAGATGAATGGGCAGACTGGGCAGAATCGTTAATACCTACTTATGCGAGACAACAATACGGTAGTATATACTAGCCCGGAGACTGCAAAGGGTTTATAACAACAATAACTAATCAGTTTATGCATTTTGGTGAACCCCTGCCAAGGTCGTTTACAGAGAATCGAGATGGGTTTGTCCCGAATGAGATACCTCTGTCGCCTCGTTCTCCTCCAAATGCTACACGCAACTATTTGAGAAATTTTCCTCCAAGTAATGCTTATCCATTCGAGTTCAACGCGTCATCGAGTTCACGAAGAATGCAACGTGATGGACCCTACGACCCTTTTCGAGCTTTATTGGTTCCGAGCACTAACTTTGATACGATCTATTTTTCGAGTCGAGAAAGGTCCATTAGCAATTATGCTAAAGAAGTAACGGTAGGAAGAGGTTATCTTCAGCCGATATCGAGGAATCTGTCTAGGATCACCACGAGTTCCTACTCCGAGACCCAAGCGAGGGCTTCCACTTAAGTTTGAAAATGATAATGACATGTTAACTCACCTTCGACTGTGTACTGGCAATAATGACGAAACGCCTCCTTACAACAACGGTGACGATATCGCAACGCCATCATGGATTACCCTAGTAACCCCAGAGGATGACCAAACTCACGCCAAGTAAATGGCAACCGAGAATGAAAGCAGTAAGGAAGATAACTCGAAGGAGAAAGTCACTTAAGAAAACTTTCAAGAAAACCGTGGAAAAATCAAACAATCTTTAAAATTCTGTCAAACAAATTTAATTCGAGTGAGATTTGAAGTGAATGTAAGATATTGAAACGAGTACTGTACTGGTTCCTTCCACTACTCCTGGAAATTAGAGAAGTGACCATGAAGTTAGAACCAAAAGATCCAGAAGCGTACACCAAGGAAGAAAGAGACATTGCGTAGCTCGATGACATCGCAAAGAGTGTCATCTCTTCCATCGTCGGCAAAGCCTATGTGCCGAAGATTATCTATTGCTCTATAGCAAAAGATATGTTGGAAGCCTTAGCTACACTCTGTGAAGGTTCTGATGAGATTAAGGAGAATAAATTCACCTTAGCTTGTCAGAAGTACGAGAACTTCTCTTAGCTCACTGACGAGTCCATTGACAAGATGGGGCTGATATTCACATAGGTCATAATGGACGTCGAGAGTATCAGAAAGGGCAAATACTCTCAGCATGAGATGAACTTGAAAGTTCTCTTCACATTAGGCGAAGACTGGGAGGTTTACAGAGTTGTCCATCAAAATCAGAGTGACCTCAGTTCGATGAAATCTGAGAAGTTGTTCTCCACACTCAAGGCGAATGAGTATGACATCCTCCGACTAAAGCACACCAAGCTTCAGACACCAGAACACACCGAGAAAAGCTCAGTGACCAAGCCAGTGGTGCTTCGAGCTGACTCAGGAAGATCCAAGTTTGCTAGACCCTCTCGGTCCGCTAACTCTTCAGCTATCGACCAAGCAGGTCCGAACTTCAGAAGAAGGTCGAGGAAATTAAAGCAAAGGATGTTTTGAATGCGGGAAGCCAGGACACTTCTAGGTCGACTATCCTGATCTCTCCAAAAAAGAGAAAGATGCCCTCCGAGGAGAGGTCAAGGAGAAAACCAAATACTAGATGAGATGGGGGATTGCTTGGTGTGATACTGACTCAAATAAGTGTAGGAAATAAATCTAGACTCGACTCATTAAAGAAAGTTAAGCTTCAGAGCAGACAACTTGGCTCTAATACCACTATGTCACACCCCAACTCCCGAGGTGCGACGAATGACACTAACACTACTAAACCACATACTAACTCAACTCACATAAGGGTTCATGCTCGGGAAATACAAGGGATTATTGACTGAAAGTGATAACAAATAAGACATGCTTCCAAGTCATAGATAAAACACTAAACGAGCATAGATAATTTACATATTGAATCCAACAAGGAATAAGTATGTCGAGATCACATCATACGAAAATTAAAGAAAAGCGGTAAATAGTATCGAGCACATCGCTCTTAAATTCAACAAAGTATCAGAGTACTATTCAAAAACATAACAAAATAAACATCATATAATACTACAGCGGAGACATCGACTCAATTCGCAGCAACTACATGTATGAAGACATGTAATTGCCAGCCAACTTTCGACTCAACCAAAAGAACACACCACCAAGTCGTCCACGCCATTCACATCCTGCTAACCTGCACGTTTAGAAATACATGCAGGGCTGAGTACTTCGTACTTAGTGAACACATGCCAAAAACATTTGGAAAATTGCTCTTAGAGCTATACAATCGAACTTGCCTTGCCGTAGCATCACAAGTATTAAAGCAATCAAAACGTTTACTTGTGTATGCAAAAACATTTTATTTTTCTTGAAACAACAGCGCTGTCAAACATATTATGAACATACAGGTATGAATCATCTACACCTTATCTCTGTGTCGAGAAGTAGGCCTCCTTTTCAAACATTGTGACCGGCTAAACCGAAGTAAAGCACACAGTCACCTCAAGCAATTCAAATACCACACGTGGGTTCCTGTCTTTCACAGGGCAATAATATCTCAAGCAGATGATAAAGTATACCAACTCACATAAAAACGGCAAGTCAATTGAATTTAAAACTCAAATAATAATACTCAATAAACAATAATAGCATTCATCGGAGTTTTGGTTTTAGAAAAGCCCACCTGACTTCCGAAGATTCTAGCTAGGCGGCTTACTCTTTTGAACGTCCTCGCTACTTTTCCATCCTACTTGGTCCTTTACAATTCGACATCAAATAAAGAATAAGACTCTCGACGCGTAATACGTTAAGTAGATTTTGGTTTCGGCTGAAGGACTTCTACTTGACTCAGATCTCTCTATCTTTAAATTTTCTAAATCAATATCCTTCCTTGACTTTCTCGTTCTCGGTTATCAACTCTACTTGGTTACTAAATAACTTAGTCTCACATTCTCGTTTCTAAATCATCATTACTTTAACATCTCTTACTAATTAAAGAAATATTATTTATCTCGATTACGCTGCTCAAATTCTTACTCGAATACTCGATTCAACTATCGTCATCTCAAATCAATCATGTAACATATAAGCATTCTCAACAATTGAGCAAGTCATGTCATCATAAACGGAATATGAACATATCACTTAAACACATAGGTTCAATCAAGCATAATAAATTCAACATGATTTAAATATAATTAACAATTATCTTGACACTGCTCGATTTTATTCTCGGAAAATATTTTCTTCAAAATAAGCATTAAAAACAGTCTCGTCAACCTTAATAAGTCAAGCAAGAATTCAAGCAATAAGAATTGTGAATTTAACTCAAATAGTCATTTAATATTTCTCGATTTAAAACACAACGTTATTTTCTAAATACATCATCTTTTCTCAACTACGTACACATACTCGTAATTATCTTATCTTATATTAATAAACTTTCTTCCTTATTCTCAATTAAACTCTTATTTTCTATATTTAATAGAAATTCGTTTTCTCGATTTATAAATTAGAACTCAAAACTCGATAACTTCATCGTCTTATCTCATATTCAAAATATTTGAAAACCAAACTTGATTATTCTTACTCAAGCATTATCAACCAATCATTTATTACTCAACATATTATTAAGAAACGAACATTCAATATTTGTGATTCTTTAAACTCGATTCTCGTATTCAAATACTATTAAATTTTCAACTCGAGACTTCATTTTATTAAGCTATTTTTCTCATAGCATTATTTAATCGCCTAAGCTCAAATTAAACTCTTAATTGCATACTTTAATATTTCTTGTTTCAAGAATTTATCTCTTTGATTTATTTATTCTAAGACTTTCTCAATTAATCTCATAACTAAACGAATTCAAACTCGACTAAATTCTTTGTTCAACTTTTGTTCTCTTATTCGATTGAACGACTTAACTTCGACTCACTTTTCTTTCATCTTTTTATTTTCTTAACTCTAATTCCTCTTTTATTTCTCAACTATTAATATTTTCTCTCTTTTTAATCTCTATTATTATTTCTAAAATTTTCTCCTCTTTATTACTTATTTCTCAACAAAGAAATATTTTCTTTGTTTTTACTAACTTTTATTATCTCATAAATAATTCATTAATTTCTCTTTTTATTTTCAATTAATTTAATAATTAATTAATTTATTTTATAATTAATTTTATTAATCTTCAAATCTTCATGTTCTTCACCAAGAACACCAAGAACACATACTAATAAATTCATAATTTCACCAAGAACACCTAGAACACACACTAGGCATCCAAAACTCATTTCCATCGATTTTTGCATATTTTTGTACTTAAAATTCTGTTTTCTTCATCTCAAAATTCCTATTGAACATCTAATACTCCAAGTTAAACAAAAACACATTCAAATAATCCATAACATCAAAATCATCAAAAATCAACAAAAATTATTTTTCTCCCAACACACATAATATCGATTTTTCTCACAAAAATAACATAATAAATTAAATCATTCATTCCATAATAATCTCATACTCATATCATGCTCATAACATCATTAAATCATACAACAACAAACTAGATCAAAATTTTCTCCATAAACTCATAATTCTCGGTTTCATTATAGAAATTAGGGCAATTGATTTTCTTCTTTTTCTCATGCATAATTATCATTCCAATCATCATCATAAAAACATATAAACAAGAATTTATCAAGAAATCATGGAAGTTATTTTTCTTTCTTTTCTTTCCCCTAATTTCGGTCCTTACCTTTTTTTAGGGTTTTTAATTTTCTTTTCTTCTTAATTCTTAGTTTATCTCCTAGGGTTTGATTTCCTTAACAAATTCCTCACATCGATCAACACATCTCACGCCCTAAATTTGCCTAAACATAATTGTTGGGAAATTTAAGTAAAGTTTTGATTGATTCCAAAACCAACTGACCCCAAACGAGTAGATGTTGCCATTTCCTATTATTAGCTTTTAGGCTCGCTGTTTGAGCAATGTTAAGATTTTATCTTTACAGGACTCCAGCTGAAGAAGCCAACAAGGCTTCACTCGGATAGAACATCAGTTGTAAGAAAGACAACTGAGCGTTCATCAGATGAGAATTAAAAAGGGGGAAGTTGTAAGAGAACATCAGTTGTAAGAAAGACAACTGAGCGTTCGAGCCAACTGATCAGATTCAGAATATAAGGAAGTCAACTGAGCATTCAAGATTCAGAACATCAGAAAAACAATTGAGCGTTAAAGGTTCAGAACATCAGTTACAAGACTCAAATCAGTTTGATCAACAGCATGAGGTTCAAGTCAGCTGAGAGTTCAACTGTTAGCATTCAGATAGAAAATCAGCTGAAGATAAGTCAGATGAAGATCAAAACTCTCAACCTACCATCCAATATTGAAAGACTAATGTTGAGATTTGAAATTCAAATAAGGAAGTCACGTGAAGGTTTGACTCTCTGTCATTACCTCATTTGGCCCAACACAAAGCTGTCTCAGATGGAAAGCAGAAGCACACAGTTGCCAAATCCGGAAAGACTGCAGAGATGAGAGACAAGCCATTGCTTTCAAAGAACAGAGATCAACAGCTTATCCAACAGCTAGTTGATTCTCTCCGCCTATAAATAGAGGCCTTCATTCATTCACCAAGACTACAAGAACGAGACAGACAAGTGCGAGAGCAAAGAGATAGACGAGCGAACATCACCAGTTGAGAGTTCATATCGCAAACGAGCTAAACTGAATTCAATCTCTAAGAACATCACTAGTTGAGAGTTCTAGAGTGTTAGATTCTGTCTTGGTGTTTTTCGATGCAACCTAGAGAACATCACTAGCTGAGAGTTCGTAGAGTGTTAGATCCTAGCTCACTTCTTGTTCGAGCTAGTAGTTGGAAAAACCACCCACACACACACCCCTAAAAAGGTTGTTAGGACCCTACTCTTCCTGGAATTGAGTAGATAGGTTGATAAGTACCCGTAAACTTATCTGTAAGGTTGATAAGTACCCGTAAACTTATCTTAACGGTTGCAAAGCCCGCGTAAGCTTTGTGGTTTTTGTCCAGAAGAACTTAGACTGAGTTGTGTGGACTCACAACTCCCCGTGGACGTAGGAGTTCTCTCCGAACCATGTAAATCTTTGTGTGTTTGTGTTTATTTTTCAGTTACTTATTGCATATTCAACTGACCAACTAACCAGCATACAAAACTGCATCTCTGCATCTTAACTGACTTGGTTATTGACCGACCTTGCATAAGCGTGAGTTATATTTATACGAGTTAGTTTTTATCCACCACATTCCGCACAGCACCACTATCACAGCTGAGTATTCTAACTCAGTTGTGAATCCAGCTGAGTGTTTTTACTCAGTTGAGATATTTTCGAGAGTTGTTTAAAATTTTCTATCTGGTGTATTCCCCCCCTCCATACACCAAAACTCGTATCGGGACCATCAAGTGGTATCAGAGCAGTGGTTCAAAGGACTGCTGACTCTGTTTCACGAGGTGTGAATTCGAGGAATTTTTCTTCAGTGGTCAACTGAACAAATCTCTTTATCACGCTAGTGCATATCTGCTTGCATTTTTCTTCTGTTGTTGTGTGCAGATGGATGTTAAAGACAAGATCGTGGTCATATTCTCGGTTGTGAACTATACATCCTGGAGAACTCGGATGAAGAATTTCCTACTGTCAAAGCATCATCGAATGCAACAAGTACTCACATCCGGACCGATCATCATCAGAGAAAAAGTCACTTGCACTCCTACAAATCCCAATGATGGGGATGCAACTGAGGAGTTAGTTGAGAAGAAGCTAGAAGACATCACTTCAGAGGAAGCTAAAGTGAGCCAGCTGGACATCTGGGCTCACAGCACTATCATGTCCACAGTTGGACAAGACTATCTTCCTTGGATAGAAGAGTGCGACACCGTTAAGGAGATGTGGGATATGTTGGCATCTCTGAGTGAAGGAAGCGACGAAACAAAGGAGAACAAGTTCTCACATGCTTGTCAAGATTTCGACAACTTCTGTCTAAGAGCTGATGAAACCATAGATCAGTTGGAACTTTGGTTCATGGATATCATCAGAAGGATCCAGTCCATCCGAAGAGGAAAATACACTTTGAAAGAAATCAACCTCAAAGTATTGCATGCTCTACCAGCTGAGTGGGACACCTTCACCAATATCCATGAGAGCCGAGCTGATCTTGGTGAGATGGGAACTGAAAGACTGTTCTCAATTTTAAAGGAAAATGAGTACAAGGTGAACCGACGAAGATCTTAGTCCTCGGTTTAGATGAGTCGACATGAGGATGTTGGTTCAGCCACAAAGACAGTAGCACTTCGAGCTGACTACTCCAAGCCGCGAACATCAAGGCCAACACGATCTGCGGACACAGCTTAGAATGAGCCAAGCAGAGAGGAGCTGCAATAGAGCATTGCCGCCATGTCAAAGAAGCTAGCTGACATGGATGCTCGGTTCGGAAAATATAAAAGGTTCTACAAATCTAACCGAACTCGAGACAACTCAAAACCTGTGAACAACGGTTGCTTTGAATGCGGCAAAGAGGGACATTTCAAAGCAGATTGTCCAGATCTCTCGAAGAAAGAGAGAGAAGCGTTGAGGGCCAAGCAAAGTGGAAAGAACAAGGCCATGGTTGCAGAAGAAGCAGCTGACGACATGGACATCTTCAGCGACACTGAAGATGAGGATGAGCTGAGTTCAACCAACAACGCTATCGGTCAGGATCAATGCCTCATGGCATTTGGAACCGACCAGGATGATACTGAGGTACACTCTAGTCCTGTTAATTTAAATTCTTCCAATACTTCTAACATGCAGGAAACACTAGATGAAGAGTTGGAACTCTCGTGGGATGACTTCCTAGAACTTAATGAGGAAGTGCAACAGCAATCGATTGAATTTAAGAGTCTTCAAGAACAGTTCGCTAGACTTGAAGAATCCTTAACCGAGAAGGACGATCTGATTAAGAGTCAAACTGAAGAGATTGATAATCTCAAAAATCAACTGAATTCTGCCAACCAAACTAAGGCTCCAACGGATGAGGAGTTGAAGGAACTGATCAAGGAGCAGCAAGAGCAGTTGAGCAAGCAAGAGGCGCAGATCGACCAGCTGACGAAGATGTCAGACGCACAGTCCGAGCATATAGTTGCTCTTCTCAAGGATCTACAAACTGAGAAGGACAACCTGATCAAGCTATATCAGACATCCAAGATCATCGAGAATCTCATTAGTTATAGAAGACAGATGGATGACGTGTCAGGACTCGGTTACGATGTGGTCAAGGATACTGGAATTCCTCCAGCAACCTTTATCAAAGCTGTGGATGTCTCGGTTGCCAAAACGAATCTAGTTGAGTCTGAAACTCTCCAAATTAATCCAACCTCCACTTCTCAGCAAGCTCAATCGACTAAGGAAACTTCAACTGAGAAAGGAAAATGAGCGGTGGATGGAGAACAAAACATTCCATCGGTTGGGACATCAACAGAGGGGGAATATTCCAAGTCTAAGAAGAGAAACCAGAGGCATTGGAGATACAACAAGAACCGAACTCAGAACCGACCTCTGAACCGACCACAGAATCGACCTCTGAACCGACCTCGGAGCCAACCTCAGAAAGAATGTAACCAACTGCAGAACCGACAAGGATTCAACCATCTGAATCAACAGCGGTTCCATCATCAGTTCAACCAGAGGTTCCATCCGAGTCAACAAATGAGGAACGGGTCCAACAGCTGCAATTATTCATGCCATAACTTGAATCAACATCCAAGCATGAACAGTAGTCATCAACAGTCAGGGAATTGGAATCACACTCAGCCTCAAAGATTCCAACATGGCGTCCGACCTCAACGACAAATCCAACAGGATAAGAATCGCCATCAAAACAGGGGGAAAGCCTCTCCTCCGAAAGCTCACAATGGGAGAAATCCATCTTCTCCCAAGAAACAGAACATCACTACTAACAACAAGCCTAAGGATAACCGAGGTGTTGTTATAGTTGATGGAGAAGAAAAAGTGATCTGGAATGATGAATCTATCCGAGTATACAGGGAAAAACGACACACAGTTCAAGGGGGAACTGGTTCTAACCCTCCAGGACCTAACTAAAATTGGAGACCTAAGCGTGTTTCTCTGTGCAGGAACAGGAGAAACAGCTGAGGAAGAATAAAGCATCACAGACCATGTGGGTGATAGATAGTGGATGCTCGAAACACATGACAAATCTGAGAGATTTGCTTGGAAGTTTCGTGGAAAAAGAAGGACCATCAGTTACCTTTGGTGACAACTCAAAAGGTCACACCAAAGGATACGGTACCCTTGAAACCAATCACGTGTCGATTTCAAATGTTTCATATGTTGATGGATTGAAGCATAACTTGCTATCCATTAGCCAATTCTGTGATAATGGTTTCTCTGTCAAGTTTGATGCACAGGGCTACAGGGTTAAAAATGTCGGAACAAAGCAGGTCATATTGTTGGGAAATCGATCCCCAACCGGAAATGTCTACTATGCTGACTGGAATAGTAGTCCTCCTGACACCTGTCTGTTATCAAAGAGCAGTTCAGATATGAGCTGGCTGTGGCACAAAAGGCTTAACCATCTGAAATTCAAGACAATGAACCAACTTGCCAGACAAGAATATGCAAAGGGCATTCCTAACCGAGTGTTTTCAACAACACATATCTGCAGTGCATGTCAGTTGGGAAAGCTCGCTAGATCCTCTTTCCGGTTGAAAACAACTCCCTCAACCGACCGAGTATTACAGCCGATCCATATGGATCTCTTCGGGCCAGTTACACTAAAAAGCATGAATGGTAACGAGTATACCCTTGTTGTAACTGACGATCTCTCTAGGTACACGTGGACCAAAGAGATTTTGGGCTGAGGCCATCAACACAGCCTGCTATACCCAGAACCGGTCTCTTCTGACCAAGCGGTTGGGAAAGACTCCATATGAACTATGGAGACGCCGGAAGCCAGATATTTCATATTTTCGTGTTTTTGGTTCTAAGTGTTATATTCACAACAATGGGAAGACTCAGTTGAAAACTTTTGATGCCAAAGCTTCGAAGGGCATATTTCTCGGATATGCAGCTCGGATCAAGGCTTATAGAGTTTTCAACAATAGCTCTCGTGTTGTGGAGATAACACCTCATGTTAGTTTTGATGAATCTACTTTTGAGTGCAGGGAACAGGCTAAAGGACAACAAGCTGATCCACATGTTCCACCAGCTCTCACTAGATCGCAGATTCTAAGGCAGAAGAATCTAGCTGAACCATTGGTATGGGCAACTGAGGATGATGATCCATATTCCTCTGAAGATGAATGTGAAGACCCCAGCTCATCTCAAGGGGGAACTTCAGCTGATGTCACTCCAACTGCATTAGCATCCGATGCCCAACCGAGCTCAGTTCAACATATTGTCCATGTTGAGGATCCAGACTCCACAACTGATAAATCACTAGCATCTCCCACAGCTCAGGTTATTCCATCAGAGGAAATCACGGAACAGCCACTGTTGGAAGAAGAAGGAAGACGCAACAGGAGATGGTATGAAGATCATTCCTCTAACAACATCATCGGAGATCCAACCAAAGGTGAGCGTACAAGGAGCAGAGTTGCAAATCCAGATTCAACCGAGGAAGATTCCAACACTTACGCTCAATATGCTGAGGAGTTGGCAGTTCTGGAAGAGTTCGAACAAGCCGGAGATAATGCCATGATTTCTTGCTTCGTAGCTGATGTGCCAGAACCGAAAAATGTTGTGGAAGCTCTCAACTGTGTCCACTGGACAACAGCCATGCAAGAAGAACTGAACGAATTTCTACGCAACTGTGTATGGGAGTTGGTAGAAAGACCAAATGGTGTCAAAGTCATTGGATTAAAATGGATTTTCAAGAACAAGAGAGACGCCATTGGATTCATCATGAGGAATAAGACAAGGTTGGTAGCTCAGGGATATTGCCAACAAGAAGGAATTAATTTTGAGGATTCCTTCGCGCCGGTTGCAAGGCTGGAAGCCATCAGAATATTTCTAGCCTATGCCGCATTTCACAAGTTCAAGGTGTATCAGATGGATGTGAAGTGTGCCTTCCTCAACGGTGACATTAAGGAAGACGTTTATGTTGAACAGCCTCCCGATTTTGACACTGGAGATGGAAGAGTGTACAAGTTGAAGAAAGCAATCTATGGATTGAAGCAAGCACCAGGGCTTGGTATGACACTCTTTGTGGTTTTCTTCTGAACTCGGGGTTCAAACGAGGGTCAGTTGACAAAACACTGTTCACCATCAAAGTTGGAGAAGATATACTTGTAGTTCAAATCTATGTTGATGACATCATATTCGGTTCCAAGTCGGAGGAGCTGTGCCAGAACTTCTCAACTCTCATGAAGGAGAAATTCGAGATGTCGATGATGGGCGAGATGAATTATTTTCTTGGACTACAAGTGAAGCAGTCACCAGATGGGATTTTCATCAATCAGTCCAAATATACAAAGGAGCTTATCGCCAAGTTCGGATTGCAGACAAGTAAAACCACAAGGATCCCGATGAATACTAACTGGAAGATTGAACCTGGAACTGAGGGAAAACTCGTGGATGCCAGTAAGTATAGAGGGATTATCGGTTCTTTGCTATACCTAACCGCCAGTCGGCCAGACATATCTTACGCGGTTGGAGTGTGTGCTCAGTTCCAAGTTCAGCCAAGGGAAGCACACATGTTGGCAGCAAAGAACATTATTAAGTATCTGAAGGGCACAGTTAATGTTGGGTTGTGGTATCCAACCGACGACAATATCCAACTGACATGATACTCAGATGCAGATCTAGCTGGAGATCGGTTGGACAGGAAGTCCACTTCTGGACACTGTCAGTTCATGGGAAGCACGCTAGTTTCATGGTTTTCCAAGAAACAAGCATGTGTTGCCACTTCTACAACCGAGTCAGAATACATGGCTGCCAGTAGCTGTTACATGCAAGTGTTGTGGCTCAAGCAACAGCTGAGAGATTATGAAGTTACAACTGGACAGGTTCCCATTCATTGTGATAGCTCAAGTGCCATTGCTATCTCTTTGAATCCTGTTCACCATTCTCAGACAAAGCACATTGACATCCGCCATCATTTTATCCGAGATCATATTGAGAAGAAGGATGTATCCATGGAGAAGATTCCAACTGAGATTCAGAGAGCTGATATCTTCACCAAACCTCTAGCCGAAGCACGGTTCAAGATGTTATGTGATCTCCTTGGATTGCTGGATCCATTAGATGAGGAGTCAGCTAAGGTGAAGAGATAGATATCCATCTGAGGGGGAAGCTCAGATGAAGGGGGAATTTTAGATGCGGATTGCCAACCGAAAACATCAGATGTGGATTGCCAACCGAAGTCATCAGATGCGGAGCACCAACTGAAGACATCAGACGTCAGCTGAACAGACGAACTCGAGTCAGCTGATGGTATGCTGCAACATTGGAACACAGCTGATTCCGACATCAGCTGGCAGGTATTACACAGCTGATTCCGACATCAGCTGGCAGGTATCATTTATGGCTGAAGGTGTTTATGTCTTAAATGAGAATGTTTGAAATAAATTCAAACATTCCTGAGCATGTCAATTACATTAAAATAGCCAACATACCGCATTTAATGTAAAGTACGGCTGACCATCAATAGCCCTACTTTATAGTGCGACTGGGCTGACATGAAAAATAGTTCACCTTCTCACGCGTTGGTTGAAACTCGGATTGTGACGTCAAGTCAAAGCTAGTCAACAGTCGCGAAATCTCAGCCGTTTATGGATTCGCGCCATTCAACCCTAGCCGTCGATTTCAACCGAGCCACTAACCTATAAAAGGCAGAAAATCAGGATGTGATCTCTTACCTTCTACATTTGTGATTATCTGCAGTTACTGTTCATTTTCGTCTCCAATTTGTCTCACCATTTTCTGCAAGTTTCTCTCTATATATATAATCTTCACAGAATTTCAAATGGCACCTAAAGGAAAGAAGATGGCCTCTTCCGGACCTTCCCTCGTCCCCACATCATACGAGGAATCCTTCGATCTACTGGTTTCCAAGATCCATTTCGAGCAGATTCTTTCCGAGGATGAACTGGAGTCGCCGGTGCTGTCTCCCCTCGCCAATACTCTCAGGGAGAACAACCTCCTGGACTGGGCGACGCTCTACCCCTCTCATCTTCTCAGACGTCAAGTCGGAGAGTTCTTCGTCAATCTGCAATCGCCAATCGACAACAGAGATGACGTCGTTACAGAAGTCTCGTGTCGACAACGGGATGTTCCTGCTAGAACCATCCATAGGGTCTCCGTCCCCATTCAAGTTTCCGACATACTTCGCCAAATCATTCCTCCAAACCATACCGCCACGGACTCTGTCGACAACATCACCGATGCGAAAGCCGATTCATTTCTGGAAAGTGCTCTGATCACCCCAGAAAAACTAAGGAGTAATATGCAGAGGATGAAGTTGAAGTCGGAGCATCAACTTTTGTTCGAGTTGTCTCCAAGGTCATTTTAGGATACAGCGGCGCCTTCAGAGATATCAGCCGACCAAAGCTTAAGCAACTGATTGCTTTGGAGCACAAAAACAAGCATGATGGCATCAACTGGTTTCAGTATTTTGAACACCAGCTGACATTGGAGAAGCAGAAGATCTCCGAGACCACAACCGAATCCGGGGAAAAGTTGTTGAGTGTCAAGGGAACTCTCAACTTCGGTTGCAAAATTTCTGCTCTGATCCTGTTCGCAACAAAGGGTCAGAACATTGTCTGGAATGACTGCGAGGAGACCTCGGTGAAGAAGCTGATGCTGTTCCCAACAACAAAGAAGGCTCAGGATGTGATTAGGAGCGTTTACACTTCTAAGGAGAAGAAGGAAGCTGTGAAGACAGCTGAAGAAAAGGATACAGCTGAGGAGGTACCAACTATCAGCCGCCCCTCAAAATCGAAAGCTGCTCGCCGACACAGAGCTGAGTCGGAAAGGAGATAGAGGCAGAGCCAGCCAAGAAGAAAATGAGGTTGCATCTCAAGAAGAAGTCAGTTGCCGCACCAGCTGAGGAGATGCCAGCTGAGGATGTGCCAGCCGAGGATGTGCCAGTTGAAGATGTGCCAGCTGAGGTTGTACCAGCTGGGGAGATTCCAGCTGCGGACGCACCAGCTGAGGAGGCACCAGCTGAGGAGGAGTCAAGTCACTCGGTTGAAGCAGCTGCCTTTGAGATTGTTCCTCGCACAGGAGAAACTGATGAGATGGAAAGGATGGAAATGGATCTGATCTCAGATGCATCTTCGTCATCTGAGGAAGCCGAAGACATTCCAACCTCCCCCACGGCAGGAGCTGATGCCGTACCACCCAAAGAGCCTCTCGCTCTCTCAACCGACTCTCAGCCAGATATTCCGAGCTCATCGCTCGATGCCAACATTGAGACCATTTCTTCGGCCAATGTTGATGAACCCATTAATACCAACCTCCCCACAGAGTCCGAAATTCCGAGCTCCCAGCTCGATGCCAACGTTGAGACTGCCTCTTTGGCCAACGTTGATGAAACTTTTGAACCGATTCCATACGAGAATCTATCTCCCTCCCCAATCGATAATGAAGCTGATCGTCAGGCCGTCGCATTGGAGCATGAAAGCAAGGTGGCCTACTGCTTCCAGAAGCTGATCGGGATGTTCCCTAAAGCGCGTGACATGCCGATTTTTGTTACGCTTGGGACCGAGCTGCTGTACCAGTTCAACCTCATCTTCAGTCACTGGTATGTGAAGGAAGATACCATAAGAGTACACAGCTAGAACCAGCTGAAGGCAGACGAGTCACGCATTAGAGATTACTTCAACTACACAAATCTGGAGGTTGCCTACAACAATAAGGTGGCACTGCTGACACGTCGTCTGGACCTCAGCAAGGCTGAAGGAAGAGATACCAGGGAGACAGCTGGACAAGACTGTATTGACTTCCTCGATAATATGCTTGTCAAGTCGGCTGAATTCATTAATAATCTGGACGCAGCCGCCACAACAGCCAAGGAAGAAGAAGAAGAACTTCAACTGTACCTGGCCAACCGTCAAGCCATGGTTATAGTTGACCAGCCAGCACAAACTGAACACCAAGCTCCAGCTGATCAGCCAGCTCCCTCCACTGAAGAAATTTGCGAGCTGATCGCTGAGAGGGTCAACCAGCTAAGGACGGAGATGCTTGCCAACTTCCAGCACAACAAAGAAGATCAGCTGAGGATGTTGGAAGCACAGGAGGAGAAGAACAAGAAGCTGGAAGAGGAGAATGTTTCACTGAAGATAAAGCTGGAAGAATTCTCAACATCCACCAGCCAAGACATCTCTGACCTGAAGACAACCGTCCATGGAATCCGATCCGATCTGAACGTCTTCAAATCCATATCTGATTCCAACCTCGCCAAATCTCAACAGACTCAAGACCAAGAATGGGAGTCTTGGTTCGAGTCAAGATGGGCTGAGTTCGTTGCTTTCCAGACCGAAGTCAATGAAAACCTTGCTACTCTTAAGAAAGTCGAACAAGAGCGCCTGGACACTGAACTGGCGAAGAAGGTTGGAGTAGAATGCGCGGTCGATGAGCTCTTCAACAGCATCCAACAAGCTGAACAACAACTCACCTCTCTGGATGGATCAGTAGCAAGCCTTGTTGCTGATGCCAAAAAGTGGGAAGATAAAAAGGGGGAAGAGGAGTTGCAGGGGGAAGTTGAGATGCAGGGGGAAGATGAGACCCAGGCTGAGGAGGAGATGCCAACTGACAAAGAATCTCAGCTGAAGAAAAGCCTGCCGAAGAAGAAAGCCCAGAAGAAGAAGTCCACTCCTAAGCCAACCGACATCGGCGAAGCTGAAATGGCAAAAGACTTGGAGCAGGCCGAGCAGTATGGAGTTTTCTTCAACTCCATAGCCGAGATCGCAGCCGAGCTTGATTCGAAACTCGACTGTATCACAATCGAAGAGTGTATTGCTGTTGCTAAGGTTATGGATGTTGCAAAGAAGGACTACACGAATCCCGACTGGATCAAAAAGTTCGCTGCCAGCCAAGCGAAAAGAGTCAACCAGTTCGAGGAGGAGCTTGACAAGGTCACCAAGAACTTGGACCGGAACATCGCCTCCCGCAGCCGAGGACGAATAGATAAACATCAAGTTAAGGCTGAAGCTCGGCTGAAACAACAGCGACTGCCTGGGAAAATCAAGCAGCAAAGTCGGTTCAGGCATGTGGACAAGTAGATGCCAGCCAAGTAGAACGAGGACTGGGAGTCTTTCAAGCAGGAGTTTGTGAATGACTTCTATTATAGGAAGGTATTCTCAACTGACGATCCGAGGAAAGCATTCAAGGAAGCCCTGACCGAGTTGCACTCAGGGGACCCGGGCATGTTCAGCCAGTTCAGGCGAGCCATGATAGATGCAAAACTGGACATGAACACAGTCCTGGTCCCTCAGAAGGTTACCTATCTCCCTCCCTTCCTTCCAGATTCGAGAAACCCCAACCGAACGAAGATAGCAGCTGAGGTAAGACAAGTTTGCCGAGAGCACGGGGTTGACATTTCAAAGGAGTCAGAAGCGAAGAGAGAGATTTTCATTAGAATGTTCAGCAAATATGGGCTTAAGTTTTAGCTCAGTTAGTTTTTGAGCAACTGATGTAATTTTTGACTTTTGTGCTTACTTTGTAACCATCAGTTGTAATAAATACTTTCTTCAGTTATACGATTCATCTTGTTGTCCAAGCTCTGAATCGCAAAGTTATTTCAATACCATGTTATAACTGTGCTAACCCTTTGATGTTTTAATCTTATAGACTATCTAGAATTTCAGCTGAGATTTTAGATAGGTCAGTAGGGTTTAGATCAGTTTGATCTGTAAGGATTTTATAAGGGTTTTGGCATCATCAAAAAGGGGAAAATTGTTGGAAAATTTAAGTAAAGTTTTGATTGATTCCAAAACCAACTGACCCCAACCGAGTAGATGTTGCCATTTCCTATTATTAGCTTTTAGGCTCGCTGTTTGAGCAATGTTAAGATTTTATCTTTATAGGACTCCAGCTAAAGAAGGCAACAAGGCTTCACTCGAATAGAACATCAGTTGTAAGAAAGACAACTGAGCGTTCATCAGATGAGAATTAAAAAGGGGGATGTTGTTAGAGAACATCAGTTGTAAGAAAGACAACTGAGCGTTCGAGCCAACTGATCAGATTCTGAATATAAGGAAGTCAACTGAGCGTTCAAGATTCAGAACATCAGAAAGACAACTGAGCGTTCAAGGTTCAGAACATCAGTTACAAGACTCAAATCAGTTTTATCAACACCATGAGGTTCAAGTCAGCTGAGAGTTCAACTGTTAGCATTCAGATAGAACATCAGATGAAGACAAGTCAGATGAAGATCAAAACTCTCAACCTACCATCTAATGTTGAAAGACTAATGTTGAGATTTGAAATTCAAATAAGGAAGTCACGTGAAGGTTTGACTCTCTGTCATTACCTCATTTGGCCCAACACAAGGCTGTCTCAGATGGAAAGCAGAAGCACACAGTTGCCAAATCCGGAAAGTCTGCAGAGATGAGAGACAAGCCATCGCTTTCAAAGAACAGAGATCAACGGCTCATCCAACGGCTAGTTGATTCTCTCCGCCTATAAATAGAGGCCTTCATTCATTCACCAAGACTACAAGAACGAGATAGACAAGTGCGAGAGCAAAGAGATAGACGAGCGAACATCACCAGTTGAGAGTTCATATCGTAAACGAGCTAAACTGAATTCAATCTCTAAGAACATCACTAGTTGAGAGTTCTAGAGTATTAGATTCTGTCTTGGTGTTTTTCGATCCAACCTTGAGAACATCACTAGCTGAGAGTTCGTAGAGTGTTAGATCCTAGCTCACTTCTTGTTCGAGCTAGTAGTTGGAAAAACCACCCACACACACACCCCTAAAAAGGTTGTTAGGAGCCTACTCTTCCTGGAATTGAGTAGATAGGTTGATAAGTACCCGTAAACTTATCTGTAAGGTTGATAAGTACCAGTAAACTTATCTTAACGGTTGCAAAGCCCGCGTAAGCTTTGTGGTTTTTATCCAGAAGAACTTGGACTGAGTTGTGTGGACTCACAACTCCCCGTGGACGTAGGAATTCTCTCCGAACCACGTAAATCTTTGTGTGTTTGTGTTTATTTTTCAGTTACTTATTGCATATTCAACTGACCAACTAACCAGCATACAAAACTGCATCTTTGCATCTTAACTGACTTGGTTATTGACCGACCTTGCATAAGCTTGAGTTATATTTATACGAGTTAGTTTTTATCCACCACATTCCGCACAACACCACTCTCGCAGCTGAGTATTCTAACTCAGTTGTGAATCCAGCTGAGTGTTTTTATTCAGTTGAGATATTTTCGAGAGTTGTTTAAAATTTTCTATCTGGTGTATTCCCCCCTCCCCCCATACACCAGAACTCGTATCGGGACCATCAATAATTTAAAGCATGCATATTTCTTTTCTTTAGGGCTTAGAGATTACATATTTACAAGAAATCAAATAAATAATCATACTTAGAGTTTTAAATCAAACTTCTCATCTTGAAGCACTTGGACCAAAAATGAAGGGGTTGTGAGCTCAAATCTTTAGCTTGGATTTTCCGTGGAGGATCTCATCTTTAACCTTAAGAAAATTATAACAAAAATTAATCACCTCACTAGGGCAAAAGTGCTGAAAATATTAGGAAAAAAGAGAGATGATTTTTGTGTTGGAATTAAACTCAAGACTTGAAGAATTAATTACCTCTTAAATTAGGGTTTGAAGAACTAAAGATGATGATGATCTTGTCGGAGTTTGAAGGCTTGATCTCTTGATCTTCAATTGAGATTTTTCTCTACTATGTGTATGTGTATGGGTGGCGGCATTGAGGGGGAGAGAGAAGAGAGTGTTTTTCTTCTTTCTTCTTGGATGAGCACGGAGGAGAGAGAGTTGAGAGAGATGAGAGAGAGAGATGAATGAATGAACTTGGCTAAGTTCATCTCATTAGCTAAGAAAGGAATAAAATGGCAAAATGATGTGAATGTAATCATGATATTCCATAATAGACTTTGAAAATAGGTAGCCTAGGGAGAGAGATTAGGGAGAGATAGAGAGGGTATGTCGGTGGGGGAGAGAGAAGGAGAGAGATATTTATTTTATTTTTCACTTATATAATTTTCCCCGGATGAAAAAGTTTTCCGGTAGAATATATCCGAGTTATTCCATTTATACTGAAAACGGCTATAAACTCTCCTCGACTCGCTTCCGACATCGAAAATACCCCAACTCTATCTAATGTCTCACGAAATAAATCAAGGAATCCGAATATCTAATTTTTAGGTTAAGATTTCAAGTAACGAAGAAAACCTAAAAATCAATCGGTCAATTATTCCAGTAAGAACTAAATTCTTAAAATTCTCTCATGTGATCTCGAATGAGCTTCTAATATATCTCAGGGGTCTTAGAATTAATTTTAGATTCAAAAGACACTAATTATGCTAAATTCGGAGTTCATCGGTGATTAGTGATTTCTTGACTTATCGGCACTAATCGTCAAAAGTGAAAGTTCTCAGAATCCTCCAAAATTCATACTCAAACTCATATAATAAAGCTCAATCAATGCATCACATACTCGATTCGAATAATTGAAACGAGAAAAATTACATTTAAGCACACAAGGGCATTTGGTCATTTACAAGAAAATTTCTTCCTTGAAAATTTTTATCACTCAATGCACGCTAATTAAATATAGAAATGCATTTAAAACGCACTCAAGGACTTATAAAAGCTCGGGGTCTTACAAAAGAAGTACAAAGGGATCATCGGTTCACTGCTCTATCTGACTGCTAGTCGACCAGATATCTCCTACGCAGTTGGAGTTTGTGCAAGATTCCAAGTTGAGCCTAGAGAAGCTCACATGCAAGCAGAGGAGAATATCATCAAGTACCTCAAAGGGACAGTTCATGGGACTGTGGTACCCAACTGATGATAATATCGAACTGATACGCTACTCAAATGTAGACTTAGCTGGAGATCGAGTTAATAGAAAATCAACCTCAGGTTATTGTTAGTTCATGAGAAACAAGTTAGTTTCTTGGTTTTTGAAAAAATAGGTGTGTGTCGCCACCTCCACAACTGAATCGGAATATATGGCAGCCGGAAGCTGGTGCATGCAAATACTTTGGTTGAAGCAACAACTCAGAGATTATGAAGTGGAAACAGAACAAGTACCCATCTTCTGTGATAGCTCAAGTGCTATAGTCATCACGGTGAATCCAGTTCATCACTCCATGACTAAGCACATCGACATTAGACATCACTTCATCCATGATCATATCGAGAAAAAGGACATCATTGTTGAGAAAATTCACGCTAACATTCAAAGAGCTGATATTTTCACAAAGCCTTTGGTGGAAGCTCGATTCAAGATGTTGTGTCAACTTCTTGGATTGCTCAACCTAACCAAAGAAGAAGCCATGAAGATGGAGATCACAAATTGAGAGGGAATCTGAACTTGAGGGGGAACTGTACAAGTTTGCTGCCCTAGACAGTTTAGCGAAAAGATGGAGTCAAACCTCGACTGAACTGATGACTTGAGTCAGTCAAGTGTATACTAAGTTAAGGACACAGTCGAGTTCCACGCCGACTGAGTGGTACTTTGTATTAACTTGTTCCTTATTTTTAAGGCGAGTGTTTGAAATAAATTCAAACATCTATTTATAAGTTTTGAAAAAATAGATTGCGATTGGACTGACATATAAATACCTACTCTCCTCACGCGCGTGAGTGTCGCTCAAAGCCCTTAATACGTTCCATCATCGTCATTCCTAGAAGCAGCTTTTTCTGAAACGGTGCATTCAAGACTGCCATTTATCCCGAAGGAAACTGTGAGATTTAATCTGATTCGTCGATAATGATCTAATTCCTCCTATAAATACGGGACTTTACATCTTATTTCATTCAACAATAACAAGATTTTCTGCCTTATCTCATGAAATATTTACCTTGTGATTTTCTCTCTTGCTAGGGTTTCTCTTCCTCTTCAGAAAATCCTACCCAAAACGAGAATATGCCTTCCCACATTGCAAAGTGGTCCTCTTCTCTCGCTAGCTCTGAATCAGTATGTCAATTGGTTCAGCAAGAACGCTATGTTCGTAGCTACATGAGAAGTACACGCTTCAAAGAAAGACTGATGAAGTGGGTGATTCGTGGTATCAACCAACTAATGCGGATCCCAAAGGTGTTCTTCCAATTTCATATCGGGATGAAGATCTGCAACCTCACAGGTCGTTAGTAACATACCCATCAGGAGTCCCGGTTGGATCTACGCATTCCTTCCTGAGACAGCTTTTTGCAAGGTCTTTCCTTGTTCACAAGCTCATCTCAGTCGAGCTTCCTTCCATAAGAGCTACAACAACTATACGAGAAAATGCACCAGGAGTCGTAGTTGTTTGTAAAGTCTTGCTAAAGTTCTTCCTTGCCCTGAAAGTGGAAGGAAAATGGGCACGATTTTTTTGCCTCCTTAGGAATCGCTGCCGGAATGCCCTCCTGCTAATATGTGTTACATCTTTTTTTTGTTGATGCTAAAAAGGGGGAAGTAGCTCAGACAGTCACCTTGAAAGTTTTGCTTAGGTCAACACATCTTTGTTGATGCCACCTTAGGTGAACTGAAGCAGGAATGAAGATCAAGAAAGGCTGTTGAAGGTTTTAGAAAAGGCGCATGACCTTAGCCTCCAACCGTAATATAAAAGAGTTGAAGACAAAGACCTTGTTAAACGATAAGAAGAAATCTTTGAAGAAGATCAAGGCTGAAGAAGAGAAGACTGATGGGAAATCAGTTGCCTCGCCATGTTGCTTTAGGTAGGTATTCAGTTGAGCTGAAAATGAATACCTTCAACTAACATCAGCTACCAACCTTGATAAAGACATGCAAGGCTGCTAAAGGAAAGGATGATAAAAGGTCAAACGAAGGGCTGACCTCAGCCTCCAGCCTTACTGAAGATAAAGATCAAGACGAAGATGAAGACCCTAGAGTAGGTTAGAAGGTTAGGACTGTAGTTATAGGAACTCAGTTGTAACTGTAATCACTTCCCAACTTGTTATCTATAATGATAAGTTGCTGGTTTTTAAAAGATCTTCAGTTATTAACTTCACTTGATGACAACTATCTCGTTGTTCAATATTGAAGTTCATTTATATATTTATCTTGTGCTAACCTCTTCCTTCTTATAGACTAGAATTCAGTTCATTTTTTAGTCTTAATGATATCAGTTGTGTCGTATCAGTTAGGAAAGTTAGGTGATGTCAATTTAGAATTTTGGCATCATCAAAAATCGGGAAATTATTGGGAAAATTAGTAAAGGGTTTAATTTATCCCAAAACCCAACTGACTCCAACCGAGTAGATGAAAGCCATCAGTCTGAACTTAGCTAGAGCTCATTGTTTGAGCGTAAGGATTTTTATCTTTACAGTATTTGAGCAGAAGAAGTCAGCCAGACTGAAGAAGTTAGTTCGTGAAGAACTTGATCAGTTGGATCGCAACTCAATTGACTCCATAACTGAACCGTGCAGCTTAAGCATGAAGAGAAGTTGTGATGAAGTCAGACGTCACAAAGCTGAGAAGAGAAGACTTTGAAGACGTTGAAGGCAGAAGAGTTGGAGTCCTAATTCAAATCTACTTGGAAGCACAAGTCAGCTCATTAACTCACTATAAATGGACCAACAACAGAGACGCGCAAAAAGCAAAGGTCGTAGTTGGCATTTTAGGAAAGTTTGCAGAGAAGTAGGTGGAGTGCCATGCTTTTGGCAGAGATGAAACAACTCTTTTCAACGGCTAATTTGATCTCCCTCTATATAAATAGAGGTCTCCACATTGAAGAAGATGTGAGAGAAGAGAGAGAGATGAGTAGAGTGAAGTGAAGATTTCAAGCAAAGCAGCATACAACCCCTATCTCCAGCAAGAACAACCAAGTCGAATAATCAGTAGAAGTCGAGTGTCTACACCTCCGCTTGTTCTTTCATCTAGCCTCTCAAAAAGCCCTTTCTTTGATCGAGTCTAGAATCTAGGTTCTTGCATAATTATTTCTGAGCAGACTCTCTCCCAAAAGATCGAGTCTCTAAGCCTTAGAAAGAAGCCTCCACTTCTCCCAGTGTAGAAGGCTTTATAGTTAGAAAACCCCCCAATCCTCAAACCTCAGCTCTGTCTTTGAACCCGCAATCAAAGACACTAGGTCCCTTAGAACCCGCAATCTAAGACTAGGTCCCTTAAAACCCGTAATCTATGACCAGCCTGTACACTTGCCCGCAAAAGTATTGTAAGATTTAGTTCAAAACCATAATCAATCTGGTTAGGTTGCTTGGTACCCACAAACCAAGTGGAACGTTTGATAAGCATGCGTAAGCTTATCTAGTGGATTACTTCCCCGAAAAGGAAGTCATGGATGTAAGAGGTCAATCTCTGAACCACATAAAAATACTGTGTCATTTTCTTTCAGTATTTACATTTCAGTTTCCTAACATCCTAACTCTGCATACAAACTGCATATCTACAAATTGCACTAAGTTTTGGGAACTTGACCTTCCCTGTTTTTATAAAGGTTTCAGTTTAAGTAACGAACTTTAATTTCCACCATTTTCCGCATAGCTTAACTCTTTGAAACCTCAGTTAGATTACACAGCTGACCCTCAGCCAAAGAAGTCAGCTGTGCAGCTAGCAGTGTGATCAACTTCAACTGACTTTCTCAGTAGTGGAGCGAACTGACATGAGCAGTTTACTCAGTGAAAAGATTTCGAAATCAAAAAATTGCTACTGGTATCCCCCCCTATACACTAGATATTTGTTACTAGGACCATCAAGTGGTATCAGAGCAGTGGTTCAAAAGACTGGTGATTTGGTTCACAAGGTGTGAGTCGAATAAGTTTTTCAGTGGTCAACTGAACAGATATTTTCTAAAAACCTTTTTAGTGCTTTCTGCTGCATATTTTCTTGTTTGTTTCTTTTGGTGTGCAGGAAACATGAAACCGACATTGCTAGGAAGCTTACCGGAGTTCTCTGTGGATGACTACTCCACGTGGAAGTTTCGTCTGGAGATAGCACTAACTGCCAGACATCACACGATGTGGGAGACTATTGAAAACGGTCCCATCCGTGTGACACAGTCAGTATTGGTTCCTTCCACTAATCCTGGGATGAAGACGTGACCACGAAGTTGGAACTAAAAGATCCAGAAGCGTACACCAAGGAAGAAAGAGACATTTCGTAGCTCGATGACATCGCAAAGAGTGATATCTCTTCCACCATTGGCAAAGCCTACCTACTGAATATTATCAATTGCTCCACAACAAAAGATATGTTAGAAGCCTTAGCTACACTCTGTGAAGCTTCTGAAGAGATTAAGGAGAATAAATTCACCTTAGCTTCTCAGAAGTACGAGAACTTCTCTCAGCTCACCAATGAGTCCATCGACAAGATGGAGCTGAGATTCACAGAGGTCATAATGGACATCAAGAGTATCAGAAAGGGCAAATACTCTCTGCGTGAGATGAACTTGAAAGTTCTCTCCGTATTAGGTGAAGACTGGGTGGTTTATAGAGTCGTCCATTAAAATCGGAGTGATCCGTAATCTAAGATTAGGTCCCTTAGAACCCGTAATCTAAGACCAAACTGTACACTTGCCTGCAAAAGTATTGTAAGGTTTTGTTCAAACCCGTAATCGAACTGGTTAGGTTGATTGGTACCCGCAAACTAAGTGGAACGTTTGATAAGAAATTGTAAGCTTATCTAATGGATTACTTCCCCAAAAAGGAAGTCGTGGATATAGGAGGTCAATCTCTGAACCACATAAAAATACTGTGTCATTTTCTTTCAGTATTTACATTTCAGTTACCTAACCAACTAACTTTGCATATAAACTGCACTAAGTTTTGGGAACTTGATCTTCTCTGTTTTCATAAAGGTTTCAGTGTACGTAACGAGTTTTAATTTCCACCAACTTCCACATAGCTTAACTCTTTGAAACCTCAGTTAGATTACACAGCTAACCCTCAACCAAAGAAGTAAGTTGTGCACCTTACTGTATGATCAGCTTCAACTGACTTTCTCAGTTGTTGAGTGACCTGACCTGAGCAGTTTACTCAGTGAAAAGATTTTGAAATTGAAAAATTGCTACTGGTGTATTCCCTCCATACACCAGATGCTCGTTATCGGGACCATCACTTGTCATATTTTTGTTTTAAATTTTGTTGCATTTCTTTGTTGTAGCAATTACATTCACATAGAGGAATGACAAATTTTACCAGATTTAGAACACCATGAAGTGCTGATGTTTCATCATCTTCTGCTGGTGCTGGTGCAGTAGTTATGAGTGTTACTCAAGGTAGCTCAAGTGCAAGCCAAGTCATACAACAACCAACTGATTCAGTAGCAAAGTGATTCAATGATTTAGCTTGTTTAGTGGTCTTTTGTTATAAATGCAAGTTGTTGTACTGAATATTATGTCATCTTTTTGGCTTCAAAATAATGGACAATATGTAGAATCCACATTCAAATAGATGGACAATGTGTACAATGACATCTATTTTATGTATGCAATATATGTGCAATATATGTGCAATATCAGTGCAATATTAGTGCAATATCAGTGCAAGTTTGCTTGATTTTAAATCAAGTTATTCTTCATGTTTTATTTTGCTTTAGAAAGTATGAATCTGATGTACCAAATTAGATAGAAATATGTATCAATCTTGCATCATTTTTTTTTTTTTTTTGCATTTTTGTAGCAACTTGTTTTATCAATTATTTAATCAAGTTTTTGCTTCAATTTGTATACATTTAGTATCTCATTTACTATAAATCCAGTCTAATGTAAAACGAAATTGCATCACAAAACATGAGTTAAATACATGGGAATCTAGATTACAAAAGAGTCAAATGAGTACATAGATATATGCATTAAAGATGAAGTTGAGTACATGAGAATCTGCATTGCATTACAGATTAACCTAGACTACATTACATTACAAAAGGATCAACTTCAGCAGACATTTAAT
The DNA here is from genome assembly GCA_029490685.1 of Schizonepeta tenuifolia. NCBI lineage: Eukaryota > Viridiplantae > Streptophyta > Magnoliopsida > Lamiales > Lamiaceae > Schizonepeta > Schizonepeta tenuifolia. The sequence goes on from CM055956.1 coordinate 11,403,012, forward strand.
CTCTTCCACCTTCAAGTCAGATTACATCAGTGACTTGAATGCAAGAATAAAAGCTGCAACAACCCAACCAAAGTGCATCACCCTCAATTTCCACTCTTTTTTCTTGATTTCCACCTCTAGCTCTCCATTGGATATACGATATTTTATCCAGTTTCTTTTGCAGTGCTTCACACTTAGCTGCCTTCATCCTAAATCTATCACTGTGCAAATTCTCCAACAACATTTGGGCATCCAGCCGCTCCACAACCCTATAATTTTGAAGCTTCATTCGATAGAAAGCAAACTTATAGTATGGTGATAGCTCGGGATCAATCCACACCCAAAATGTAGGAACCGACCTTTGAAGGCCGGTTCGTGTGCCCACGATCCATTCCAGATGTCTAACAAGTATATATAAATCCTTTCCTAAGCATGCTCCTAATTGAGTAGGAAACGAGAGATACATGCCAACTGAGAGGTTAACGACTCCAGCGTTGATCTTCCGTTTGTTTCCCATGGAAAAGTTCGACGTTAGGTGGCAACGAGCTTTGAACTCTCTCCTCCTATGGCTGTGCTGCCTCTATTCTCATCTCACAGATTTCTGTCTCTTTGTTTTTACGTAAGTGACTTGTGAGTAAAAATAGTGGAATCCTTATTATATATACTAGGCAATTAAATACCACAATAATAAGCCCACTAATTAAATCCATCAAACAAAGCCAAAAGGCTTAAATGAATTAGGAATAGGCGGCTGGCCCATAGAGAGCTAGGCCTTGATTGGGCCAAACAAGGATCTACTAGCTCGAATAAAGTATTGGCCTCCCAGTGCTCGATTTCCATATTCAGCCGAAGAATATAAATCGAGACACAAGTATTAATTAATATTGAATTACCACTAAATCCGTTACGTGAGTCGGGCTAGCATCTGACTTAATTAATCTCCGCATTTAAGATATTCAATATTCATTAATTAATTAATTCCTCTGATGGCCAACTAGTTAATTAATTAGTCATTTAATTATAAACGATATCTAGAGTGCTACCACTTAAACTTATTATCGTATTGGAACTAATTTTCACCTGTAAGGTTTAATACGATAAACTTATTAAGTTCCTCAAGAGGATATTATCAGCCTGTTATTAGCAGGACACGAATCCTCATTGCAATTCAATCGCGTATTAAATAACAAACGCTATCACCCAAGATATCGAGTATATTGAGCTTCAGACAGAGCTCTCACCCTTGATAAATCAAAGTAATAGACAATTAATTGTTCACACCGATTAAGGCTGGTAGATTCTTTGTCACAGCCCCAAATCCCGAGGGACGGCAGAAGCCTCGGTGCGACTGGGATTGGATTAAAGAAGCGGGGAAGAAGGGGGCTAACTAACTAACATACATAAAAGACAACATACATTCAATGAACAAGACTTTACTAATATAAAGGAAGAGTTAATCGCGAAGGATTACTCGACAATAGTACTCGATAGTATCTAAGTTCGAGATTACAGACTTATACTACAGTGATTTAATAATGTACATGATCTCAAAAGACTTAGAGTTTTGCAGCGGAAGGTAGGTTATAAGCTAAAGCTTCCTAACAACTCGACTCAACTTCAACCACCGCCGCTCCCATCGCTTCAACCTGCACATTTAGAAAACACATGCAGGGCTAAGTACGAAAGTACTTAGTGGGCACGATGCCGAAAACATAATCATAATTAGAGATAATCTGGCATTTCATAATTTGTAGCACATCGGGGTTTTATTTGAAATTAGCCCGTGCCTACTAAATATTTTCTGACTTATTTTCACAATTTACTCGGCCGAGCATTTTCTGGTATGTTACGTTCAATCTTGACCAATTCTCATTCACCGTGGCTGGTTACCCCTCAACAGGATGCCACAGGTTACAAAGTGCACTAACTCTGGAAAGCACTTAATAGCTAACTCAGAGCCGATCGTTAGTTAACCTATTTAGATTAACTCTAAATCTGGAAAACACGAATGTTAACTCAGATAGGTACAAGAGAACTCACATAAAATATAAAACAGTTCATGCCATAATTATCACTTTGAAAACACAGATATCAAAGCGATAAAGAAAAAGAGTTTTCGAGCATTGCTCGTTTTATTTTATATATATATAAGCCCACCTTAGTGTTTATAGAACTAAGTACTAGCTTCCGATCTCCTGATCTTCCGTCCTTTCCTTACTGCTGGCTTCCTCCTTCATCGTAAAATAATAACACTTAAATTCGGTCGTAAAAGATAATCGAACATAGAAATCCGAATTAGGTTTTAGTCGTTTCATTTCTTTAGGCATTTGCACGCTACTAGTTTCATATTAATAAAACGGGAAACGAGACTTGAACAAATCTCGTTTAGAACTCGAAAGGTCTCATACTCGACTCTTAGGTCAGTAGAGAAGGTAGTCGTTAACTTATTATAGCTTAAACGATCAAAGGAAACTAAGTTGCGAAGAAAACAACTTACTTAAACAAGTTCTGAAATTTTCACTGCACAAGGCAGTAGTTCTGGGGGTTTCCCAGAACAGAGGAATTGGAAACAGGGGATGAGCTCTGTACCGTTAGAAAGCTTGGAAAGTCTAGTTTACGCTCCAATTTTTGGATCTCAAATCCGATAAACGAGCTAAGAGATATTACAGTTTCCGGAAAGGGTCGCAAAACTGCCGCGCTAACCCTAGTTGCTCGATAGAATCGACGTATAACTTCCTAAGTTCGTTCTAAGTTCTCGTACTCGATTTCTCACGAAACTTGACTCTCAAGACAGTCAACACGTACTCCCGTACGTGAAGAAATCCTTTTCAAAACTCGTCTATAACCACGACGATCACACCTCGTCGTTTTAACTACCATTTACTAAACCAAAATCAAGTTAACAAATTCTCGTTCTAGTTCTCGACTATAACTACAACTCATTTTATAATAGCTCGAAAGCTCACGTCAACAACTACAAAGTCGTACCTTGGTCCATTATTAACAATATTATCAAGTTAGAAATCTTACTCGACTTCTCGGTTATTAATTACGACCACTTGTTCGTCTCTTACGAGATTTCAAAAGTTATCGGATTTCGCTCAAATTTTACGACATCAATCAACATCTAACGGGATTCATTATTATACATATCATCACCTCATAACATTTCTTAATCTCAACTTAGATCGAGTTCTTTGTCTCTTACGACTCACAAAATATTTTTAGAAAATTCCAATTAATTTCATAACATCAATTAATATCATTAACAACCTTAATTCATCAACAAAATATCATCTAAATCAACTACATGAAAAGCCCTATTTTTCTCTTTTTTTTCGGTATTAACAAATAATTAAAGAGGGTGATTTTCTCCATCAAACATCATCATTAATCCATTAATCATACTACTACATCATCAATCAAACAATTACAAGTCTAATTACATTACTAATTTGAAAATTCCCAATTCAAACCCTAAACCCTAGAATCGGTCTTCATCCATATATAAGGGGATTCGATTTCTTTTTGTTCTAATCACTAATTGAACACCTCCTAAGCATGATTATACCATCAATTAAAGAATTCAAACATCCCCCATAATGCCCTAAATTTTCGGTATTGCATAGGTCTTAGGGTTCTTGGATTTCTTTCAATTTTAATCCCTAAATATCATATCTAACACATCTAATTACACTAATCGAAGATCAAACATCTAATTCATCTACCCAAGAAAATCGATCCATCTTGAAAATAAAAAGAAATGGATTTGGAATGGATAGAATTAGAGAGGAGGAGATTACCTTGAAGATTACTAAAGGAAGAAGTAGGATTCGATGGTTGGATTAGAGACTTGTGTGAATTCCTTGCTCAAGAACTTGAGGATCTTCAACAATGGTGATAAGATGAAAATGGGAGAGAGATGAGAGAGAGCAGCCGAGTGGGAGGGAGAGGTGAGTGAGGGAGATGGCTAAAATTTGTTATAAAGTTATAACACTTTAGGTTAATAGGTGTAAAGTAAGTAAATATCCTAATGGTGAGTCATGAGATAAATACTATATAAAACATGAAATATCATGCTTGTGTGTGTGTGTGATGTCGGCTAGTGAGGAAAAAAAGAAGAAAATTACGCGCTTTTCGGGCGCGATACGACGTTACGGAAATCGAACGACAAAAAACGTAGCTCGGCACAAAATCGTCAAATTCCGATTCGTCCAAAAATTCTAACGTATTTAACCTAATCCGAAAGTAATATTTAAAATTTTAATTCCGACAAAAACTGGGGACGACACAGTCCGAGTTTCGTCCGGAAAATCATAAAAACGAACTTTCTCGGGCGAGTTCGTATCGCGATTTCGTGAATGTAAAAATCAGATGGTTTTTCGTTCTGAGTTCAAGAACTAAAAAATTTTCGTACGCGAAAACCCTAAATACAGTAGTCATCTAACTGACTTCCGTAATTTATTTTCGAAAACGGATTTCACCGTTGGTTTTAGAATTCAAAATCGTAAACTTAGGCGTGCAAAGCCATTTTTATTAAAAACTTTAAATTTTTAAGATCGTACAGAAATTTTGGGATATTACATTCTTCAACATGCTTGTTGAACGTTAAGGCTGGTAGATTCTTCGTAAATGGATTGGCCAGATTATGAACTCCCACAATGTGCACTACTGTCACTTCTCCATGCTTCACAAGCTGCCGGATGTAGTGATATCTACTGTCAATGTGCTTTGCAGCTTGATGACACCTTGATTCCTCACAGTTTGAAACTACAGCCTCATTATCACAATAAATTGTGATGCACCTTGGCAAACTAAGAATCACTTCAAGTTCTGCTAAGAAGTTTCTGAGCCACACAATCTCTTTGGCAGCTTCACAAGCAGCCACATACTCAACTTCCATTGTGGATAGTGAAATGCATTTCTACTTTACACTTCTCCACACAATTGCTCCACCTCCAAACATAAATACATAGCCTATTGTCGACTTCTGTTTGTCCTTATCAGCTTTATAATTGGAGTCTAGATAACCTACCGGAGTCAGATCATCGGACTGGTAAACTAGCTCTGTAATACCCCGATCTTTCACAAGTCTTTAAGTTCATCTTGATTGAGTTTATATGCCTAGAATGTGTGCTTTCGTGTGATAAAATTTCTGAGAAAAGATATTTTTCTCGTGAAATTACTAAAATGTCCTTGAGTGCCCTTATGTGATTTTTCTCGTTTCGGATATCCGAATCGAATGTGTGATGAATTGATTGAGAATAATTATATAAGTTTGAGTCTAAGTTCTAATTTTGGAAAATTCTAAGAAGTTTCATTTTCAGATAAATAGTAACTTTTCCCGAGTTTTCACTATTCATCGAACTTTTCTGAATTTCATCTAATTAGTGTCTTTTGAGTCTAAAAATTAATTTAGAAGTTTTGGGATATGTTTGAGATCATCAAAAAAATCATTTGAGAGAAATTTAAGTTAATAGTCCAAGAACCCCAATATGAATAGTGAAATCCGAGTTTTTATTCGTTGCTTGAAATTTTGATTTGAAAACTGGATTTTTGGATTCCTTGATTTATTTGGTGTGGTTTGAGACGAAGTAGAGAGGTTTCCGACGTCGATAAAGAGTCGTGGTGAGTTAGAAGTCGTTTGAGAGTTTAATTGAAATATATGGATGTTTTGAACCGAAAAACTTTTTCTTCCGGCGATTTTATCGACAAATTAAACATGTGTAGCTCTCTCTATTTTCTTTCGCCACTCTCATTTTTCTTCACTCTCTCTCACGCTCTCTTCTATCTCTTTATCACGCTCTCTCTCTCCCTTCTCTTGCCATTCAAGTCGGCACACACATATACACAATACTTACAACTCCATTTTTCTCCATTGATGAATGCTTGAGAAGCTTAGAGTTGCGTGGATTAGAGCCTTTCAATCGATCAAGTCTTCGAGTTTGTGTATGTCCCTTGAACCTTGTTCGATTTTGGTTGGTTTGAACTCAAGAAAACCTCCCTTTCTCTCCCTCTTTTAATCGACCGAGTTGGTCCTTCCAACAAGGAATCGAAGTCTCTTGTTCTAGCTTTGATACTTGAGTTCTTGTGAGACTTTCATGCATGAAATAGAACCTAAAATTCTTGATCATCACACTCCTTAAGAGTGTCGAAAATGATGATGTAGGAGCAGAAGTTTCAATCTTTTTTTTAAACATGATAATCTTCTTCTATCATGAATATATGTATAAAATTTGAAAGAAAAATTCTTGGTTATGCATATATGTGAGTACCAAAAATTTCCTTAGGAATTAATCTAAGAGAGTCCTAGAGAATCGAAATTTATGCTTTTTATTCCCAAAAATTTCGAAGGTGATGACCTAGAAAAATTAGGGATTTTTGTTGTTGGAGTTTGATATATGAATTGATGAAGAAATCAATGCATGAGAAAAATGATGAAATGAAGAATATGAAATATTTGTTATTTTTCTTGAAAAAGTCGATGCATGTGTGTATGAGAAGTTGATGATGTTAAGTTGATTTAGATTAGTATTGATAGAATGAGGTGATCTATGATGATTTGAGCATGTTCTAATGAGAAAATGAGAAGCATAATTTTTTATGCATTTTCTTTCAAAAATTTCGAAGTATATGCATGAGGAATTTGATGATATTTGATGCTATGTGTTAGTATAGTTTAGATTGATGATTGATAAGTGAATTTGAGTATACATTGAGCTTAAGTTTAAACGAAATCGAAGAAAGAAACTCGTTTGCTTAAAGAACATGAAAAAGTCGAACAAAATAAGATGAAGAACTTGTGATTTTACTTATTATGTGTCTAAGTAATAAGATGAGTAAAGATTAGTGAAGTTAGAATTATTTGAGGTAGGTGGAAGCTTAAAATTATTAAAACCGGAGAACTATGGAGGAAACTCCATAATAGTCGAAACATATAAGCTTTAAAAGAGAATTTTTAGTAATTGAGCCTGTTTGAGTAAATTGATCGAGAAATCAATCAATTGGAATTTTTATAAGTATAATAGAAACTCGAATTATTGAATTCGGACAAGTATTTCACTAAAGTCCAAAAAGTCGATCAAAATGGAATTTGTAATTCAAAAATAAAAAACGAGAAATTTCAATAAGTTAAAATTGGAATCGAGAAAAAATGATCGAGCTTAGTTGGAAATTTCAAAGTCGTAAGATTGGTGCCTAGCCCCGGCTAAGGTCTAGCCAAGGCTGCAATTCTGTGCAGTAGGCAAACCTAGCCGAGGCTAGTTTTTTGGTACAACAGGTCAATGTAGCCGCAGCTGGTAGCTAGCCAAGGCTACCCTGTTTTGTTTTTAATTATGTGAATCTTTTTGATGATTATGTTATAAGTGATGCATGTTTGATGTGATATTTATCCATGGTTTAGTACATGAGTAGAATTGAGAAATCGAGAAAGATTAAGTTAGTCGAGCCGAGATAAGTTAAGAACTCGAGTCATGTAGAAGTCCTTCAACCGAGCGTTAAAGTTCATTACGTTTTTCGAGTAAGTAGTCTTGCCCTTAAAAGATGTTATTCTTGAAGGAACGAGCGGGATTGAGAAGTAGAAGAAGAAAAAGAAGAAGAAAAAGTAGCTAACCCGACTAACTCTACGCAGTCAGGTGGGCTTTTTAAACCAAGAACTATTGAATGCTATTACATATTGATTATTACGTGAGTTTTTAAATTAATTGACTTGCCAATTTATCTGAGTTATGGGATGTTTGATCATCTACTTGAGTTATTATCCTGTGTGAGACAGGAACACACGTGTTGTTATTTGAATTATGTTAGGTGACTGTGAGCCTTGTTTCGGTTAGGCCAGTCACAGTGTTTGAGAAGGAGGTCTACTTCTCGACACAGAGATGTTATGGTAGATTGATTCATAACTGTTTATATATATATATTCACTGCGCAGTCGTTTGAATAAAAGAAAATGATTTTTGCATCCACAAGTAAACTGTTTTAAATTATGCTCACACATGTGATGCAGTGGCAAGACAAGTTCAATTATATAGCTCTATCGAGCAAAGTTTTAAATATTTTGGCATGTGTTCACTGAGTACGAAGTACTCAGCCCTGCATGTATTTCTAAACGTCCAGGTTAGCTGTAATACCCCGATCTTTTATAAGTCTTAAGTTCGTCTTAATTGAGTTTATGCACCCTAATTATGTGCCTTTATCTGGTAAAAATTTCTGAGAAAAGAAATTTCTCGTGAAATTACTAAAATGCCCTTGAGTGTCTTTATGTGGTTTGTCTTCATTTTAGTTATCCGAATCGATTGTGTGGTGAATTGATTGAGCATGATTATATAAGTTTGAGTTTGAATTCGAATCACATGAACTTCTAAAAAGTTTTGTTTTTAGATGAATAGTAACTTTTCCCGAGTTTTCACTATTTATCGATCTTTTCTGAATTTCATCTAATTAGTGTCTTTTGAGTCTAAAAAGTATTTTAGAAGTTTTGAGATATGTTCGAGAGTCGTTAGAGATCATTTGAGAGAAATTTGAGTTGAAGGTCCAGAAAATCTTAATATGAATAGTGAAATCCGACTTTTAATTCGTTCTTCGAAATTTTAATTTGAAAACTGAATTTTTGGATTCCTTGATTTATTTGGTGTGGTTTGAGACGAAGTGGAGAGGTTTCCAACGTCGAGAAAAAGTTGTGAGTTAGAAGTCGTATGAGAGTTAAACAGAAAAATAGGAATGCTTTAAACCGGAAAACTTTTTCTTCTGACGATTTTTGTCGCACAAAATAATAGCATATTAAAATATCTCTCTCCCTATTTGCACTCCCCCACTCTTACCTCTTCTCACTCTCTCTCACGCTCCATACCCTCTCTCCCTCTCTTAATTGTGTTGACATCACACTCTCTCTCTCATCTCTCTCTTTTCGGCATTACACACACACACACCATCTCTCTCTCTCTAAAACCTCCATTAGAGTATGAAGTTCTAAGCTTCAAGAGCTCCAAGAACATAGCATCCGATCGCCTATTGACTAAACCGATAAGGTATTCGTAATCCTTTCATTCTTGTGATCGTTTTAAGACTAAAGTTCACCCTCTTCCTTTACCTTGAAATTTCGGCAACTTTGTGCCAAGAAGAGGAGCTCGATTCTAGCTTGATCGAAGCCTAGAAGTTGAAGCCTTGTCAGGTTTGTTCTTGGAAAATCGAAGTCTAAAGTTTGATCTTTTTTTCCCCTTCAAAACCGTCGACTAGAGACTAGAGGATGGAGTCTCAATTTTTATTTGTTTCTAAGTATGTTGATTATGATTCATGTGTGATTATATGTTTGACAAGATGAGTGAAAATTCTTGTTGTTTTTTTCCCATGAGTACCGATTTTTAGAGTTAAATATTAGGGATTTTGTGTTGATGATTATTTGATCTTAGTTTATATCTTTAAGTCCTCATATAGTTATTTGCATGAAGATTGAAGGAGAAAAGTTATGCTATATATATATGTATGAATGCCGAAATTCCTTAGTGAATTTAGGGATTTTTATTATCTTGATTTTAGTATGAAATTGATGGTGAAAATGGACTCTATGGATCAATTGATGATGTTCTATATGCTTGACGAAATGAGAAAAATTTCCCATTCTATTTCTTGTTAAAAACCGATGGAAATAAGGTAGAAGAAAGAAAAAATTTTGTGATATCTTTAATATGAATATGTGATGAAGTTGTTAATGATTTTGAGTAGAAAAGATGCATAAAAATGAAAGCTAAAAGTTTTGATCATTTATTTTTCTAAGTGCCGAAAATTTTCATCAAAATTAAGGATTTCTATGCCTAAGTTCTTGTCATGATTTTGATGATGGATTTGGTAAATTAGAGTATAAAAATACATGTTAGACTGAAGAGAAGAGAGGACTCCCTGCGAAAGTATCTCCTGGCTTGTAAGGTAAATTTTCATCAAAATTAAGGATTTCTATGCCTAAGTTCTTGTCATGATTTTGATGATGGATTTGGTAAATTAGAGTATAAAAATACATGTTAGACTGAAGAAATTAAAGAATATGAAATCTTTGCTAAGTATGTGAGAGTGCCGATTTTTGCATGAATATGTATAAATGATGATTTTGTGAAAATTATAAAGATTAAGAAGATAGGATAAAGATGTTAATGATGATAATTGCATGAGAGAATGAAGAGCATGAATTATTTGCTAAATTCATAAGAGTGCCGATTTATATGCATATTAGGAGAAGTTAATAATTTTGTTATGATTTTATGATGATATTGTTAGATTAAGTGGTTAAATGAGAACAAAAGCATGTTAGAAAAAGAATTGGAGAAGAAGGAATTTTTATAAATTTTTCCTTGAGAAATTCGAACCATATATGAGTATAGAATGATGATTTTTGATGTTGAGTGTTAGTATAATTTAGTTTGATGACTAATAAGTGAATTTAAACATATATCGAGCTTAAGTTTAGAAAGGGTCAAAGAAAGAAAACTGTTTGCCCAAAAACTTGAAGAATTCGAAGAAAATGAGGATTTAAAATTTCTTGTGGAAATGATTAAGTGAACTATGTGATAAAAGAAGATGGATTAATGATGTCAAAATTTATTGAGGAATATTGGGACTTAAACTCGATAAAACTGGATTTCTACAGGAAAGACCCCAAAAATAATGATGAAAATGAACCTAAGAAGATTTTTCGTGTCTAAGTTCATTCAAGTGAATTGATCGAGAAATCGATCGATTGAAATTTTTATAAGCATAATGGGAACTTGAATAATTGAATTTGGCCAAGTATTTCACTAAAGTCAATATTAATCCAATTATTTAAGAATATAAGTTAAGAATTTTTAATCTTAACCTCGATTAAGTAACTAAGTACCAAATTCATGAAATTGAATTTATTTTAAGTAAGTTAGAGCTTTGGAATTTGAGAACGAGCATATAAATCAAGTTAGAAATAAAAAACGAGAAATCCTGTACGTTAAAGATGAAATTAAGAAAAATTAATCGAGTAATAAGTTAATTCGAATTATTTTAAGTCATTTTGCTAAGTTTGGTAATTTTCCGAGCATATGCACGTTTTATGAGAAAAATGATGTAGACTTTATTCCGAAGAATTTTCATTAAGAATTTCGAATTTCAAATCCGATTCCATATTTGAAGTCTTTAATTTATTTTAAGAAAAATGAAATTATTTTCATTTAAATCTAATAACTTATATTTTTTCAAAGTTATAACCGAATAGAGTCGAATCAGGATGAGTTAATAACCGAGTCTTGAGTGAGGTTCCGGGTTGATAATTGTAATTAAATAAATTAATTTGAATTTCTAGAAATTTTCTAGAATATTTAATTATATTTGGAAATTTTTCTTTTTCCATCTATTTATCGAAGTCGATCGTTTATCTGTTTGTAAATGTTTGATTCTTGATGTGAAAGTTTGATTGTGAATGATTTGTGATATTAGAACTCGAGAATTAATCTCAAAATTTCCTGAGTTTGTTTAACTCGAGAAATCGAGAAAAACGAACTGTGTGATGTGAATAGTGATTTCTTGATATTTGGGAATTAATTAATTATTAAAATGTTTGAAGTTGTTGAGTCAAATACCCGAGTCTAAGAATCTGTTGGTTTAGTACTTGAGTAGAATCGAAAAACCGAGAAAGTCTAAGTTAGTCGAGCCGAGATAAGTTAAGAAACCCGAGTCAAGTAGAAGTCCTTCAGTCAGGCGTTAAAAGTTCATAACGTTTTTCGAGTAAATAGTCTCGCCCTTATTTAATGTTATTCTTGAAGGAACGAGCGGGACTGAGAAGTGAAAGCAAAAGAAGAAACAGCTAACCGACTAACCCTAAGCAGTCAGGTGGGCTTTTTAACCGAAATAAAGTGTCGAATGTGATTATTATTATTATTATTATTATTATTATTATTATTATTATTATTATTATTATTATTATTATTATTATTATTATTATTATCATCATCATATTATGTGAGTTTTTAAATTAATTAACTTGTCATTTTATCTGAGTTTTGGTATGTTTAATCATCTACTTGAATTATTATGAATCCTGTGTGAGAGAGGAGCACACGCGTTGTTAATTGTTTGAAGTCACAGTGTCTGAGAAGGAGGTCTACTTCTCGACACAAGAGATTATGTGGTAGATTGATTCATACCTGCTATAATTATTGTCTGCGCAGACATCTTTTAAAGAAAAAGCGAAATGATTTTAATTGCATGCACAAGTTAACTGTTTTACAACTCCAACACTTTTGATGCAGCGGTAAGGCAAGTTCAATTATATAGCTCTATCGAGCAAAGTTTTAAATTATTTTTGGCATGTGTTCACTGAGTGCGAAGTACTCAGCCCTGCATGTATTTCTAAACGTCTAGGTTAGCTGGGATGAAGATGGCGGTGGATGCTCGGAAGTGTGTTAAAAATAAGTCGAGTCTTTTGTTTAAACTTGCAATTGCATGTCTTCATACATGTAATTGTTTGACCAGAGTTTGAGATTCCGCTGCAAAACAAATCTGTTATTTGTATTTAAACTATTTCTCTGATATTGGTGTCTATACAATGAGCTTTGTGCTCGAATACTATTACCAGCTTTTCTTATATTCTACCTGACTCGGAATTGAGTATCATTATTCGAAACCGACACTTGAATTATTTAATTTGCTCGTTTGTTAAAGTCAAGATACGAACGCATATTTTCTTTTGTTATCGCTTTCAATCTATATTCCCTTGTTCATGAGCATGGTTCCTCGATGAGTTGAGTAAGTCTTTATGGTTTCACCTTCACCACCCAATGGATTCTAGTCGTTCCTACACATTAGAATTTGGGTCGTGACATTAGCTTGGATGAAGATGGCGGAGGATGCTCGGCAGTGTGATAAAATAAGTTAAGTCTTTTGTTTAAGTTTTCAATTGCATGTCTTCATACATGTAATTGTTGGACCAGAGTTTGAGATTCTGCTGCAAAACAAACTTGTTATTTGTTTTTAAAACTATTTCTCTAATATTGGTGTCTGTACAATGAGCCTTGTGCTCGAAACTATAACCTGTTTTTCTTATATTCTACTTGACTTGGATTCGAGATATATGATTTACTTCCGACACCTGAATTACTTATTTACTGCTTGTTTATTTAAGTTAAAATTGGAAAGCATGTTGTTATTTGTTATCGATTTCAATCTATATTCCTTTATTCCCAAGTATGTTTCCTTATCGAGTTGAGTACGTTTCATGGTTACACCTTCACTGTCCAATGGATTCTAGTCGTTCTTACACATTTGGGTTGTGACAAGCACATACTCCCTAGTGTGTTTAAGGTACTTGAGTATGTACTTTACAGTAGTCCAACGAGCTTGTCCACGATTTGCTTGATATCAAGCTGCCACACCTACGGCTTAGCAGATATCGGGCCTGGTACAATGCATGGCATACATGAGACTACTACCTATAGCCGAAACATAAGGAACCTTCTTCATGTCCGCTATCTCCTTTGGTGTCGTGGGACACATCGCCTTAGATAGGGGGACACCATGTCTGAAAGGTAGAAAACCTTTCTTGGCATCATGCATGCTGAAGTGCGACAACACAATATCAATATAAGTTGTTTGAGATAAGCTCAACACTCTCTTAGATTGATCTCGGCCAACCTTAATCCCGAGAATGTACGCTGCCTCTCCCAAATTCTTCATTGAAATAGTTGAGATAACCACTCCTTAATGCCCAATAATACATTCACATTATCGCTAATGAGAAGTATATCGTCGACATAAAGTACTAGGAATACCAAACTCCCATCGATACAAACTCGGTACACACAACTATCATTGACTCATTGCTCAAAATCCCGGGTTTTGACAACGTCATCAAAACGTGTGTTCCCGAGAAGCTTGCTTAAGTCCATAAATGGACTTCTTAAGCTTCCACACCAAATGCTCTTCACCTTCTTTTTTGAATGCCTCGAGTTGCAGCATATAGATGTCACGATCTTCCTCATGATACTCATTCAAGAATGCGGTTTTGACATCCATCTGCCATACCTCTAGATTTATATGCGCAGCCATGGCCATGAGAGCTCGAATAGACTTAAGCATGGCTACTGGCGAAAAGATTTCATCGTAATCGATTCTTTTTCTTTGGGTGTAACCCTTTGCCACTAGTCTCGCTTTTTGAAGGTCGTAACCTTCTCGTCTGGTCCTCTCTTTCTCTTGTATACCTACTTGCAACCAATGGCTTCACAACCCTCTGAAAGCTCGCATTTCTTGTATACATCCATGGCGGTAACGAATTCAAATTCTGATGACGAGGTAATTTGCCTTTCGTTACCCTTCCACTGCGACGAGGTACTATAGAAGATTCAGTATCGATAGCCGGTGCAGGTTTTGATGATACCAGAGGTACTTCATCTTGCATAATTGGCTGAGTTTATTGACTTGTTGTCCTCTCACCTCTAACTTCCTCGACTATAATCTTGCTTCATGGCTTGTGGTTATTTTACATAGTCCTCTTCCAAGAATCTTGCGTTAGTGCTAATAATGATAGTAAAAGTAACCACTTTTCATTCCTCTAGGATATCCTACAAATAACTTTACTTCCGATCTAGAACTCAACTTATCGGCATCCTTGTTCAACACATGTGTTGGACTGCCCCAAATCCGGATGTCGGCTTGCGCCCAGACAATAGCTCGAACGGGGTCTTTGCCACCGACTTAGAAGAAACTAAGTTTAGAATGTAACCGGTTATTTCCAAGGCATATCCACAGAACGAAATAGGTAAAGAAGCATAACTTATCATAGATCGAACCATCTCCAAAAGTGTTCGATTTCTTCTCTCTGCCACACTATTCGGTTGGGGTGTACCCGGTGTAGTCTTCTGAGACGTATTCCCAAATACCGATAAGTATTCTCTAAACTCGTTGCTGAGGTATTCACCACAGCTGTTAAATCGCAATGACTTGATACTCTTACCATGCCGCGTCTCTAATTCCACCTTGAACATTTAAAACTTGTCAAAACATTCAGACTTGTAGCGCAACAAGTAAATATATCCGTATCTCGAGTAATCATCAATGAAAGTGACAAAATACTCATACTCTCCACGAGATTGAGTGGACATAGTTCCGTACAAGTTAGAGTGAACCGGTTCTAACACTTCTTTGGCTCTATACCCCTTGGCTTTGAAAGGTCGAGTCGTTATCTTGCCTTGTACGAGGATTCGCAGACTAAGATTGGTTCAACTTGGAATAACTCCAAGGTTCCATCAGAAACTAGTCTTTGGATCCTACGCAGATTAATGTGACTCAATCTTAGATACCAAAGAAGAGTTTGGTTCTCAAGAGAAGAAGCCTTTCTCTTCTTTTGGTTTGAAGTTAAAGCATTAACAGACGAAAAATAATCATACACACATGTAATAGTATAAAGAGAATCATCTGTACTATAAAATAAAACCTTTCCGTCTTTCATGAATATAACACGATCATCCAAAAAAACATAATACACTTCTTTCCATAACTGGCGGGTAGAAATTAAGTTTTTTTTTAATATTCGGAACATATAGTACGTCTCTTAACACTAAAACATGACCCTCAAAAGATAAATGAACATCTCCAATAGCAGCGACATCAACAGTTGTTGCATTTTCCATGGAGACGGTTAGCTCGCCTCTACTCAGCTCCCTTTTCAGTAGGAACCCCTGCAAGGTGTAACATACATGATTAGTTGCACCCCAGTCCACCACCATGAATGGGCAGTACTCAAAAGTAAATACGTTTCAGTTACTAAAGCCAAAGACGTACCTTGAGCATTCTTCATCAAGGGACAATCAAGCTTCCAATGTCCAGTTCTATGACACTTGTAGCATTTGCCCTTCCCCTTTGGCTTTGGCTTTTTAACACCACCGGTTGGGCCTACATTCTTGCTCCCACTCTTTTCTTGACCTTTCTTGCCACTTGGTTTTTTCCATTTCTTCCCACCTTTTGGTGCAAAGTGAGAGCCTTTGGTAGTAGCCAATGCCTGTGGACTCTTCTCCATAACTCCCTCGGCAGCAACGAGTTCATTGAGCAATTTATTTAAGGTGAACTTCTTCTTGCCCGTCATTGTGTTGAGACGGAAGTTCTCATAACTCTTGGGGAGAGACTGGAGTATCATGTCATCCTTAGCCTTATTTTTGATACCTCCACCAAGCAGATCTAGCTCATTAAGATGATTAATCATTCGGAGCACATGCTCGCGCACAGACAAACCCTCCGTCATTTAAGAAGCCATGAGTTTCCTCATAAGCTCAAAACGGGTTGAACGGTCCGATTCACCAAAGAGCTCCTCGAGGTTCTTCATGATTTCAGCCACAGTCTGCATCGATTGATGCTGCAGCTGAAGGTTGGAGGTCATAGTGGTCATCATATAGGCTTTCGCCATATTATTCGCCGTATGCCACCTTCGGTGAACCTTCCTTTGCTCATCAGAAGACCAAGCAGTTGGGTTCGCGGGAGTAGGAGTAGTAAGCACAAACTCATACTCCTCCGCGTCTCTGACAAATCCCAGGTTGCGCTTCCATTCCAAAAAAAATTGGACCGGTAAGTTACTTTGCAGTAAGCACATTCAATTGTAGAGTAACAGTCATATCTGAAATAAACAAACATAAAACACACATAAGTTTTACTTTATTGCATGATGTTTTCATAACAAATAATATTGTAACCTTTTGATAAAATAATATTAATTGAAACCTCTGTTAGCCCAATCGAATTACACGTAATCCACGTTCATGTGGATGTTTACGGCGCATCTCATGACCAGACACCCAACCTTTGACCCGTACACATGTCAACTTAACCTTATGACAAAATACGATCAATAAACGGACCTTATCTAGACCACATAAACCTTGAGAAGGAACTCCGATGGGGAGTTGTACCCAAAGCTGACGCCTAAGCTGTGACCACAATTTAGCCAACTTTGTGACTATCTTATTTCAATCTTTCCTAGAATAATCCGTAGGAAATTAATACGTGCAAACTACGTTCGTGTGGATGTTTACACGCAAAACTCCCACTACTCACGAGATCAAAATATTTTAATTAGAAGTTTAAACAACAAAATCTTCAAATTGTGAATATGTGCAAGCAACAAACACAAATCTATGTGGATCTTGACATGTTAGGAGAGTATGACCGGTAACACCACAAATACAACATTCTTGGTTTTGCGGGTTTGCGGTTTGACGCTTGGTCGGTTTCTACTCACATCTTCTTCAGGGTTAATAGAGCGACGTCTTATAGGGCATGTATTCATATAATGACCTTTCTCATGATACCACAAACACTCTCGAGTGCGTTTGGTATGAGATCCAATGGGAATCCTCTTTGTACGCCGTCGTCCAGCTTGCTTAGGATCCTTGGTTGTAAGAACAATCCTTGAAGCAACATCCAGCGGCACACACCACGAATCTTTATCCGGAATAGGCATGACATCATCAACATAAATCTCGCACCACGTCGAAGTAGAACAATATTCATGCACATATGACAGTGAGGATTCCTTCTTAAACCTGAAAATGTCAAAAAAATTAATACTTCGTTAAAGACATTTTTGGTACACAATCTCAACTGCGTACCATTTGTACCACATCAGAACTGGTAACCAGCCTCACATTGGTCTATATGTACCTGCGTACCAAGTTCTGATATGCAAAGTTGGTACGCATTCATAACTGCGTACCAGGTGTACCATGTAAGAACTTTGTAAGCAGGTACGCATTTGGAAAAATCGTACCTACGTACCAAGTTTTGTTGTGCAAACTTGGTACGCAATTGTAACGGCATACCAAGTGTACCACATCAGAACTTGGTAAGTGATGAGACCATATTTTATGTGCTCATCATGTGGTTTTTAGGTGTAGATCGAGTCTAGTTTTGTGTCTTTTTAAGTGTCTTTTAGTATCTGGGAGGACACTTTTGGTAGTAGGTAGGGAAAGACAGGAACTTGGGCATTTGGAGGTGATTTGCGCGTGAAAGTGAGCACATCGATACGATGCAATGGTCAAGGAGTTCTACTCGCAGCAAGAGATACCGAGGGCGGTAGTCCAAACACAGAGAAGCTGCTCCATACTAGTCGGCATGACCAATTCAGACCGCGCGCAGTCATTCTAAGCAGGTCAAGATGGCAGAAGGATTTTTTTGGGCAGAGCGAAGGAGAAGCAGAAGGAAGGAAGAGTGCGAAAGATTTAGACGTGGAAGCTGGTATGACATCATCCGGAGGACCAACAAGGAAGGAGTTTATGCCTTGGAGGAGAAGTAATCGCGAAGGAAAGTCCTACCCGAATTAGGAGATAAGAGGATAAGGATGGATTGTTTCCGATAAGGAAACAAAATCTATCCTGATCCTACTCGGCCAAGGAAAGGAGTTGCCAGCTGGCATTTGAAGGCCCGTCTGTGGGTTTTTAGGGTTCAAAGCCCATGTTCCTTGTACTCTATATATGTTCATGCATGCAGCCTCAAACACGAGAAGTTTTACACCTTTCTCTCATACAATTGAGTTTCTTGCTAGATACAATTTACTTTTACGCTGTTAAGTCCCAGTTGGGCAGACTATCGCTTTTAAGTATTAATTCAAGTATGTTTTCTCTTATCTCTTTTGTTATTGTTCTTTACTTTATGTCTAGCTAAACTTATAGATCTGGGTTTAGGTAGAGGATATGTGATTTAAGTGTTTTATAACTCGTGAGGTCTAATTGGGCAAGATAGCTATATATATGTGTGTTCCTGAGGCGTTAGGCAATGACTTCAAAGCAGTTTGTTGAGCCAAGAGACCATGCTGCAGAATGGGCAATTGGAGTTCGCAGATTCCTTAAAAGGGACGTAGCTTAGACCAACAGGAACCGGGAGAGGTTTGCCTGATACTCCTTGAGGGCGGCAAATCTCAGGTTGAACTTGGGCGGAGCCGAACGAAGTACGCTGACGCTGGTGAAAAGTTAGAGCGGGATCCTCGTATCTCATAGGGCCGGAACGGGTTCGTCTAGTGCCAAAAGCTATTTTTTCCAGTCTATACCCCTTGAGGAATGCTCGGGGTGAGTTGGGCAAGTTAGGAAGACTGGGGTGGGAATGCCACGCAGGATTCACAAAGTAAGGACGAGCTGGGCAAGTCGTGGTTGTAGGCGTGACAACGTGACAGTAGGACTACTTTGCAGTTTACCTAAAAACGTTGACACACATACGTAGCGAATATCTATGCAGCTATGATCGAGTTACACTTATTCACATTGAATCGAACCTAAATCCTGATTGTCTTTTATTACTGATAGTTTACTTATTTTATTTCAGTCTTTACTTTATTTTTCTTTGCCCAAGACGCTAGTAGGAATAGACCAAACCAACACTGTAACAGGATACTTCAAGAGAATATTGCATCAATTCTTCGTGGGATCGACCCTTACTTACCAACTAGCTGATCCTAGGAAGTGGGCAAGGAAAATATAAATTGTATATTGCCGCGGCTAAACGACGGTCGCATCAAAATTGGCACCGTTGCCAGAGAATTGATTTTGTGGTATTCTCTTTCGTGTTTGTTCTTTTGATTTTCTTTTATGCATAACCCTAGCCCTGTAGAGAGTTCGCAAGCTTGGTACGACGAAAATATCAACCGAACACTAAGGCAGATTAAGGCGGAGGCAAGGAGGAAAGCGGAAGTCTTCGGAAGAGCATGGCGATACACCAATTCAGGAGCAGTACTCCTCAGATAGCGAAGAAAGGAGAAGTCTACAAGAAGAAGCAATGGTTGGAGAAGAAGAAAAGACTATGAGGGAGATGGTTTTCCCTAGCACACTGAACGTGAGGCCATCGGGCATCACTTTGCCTGAGCCAACGAAACCCTGGGAGCTGAAATCTTACTTCATCCAGATCCTTCCCAAGATCAGTGATCATCCAGGGGAGGACCCACAAAGGCACTTACAAGATTTTGAGATGACCTGCGGAACTGTTCCTACTGAGGGGAACCTAGATGAGTATGTGATGCTAATCGCTTTCCCGTTCTCTTTGGAAGATGAGGCAAAAGAATGGCTTTACACCTTGCCCGCGGGGAGTGTGAAAACATGGCAAGAGATGCAGCAAAATTTCTTGGAGAAATATTTCCCAGCTGCACGTATTCAGGCAATGAGGAAGAGAATCACTAGCATCAAGATGGGCATTAACGAGACGTTCTATGACTATTGGAGCAAGTTCAAACTTATGCTTGCAAAATGCCCACAACATCAGATTCCTGAGTACGATTTGGTCCAGTGCTTTGTGGGAGGACTTCAAATTGGAGAGAAAGCCTTGGTGAATGCAGCTTGCCAAGGAACAGTCATGAACAAGCCTCCTAGCAAAGTTTTTCAAATCATTGGAGAGATGGCGGAGGAGTCTAGGATGGATTGAGAGCGGGGAACTACCCAAGGCGATAGCAGAAAACCCATCGCAAACTGATGAGAAGATCGATAAGCTAGCCGCACACATGGAGTCTCTTATTATTCTAATGGCTGGTAACAACAAGAAAGTGGTGAGGGCATGCGGGATATGCACAGCGGTCACACACCCAACGGATCAATGCCCAACACTTTATGAAGAAGAGGACGTAAATGCTATAGGTTTCACTACCAATCAAGGGAGGCAATATTATCCAAATTCCCAAGTTTATAACCCCGGATGGAGGAACAATGAGAATCTGAGGTACGGAGGCAACAACTATCAGCAGTTTGGGCAACAGGCACAAGAACCTCAGCAGCCACAACAGCAATACCCACCACGTGATCCAAACAAGCCATCTTGACTGAGGTGGTGAATAGTCTAATTCGAGATCATACCAAGGCACAACAAGAGAATGATCAGTTTAGAACGGAGACACGGGGTGCGATTCAACACATCACTGCCCAATTGGCACATCTTGCCAGCGCTTTGGGCAAGAAAGAAAAGAGGCAAGGAGAACTGCCAGCCCAAGTGGAGGTGAACAAGGCTCAGGTTAATGTTGTTACGCTTAGAGGAGGAAAGGTTTTGCCCAAGAGAGATCAGATGCTAGATGTAAACACAAAATATTATATTTATTCAAATAAATATAAATATGAATACAAATATACAAATTTCGAATATATGCGGGTTCAATCTCTATTTGATCCTCCAATTCTTCTCTTCACTTTGACCCTCGAACGATCTTCAAGCAGCCTTTGAGATTTTTTGTAGAATTATGCCTCCTAGATCTCCTTGGACTTGATCTTCAAGCTTTGTAACGTTGATACGGATGACTCTCGTCTTGCTTCCGAAGTAAACGTTGAGCTTTGATCTTTGTGCTTGATGACGTTGACTTGATCTTTGAGGTTGATGGCGTTGACTTGAGTTTTGGGATTGATGGCGTTGACTTGAACTTTGGGATTGATGGTATTGATGCGGAGAACGTTCGCCTTGTTTCCGAAGTAAACGTTGAGAGTCGAGCTTTATAACGTTGACGTGGAGGACTTCCGCCTTGTTTCCGGATCAAACACCACTTGATATGATTCTGCCGAAGAACGCATTGATTCCTACGAAGAACGCCTTGAATCTCGCCGGGACACCTTGAGTATTGAGAGGGAAATCTTGGAGAATTTCTCTCTTCAATTCTTGAGCTCTTGAAGATGATTTGTAGGTGTGATTTGAAGTTGTGTGGAGACCCCTAGTTATAGTTGTAGGAAGAGAGAAGTTGAGTGGGCTTTGGACTCCATCATGGGCTTGAGGGATGAGGTGGCGCAATCTCATTGGCTCTTGAATATTGATGCATATCCTTTACTTGTTGCCAAAGAAATAGATATTTATCACCATATAAAGACATATTTATCAATTAAATAACTTATTTTAATATGGATATCTATAAGATTCCATCATCAAATAAATATAAATAATTAATAAATATTTCTTAAATTTTTGGTTCCTACACTAGAATCTGAAACACTTCTGCCCAAGGAGAAAGAGTTAGAAGTCGAGGAGAAGGAAAAGGAGAATGAAGAGATGAATGGCGGGGATGAAGAGGTATCTCCCGAGCCTAAATATGTCAAGCCTAACCCCATTATTCGAGCACCTTTTCCAAGTAGGTTGAAGCGAACTAAGATGGACCAAGAGATGGACGATATGTCTAACATTTTCGAAAAGGTTAAGATAAACCTACCTCTTCTCGCTGCACTGCGCAACATGCCCAAATGCGCGAAATTGTTAAAGGATCTTTGCACAAGAAAAATGTACGGAGTTATGATGAAGCAAAAGTTGTCGTAGGGGAGAATGTGTCGGCAGTCATTAAGAGAAATTTGCCCAGTAAGTGTCGAGATCCCGACATGTTTGCTATCCCATGCCAAATTGGAAATATGAAGATTGAGAAGGCCATGCTGGATTTGGGTGCGTCAATCAACGTCATGCCCTTGTCCATGTATGATGAGGATGTTATGGGACCACTTCTAACCACTAGAGCAGTTATCCAACTGGCGGACAAGTCACAAGTGCATCTTGAGGGCATTCTGGAAGATGTCCTAGTCAAAGTAGAAGATTTGATCTTTCTAGCACATTTTTATGTGCTCAGCATGGGCAAGACGGGAGGAGAAGCATCGGGTATGCTGTTGGGAAGACCATTTATGAAGACCGCCAAGACCAGGATAGATTGTAACACTGGGCAATTGACATGTGAATTCGATGGAGAGAAAGTGTCATTTAACATTTTCAAAACGAAAGAACCTTCTCAAGACACTAAGACAGTTAAATACATTGACCCAGTCGAGCAGTTAAAGGGTAAGTTAAATACCCCTTGAGAAATGCTCGAGGGTGAGTTGGGCAAGTTAGAAAGACTGGGGTGGGAATGCCAAGCAGGATTCACAAAGTAAGGACGAGCTGGGCAAGTCGTGGCTGTAGGCGTGACAACGTGACAGTAGGACTATGACGCGGTTTGCCTATAACCGTTGACACATATACGTAGCGAATATCTATGCACCTATGATCGAGTTACACTTATTCACATTGAATCGAACCTAAATCAAGATTGTCTTTTATTACTAATAGTTTACTTGTTTTATTTCAGTCTTTACTTTATTTTGCTTTGCCCAAGACGTTAGTAGGAATAGACCAAACCAACACTGTGACAGGATACTTCAAGAGAATATTGCATCAATTCCTCGTGGGATCGACCCTTACTTACCGACTAGCTGATCCTAGGAAGTGGGCAAGGAAAATACAAATTGTATTTTTCCGCGGCTAAACGACGGTCGCATCAGTAAGTAGGTACGTATTCGTCAATACATACATGCCTACCAAGGTCTGTATTGGATATTTGGTACGCATTCATAACTGCGTACCAGGTGTACTAGAAAGTTTGGCATAATAGGTACGAATATTCAATTAATCCCAACACAAAAAACTTCAACTTCACCCGATTGCTGTTGTAGCGTGAGAGCAAGGTATTAAGTCAAGATGCCATGCGTGACATGAACACTTCCTAGAAGCAATATCAACAACATTGCTCTTTACTTCAGAAATGATATTAAACTTCGTGTCAGATATCGGTTCAACTCTCATCACACGCCCTGCCTCGACTGCTTTACCTAATTTTCTTGTTGTGTATACCTATAATTCTTCACTTCTACATCCAGATTTTGTGTGACGCTCGAAGAACCAACATTGGACAAGATTACCAGAAGAGAACATACCAAAAGTTTTCTATAGACCACTGAAGTCTAGAATTAATATTCTCTACGGCGTTGGAGGTACCAAACCCAAACTTCCACACGGGGCATAGCGCAACAGACCATCTGCTGGGACCAATACTCATAAGCTTTTCATAGCCACGAGGAGAAGCCTCATAAAAATATTTTATGTACTCCTCAAAGTCCTGTACTTTGTAAGCATTGGCAGCAAGATGGAATATATCAATCACAACGGTACCCCAAGTCCTGAGGTTACCCTGTATATGAAATGAACAAAGACCATGAAAGATGCTAGGATAAACTTGATCTATAGCATTCTTGATGCTCAAATGCTAATCAGAAACTATCATAAACTCTGTGGGGCAACCAAACATCCGACGGACATGCTCCAGAAACCACGACCAAGATGAAGTATCCTCCACATCACCAATCCCAAATGCTATTGGAACAATCTGTTCATTAACATCCTTTGTAGCTACGACAAACAAAATGCCCTTATATTTCCCTTTCAAGTATGTGCCGTCAATGACAATCATGAGCCGACATGCACGAAATGCTCTTATGCACGTAGAAAGAGCAAAGTAACAATATTGAAAGGAACAGTCTGGACATGTCTGAAAGTCCACAATTGAACCGTGATTCATGTGCTCCAACATGTATAACAACTTAGGAATCATCTGAAAGAATTTGTCTCAGTAAATACAATAATCATTGAAAGTACACTAGGTAAACATGGTACGAATTTGAAAAAACGTACTGAGTGTATCAGTAATATATTTGCAAACTTGGTACGCATTTACAAAAACGTACCAATTGTACCAAGATAATTTGTAAACTTGGTACAATTTTACAAATAAGTAACAAGAGACCATATTAAATGTTGTATACTAGGTACGCAATGGTAATTTCGTACCAGGTTTGCACGCAAAAATGCCGGTACACTGGGTACAATTTCGCAAAATCGTACCCAGTGTACCAGTAATACAGTTGCAAACCTGGTACAAAATTTCAAATTCGTACCACACGAACCAGAATTACCAAAAATAATTAGGCGCCAATAATATAGAGACAAGATAGAGAAACCTGAAATGAATTCTCGGCATCACCATATGAGAGTTCCAAAGCTTGGTTCCTACCAGCCAAAGCAGTAGAATATTTTACATTCACACCAAATTCCCTTCGTATCTGTACTTGAATATCCTTTGGCCTAACACACGAACAATATTCCCCAAATTTTAGCCCAAAGTGTGCAGCAACAACTCTAGATGAAACCTTAGGATCAGGGTGGTATCTCAAATCATCCACACAAGAGTGAGGAGTGAAGAGATGGATACACCACAATTAGATGATACGCTTGCTCGCATCTCAAACTCACATCGTTCTACCAGTTTGCCTCTCACATGGTAGTACACCTTATTTGATCGAATCGTAATAAACTTGAGATGATTTTTTATGTGATATAAACTAAGAGCAGACTTCATTCTCTTCTTTCTGACAAAAGAGCTACCCTGAACAAGCTCATCTACACGCATAATCGGTGCAATTACTTCTTCCGACGGAAGAGATGGTTGCGTGCTGCACCGAGAGCAACCCACAAACGCAGTTCTTCACTACTTTCATTACTCATATCTAAAGCCCCCACATTACGATCCACATTGCTATTATCAACATCATGGTCATCATTCCCACAAATGCCATCAAAACCCAACTCATCACAAGAAATATCAAAATTTTTCTCATCTTCATTCTGCATATCACCATCAATTAAACGACTCCTCCTATTATGCGATTCATCAATAATTGGAGAAACAGTCACATATATAGTAGGAAACTCCAACACATCCATCAAAAAAGACAACTCAAAATCATCTATAATCTTCATTATCATAGTTTCACCACACTAGGAGACCACACTAAACCATCTATATCAAACATATACATACTCTTATCCATCTTCATTCGAACTTCAAGTTTTCCTAATAAAGATTCAAAGGTTATACCACTAGGCGGTATAGGAATATACTCTTTCCTACCACCCTCATAAATGTTCTCCTTCTAATATCCTCCATGGACAACCACTAAAGAAGATGACCTCACCTACATCATAATATATAGATCAAACTTGGTACACATTAATAAATACGTATTGACTACCAAGTAAACTTGGTACACATTGGTAAATACGTACTGCGTACCAAGTAAACAAATTAAGGTACGCAGTACGTATTTATAAATACGTACTGCGTACCAAGTAAACAAATCAAGGTACACAGTACGCAATTACGAAAACGTACCAACTCAAAACATATTAGAAATTGAAACAAAAATCGATAACCCAGAATTCATGTGAATACCTCCATAGCTTTTTCACCGCAACCAAACATCGCTGGGAAATTGCAATCGAACACAATTAACACTTTGTAGACGGATATCGAAGAAAAAATCGCAGCAAATTGCAGAAAAAATTTCAAAAATTGGTATTCAAGCAAATTGCTGAAAAATCGTAGGAAAATCCAACGAAATTGGAGAAAAATTCAATATAGAGTGAAATTAGAAGAGGGAACACAAAGTTTAAGAGGCAAATCGAGCTCAAAGACGACGAAATCAAATTCGAGGCTTCGACGGAAATTCTACGATCGAGCTGAGGGAGGAAGAAGAGAGAGAAAGAAGATAGACCAAAAAAGAGAGAGAAACACGTGAGGTGAGGTGAGGGAAGAAGAGAGAAAAAAGAGAGAGAAGAAAATAAAAGTAAAAAAGTAGGACATACAGTGTTATTAGATAGAATAAAATGACAAAAATAAGAATATAAATGTCCAAAAAGTAAACTTAAAATAAGAATTGATAAAATTTGAACTAGTAATTTTTTTTTTATATTTGAAGGCCACTAATGACATGTAAATATATTTCCTCTTGTTATTATATCTCTGTTTTTGATAATTCGTAAGTTTAGTTGTTATTGATAATTGTTAATTTGCGTTTTTCTTCATAGCTCTGATTAATTATTTTATGATTATTTTTTATATATGCTTAGTTTTCAATTAAACGTTTTTAACTAATTCTTCCTTCATTATTTTTATATTTTAAATTTCCATTTAGGAATTTTTTTAGATAGGAGTGATTATTCTATAGTTACATTTTATAAAATGTTCAACATGCAACAGAAAAAAATAACAATTTTTGTTTTATGATAAGCAGGAAAACATATGTTCTCCCGGAAACTAAAAAGTAAAATTAATATGAGGAAACAATAAGAAGAAAGAGAGAACACGTGGGAGTAAAAAGAAACAAAAACAATAAAAGAAAAAATTGCTTAACGGCACCGTTTGGGGGCACAGCATAGTGTTGTGTTTTCTCCCCAGAGCAGATTCAAATCCCTTGTATCATAGGCCAAAGGCCGTGCAGTGTCAACTCACCCAACTCACTACCAAGAGTCGGGGCCATTAAATCACCAAATACATGTCTTGTACAATAGCTATGGGATGAGGTTGGACACTTCATGAAACGACTGATAATTCCAACTCTATTGAGAATATCATGTTTTGAACATGCCTAATACCTCCGACTATTTTCTGAAATAGAGTTGGATCCACCTTTTCGGCATAATCAAATTTTAACAATTTCGTGCCACATTCAATTGGAGTAGAAACTGGTTGACAAGTCTCCATGTTGAACTCTTTCAATACTTTCGCTCCATAGTTCAGTTTGGACAAAATAATTCCGTTATCAGATTGGTAGCATAGTTGGTTAATAACTAAACATGATATGATATAAATGAACATGGTTAATTCAAAAAATTTATAAAGATGTTTATAAAAGAACTGTGATTCTTCAATAAGAAACTATTAGTGGGACTGCAAAAGAAAATTATAATTTAAGAAATAAATAGAAATATAAAATTAAAAATAAAATAAAATAAACTTATATCAAAAAATGAGTATACTTTACGTGTATTTGTTCAAGCAATCAAACACATAGCTAAGCTCTGTCGGTATCTTTTTGGGAGAAAAAAAAAATCATCTTGCAATACTTGTAACAAGTAAAGCAAAATTATTTTTCTTTTGCGCAGCGGTGCAATTATAAATTGTTGATAGACAACATAGCTTTAAAGATTTATTGTGTAAGACAAAATTGTCTTTCGACAATGTGGGTATAGGTGTGTTCAAACGGTGCAAGTAAGTGATCATATATATCATTGTGTTCAAATTGCTCAAATTGTCTTAGACCAATGCGTTCTCGTGAATAACTAAACAAGTTATTATATAAATTAACATTCTTAATTTTATATATTTTGTTTTTAGCATAGTTGATTAATTCAAATTTTTTTACAAAGCTGTTTAAAAAAAATGTGATTCTTCAATAAGAAATCATCTGTGGGACTGCAAAAGAAAACTATAATTACAAAAATTAATAGAAATAGAAAAAAATAAAATTCAAATATATCAAAAAAAATAAGTACATCATGTATACTCGTTCATGCAATCAAACAAATGGCACAGCTCCATCGGTATCCCTTTAAAAAAAAAAAAAAAAATTGAACATCTTGCAATACTGTAGCAAGTAAAGCAACATCATTTCTCTTTTGCGAAGCGGTAGAATTATGAATGGTTGATAGACTACACAAGTTTGATGAAGAAAAATGATAATTAAATTGATGAAAAGTGACGATTCTTATCCAACAATGCGTGGTGAGATCAACCTCATCCAAATTTATGGCTAAAATATATAGCTTTCAGAAAATAACTAGTGTGTAGCCCGTTTTCAACGGGAAATTATTATTTAATAAAAGTAAATAAATTATTAGATATAATGTGTGATAGAGAGCTTTTATTCGTTTAGAATTTATATATATTTGAACATATCTCAAATTCGATTAAAAGTAATTTTATTACAAGTTTTCGTCTCAAATCTGTATAATTATTTCTGCTAATACGATCCATCCCCATTTTTCTCAATAATTTTCAAAGTTCTCTTTCTAATCAAAATCAATGTGAGACAAAGGCATATTTAATTCTCAAAGAGATTGTCCCATGTCGATTTTATGAAAATTGAGGTGCATCCAAAAAAAAAAATCTCTTTATCCCATATTAATTTAGAGAAAAAAATTATTTTGAAAGATTATCTATGAGAATGAAAGTGACCCTAAATATCCTACATTATGAGTTCAACATACGAGAATCATTATTCCATAAGTTCTTGCTCTGAAAAAATTGTACCATGTCGATTTCTATTATAATTTAGGTGGATCCTTTTGATAGCAAATATATTTTTATCCCATATTTATTTAGAAAAGAAAAGTAATTTTGAAGATGGTAAGTTGACCCAAAATATCCTACATTATAAATTCAATATAATTTAAAAAAAATTTCAATTGAACTATCAGTTAGGAATTGACCCGTATAACCCAACGGTTCTGTGTCAGAATTGGCCCGTGCCCACCACAATTTTGATTGGAATCAACCCATCTACCACACTATTTTGGGTCACATCTCCCATACTATAAAATGAGTTAAATTTCAAGTATGAGTGCATAATTTATGGAACTTATTTAGAATTTATATAGATCGGGATCTGATTAAAAAAAATGTACTAAACATTTTATTTAAAAAAAAATGAATCATCGGTTCTATATCGGCCCGTCTACCCCCATAATTTCCTTTTAGAATTAGCCCATTAATCACGGTATTATTTTTATGGGATGAAAAAGTGCTTAAATTTATAAATTATCCATATGATCAAATATATGTTATTATAGTTAGTTATTCATCTCAACAACAACAAAATAAATCGAACACGTGTTATTTATTTAGGTTTTGTAGATAGAGTTTTATAAATCTAAAGGATGATCAATCCATTAAGGACAATTATGTAGTAGTTTTGAACTAATAATTGATCAAAGCTATAACATATCTCGTCGGATTTATCATTATCACCAAAAAAATTGCATGATCATATTAATGAAATCAAATATGTGAATGTTATATGGCATTTCAAATTTTGAAATTCCATACATTAATAGAAATTTTATAGATGATAGACTAAATTGTTGGATCTTCTGAGTATAGGTTGTTTTAAAGTTATACTCGGACCACATATTTTATTTTATTTTATTTTTGTTTTTTGGTCCTCTAACATACTTTTAGTTAATTTATTTATATATTAATTTCCACATTTTTTTTCCTGTATATTTGAACTTACTGGTTCACTTTCAACAAATATTTAGAACTTCATATAAATTTTTCTTGGCATAAGAGAAACCATAATAGTCAAGTGTTTAAGATTGAAATTGTTATACTCTATGATTCATATATATAACTATTGGTATTTGGTACAAATATATCTACAAGCTTAAACAAATACATTACTACGAAAAGCTTAACTTGCACAAGTATTACACATGAAAAATATTTATTTAAATTTGCAAGAATGAAAGAAAGAAAAGACAATAGGTTAAGGGAAAAAAATCATGTTACTAGAAAAAGGAAATTCAGGTTATGAAATCTCACACAATATAATGGTGATAAACTACTTTTAGATCGCCAAAAAAATAAACATAATAGGCTTACGATTATTGTTTGGTTCCTTATTCTTTGATTGACAGAGCTCAAGCGGAACATCGACACCTCCTTTACTAAGAATAAGAAAAAAAAAATAGATATTTTATTGCCTTTAGAGCAATAAGCAACAGTAATAAACATAAAAAGACAATCTCATAATTTAATTAACATGGATTTAAAGAAGAATTCAAAAAATAAAAAATCAAATCAAACACCATAAAGAATATTCAAACTCATCAGTTATGAACTATTTGACTTCAGAGACTATACAACTTCATTACTTGATGTTCAAAAGGTTTTTATTAATTCTTAATTCTCCCTACTATTAAGCTCATCTGCAATTTCTTCTAAAGCAGCCCAAATCCGTCAATATAGAATTGCCACCATACAACCAAAATTAATGTGGAAATAGTGGAGGACGAAATCTTTATATATATGCTAAACTAAAATATAAAATACAACAAATAATGATTTTTAATATTGAAGTAAAAACATGATTTATCATTTCCAAACCATGTAATAGAAATTAAATAAACAACCCACAACCCCAAGGTTGCATCCTTCTATCCCATGTCTGATTTTTCTATGATAGAAATGCAAAAAGGATCGCTATTAACTTTGATGTAATATAGAGATGATGAACACACTAATCAATTGGAATCGATAAATCCCACGATGAAGCATTGGAGTTCATGAAATGCTCAAGCCAAAATAAAATAAAAGATTAGCCATTAGGTTAGGGGTGAATAAGAAAGATGTACTCTACTAACCATGTAGTGTACTTTAATTCTGTCTCCTTTGTGAAGTCGAACGTCACAAAGGTGAGAATAATTTCAAAGTAACGAAACCAGATAAATTGCAAAAGATCAAAAAAATTTGCGCACAGGAGAGGACGAACACATAATTTCAACCAATTTTTATGCAAGTATTTTGTATTGTACCATTCTCATTTATGTTCAAAAGAAAGATGCATTAGCGGTAAATTAACACCCTAAAGATGCAAATTCGATTCATTTTGATTTCAAATTTGTGACAAATCACATGCATAAATAAACAAATAAACAACAAAGCATGTCAATCTATATTTGCATGAGAACACACACAACAAAAGAGTAACGATCTAATTCTCAAATTATCCAAATAAAAATATGTTCAAAAATTCTATCAAGTAACAACTGCAAAGTAAAAATAAAATTAAAAATATGTAATCAAGTACACAAAGAGACGCATAAACAAACATAATCGAATGATAGAGTAGGGATACAAACATTTTTTCTCGATGGAATGTTGCACGGGTTCGCGATCATCGATAGACTTTGAGTATCTATTATATAGAAGGAAAAAAAAATCAGAAAAAAGCTATACGGTTGAGTGTCTATTATATAGAATGAGAGAAAATCAAAAAATCGAAAAGCTATACGGTGAAAACGGAATCTATATATATGTTAAATGGTGGACGAAATCTAATATAATCTAATATATAATCTAAAATATAAAATATCATTGATATTAGAAAATCAGAAAACCTAAAAGCTATATGGTGGAAACGGAATCAATATATATGTTAAATGGTGGACGAAATCTAATATAATCTTTTAATACCCCGGAAAATCTCGACTGTCTTAAAAATTTAAAGTTAATAATAAAAATGGCTTTGCACGCCTAAGTTCATGAATTTGAATTCTAAGATTTACGGTGAAATCCGTTTCCGAAAATAAATTCCAGAAATCGGACGAACGACTACTAAATTAGGGTTTTTCGCGTCCGTTAAGTTTTTCGCCTGGAAACTCGGAATCGAATTCCGTCAGAATTTACATTCACTTTTTCTTCGAGACGAGTTCACTGGAGAAAGTTAAATTTTGGGATTTTTCAGACGAATTTTGGACTGTGACGTCCCGACTTTTTCTCGGTTTTTGAAAAACGTTTTAGGTTTTTCGAGTACGTTAATTATTTCCAATCTAATGGACGAATTAGATTTCGTCAATTCCGTAACTAACTAGAAAAGTGTTTCTCGACTTTTAAAACGGCATTTAAGAGCCGGAATCGAGATTTTTCGTATAAAATTCCCTCGCCAAACATGACTTAACGACTCACTATGTTGTAGGATATTATTTCTACTTACTTTATGAGTCACCCTTGTGACTCATCACCCTCCCCCTTATCACTCCAAAACCGCCATCTCCCACCTCATTTTCTCTCTTCATTTCTTCTTCAAATCATCCTCCATTGAAGCACAACTCAAGCTCTCCAAGATCTATAACTTCTCCGTCTACCAATTAAATTCCAATCCGATTTCATATATCGAAAGGTAAGAACTTCGTCTCTAGTTTGATCCGAACAAATCTCCTTTAACCTCTCTTTCTTTTTTTTCAAAAATTAGAGAATGGTTTAGTATGTGATTTCTTGATCGATGCATGTTCTAGGATGCTAGACATCCCAGGCTTTCTAACGGTACAGGGCACCTCTCCTGTTTCCAAATACTCTGTTCTGGGCAGTCCCTAGAACTACTGCATTGCGCAGTGAATTTTCAGAACTTAGCTTACTAAGTTGTTTTCTTCGCAACTTAGTTTCTTTCGATTTTTTTAAGTCGTTCTAAGTGTCGAAAACCCTTATCTACTGACCTTAGTGCCAAGTAAGTTTTCTAAACGAGAAATGTTCGATTCTCATCTCCGTTTAATTAAAAGAATATAGATTAGCGTGCAAAGGCCTAAAAGCTTAAAAACATGTGAAACCAATTCGATTTTGATTTCGAATTCAGTTTTCTTTTTGTCGACTCGATGACTTATCGAAGTTATGATTATTTACAATGAAGGAGGAAGTCGACAGTCGGGATAAGACGAAGGATCAACGACAGAAACTCGTTTATTAGTTCTGTATTCTAAGGTGGGCTTTCCTACTTATAACAAACAAAATGTGGGTTTTTCCACACATCGAAAGTGACATTTATAGCTTTGATAACTGTGTTTATCAAACGTGATTATCAGGCATAAATTGTTTTTGTGTTTTATGTGAGTTCTCTTGATCCATCTGAGTTAGCTGAACAGCTTTCCAGATTTATTAGTTAGCTGACTAGTTAACTTTCGATCGGCTTTGAGTTAGCTATATGCTTTCCAAAGTATGTGCACTTTGTAGCCTGTGGTGTATGTGGTATCCTGTTGAGGGGTAACCAACCACGGTGAATGAGAATTGGACAAGATTTGAACGTAACATCTGTCAGAAAATGCTTGGCCAAGCTACATTGCGAAAATAATAAAATGTTTAGTAGACACGGGTTCTTTTTCAATCAAAACCCCGATGTGCTACAAGAACTAAATGTCTGATTTATCAATACTTATATTATGATTTCGGCAAGGTGCCCACTAAGTACTTTCGTACTTAACGCTGCATATATTTCTAAATGTGCAGGTTGAAGCGACGGAAGCGATGGACGGTTGAGTTAGGATTGAGTTGAGTTGAAGTATAGGAAGACTTATGTACTTAGTCTCACTTTTCCGCTGCCAAACTCTAGACATGCTAACCTCTTTTGATGTTATGTAAATAAACCACTGTAGTATAAAAACTGTAACTTATAACTTAGATGTTTCTGTGTATCTTGTTCGAGTGATCCTTCAAGATCAACTCCTTCTTTTGTTATAAAGTCTTGTTCATAGAAATTATGTAGTCCTTTATGTATGTTTATTTCAGTCAGTCCCCTTCTTCCCCGCTTCTTTAATCCAATCCCAGTCGTACCCCGGCTTCTGCCGTCCCTCGGAATTTGGGGCTGTGACAGAGTGGTATCAGAGCTTCATTTCTGCTCTGTATACGAGTCTTCCTTCGAGTAGTGAAATAGACTATTCGTTCATACTCTATATCGAGTCTTCATTCGAGTCGTGAGATAGAGTATTTGTATATACTCTAGACCAGAATCTTCTTTCAAGTAAAGTTAAGATTTAGTTATGACACTAAGATTAAGATTGTAGATGACAACTCAACCTCCCGCTACGTCGACTCAACGAGAAAAAAAAATTTCAGTGATATGATTTCTTTTCAATAAGAAATTTTTGAATGACTATTCAACGAGTTAAGAATAAAAATGGTGCCAAAATACTTTTCATTTATGAAAGTATAAGAATTTATACTTTGTTTGGTTATGTGATTATGTGATAGTACGAGTACTATCTTATGTGAAATTATTTGCGCAATAATTTCTTACTTTTTGAAAAGGTTTATTTGGTACAAGAATCTAGACGAATTCTAAGGATTTCTCCCGGTTCATTGAGAACATAGACTTTGAAACCTAAGGTCTTCTCCGACTATTCGAGAACTTAGACATTTTAAGAAACATTATTCTAAATGATTTCGAAAGGAGATCCCCAAAACGGGAAGAACTACTACAGACGGATGTCACATGCGTGAAGTGACCTGAACAAGACTCGGCAGAATCGAATCTTGTTTTTATACTTAGGAGCCGATAATAATTTCCTTCGAGGAAATGAAATGAATAATGATCGGATGAAATAACTTGGTACCAAGTGAACGAAAGAAATGAGTAAACGTACGAGAAACGTTGGCTTCATATTAAGAAGGATGTGATCGAGACGAAGAGGACAGAATAAAGGGAATCAAAGACGAATGAGATAAATAAATGTTACTTACGTATAAGTAACATGACGACGTCGTACCGTTTTGTTTTTCAGCAGAGTTCGCTATGTACGGACTTCGAGAGGGAGATATGTATAAATATTAAGAATCAAGCACGAAGCTTGATTAAATTTGTTGGAAAATTTATTAGTAAGAGTTTTGATGAATTCCAAAACCGACTGACCTTAACCGAGTAGATGTTGCCAGAACCTATTGTTAGAAATTAGACTCGCTGTTTGAGCAAAGTTAAGATTTTATCTTTACAGATCTCCAGCTGAAGATGGCAACAAGGCATCACTCATACAGAACATGAGTTATGATGAAAGACAACTGAGAGTTCATATGTTCAGATGGAATGAGGGGGAAGTCTTCAGAACATCAGTTGTAAAGGAAGTCATCTGAAGGTTCAAACTCAACTGACTAAATACAAGGAAGACAACTGAGGGTTCAGTTCCAGAACCTCAGCCGTAGAACTCAAACAAGAAGATCAACAACATGAAGTTCAAAATCAGCTGAGAGTTCAACGGTTCAGTCAGAACATCAGCTGAAGACCACTCAGATAAAGATCAAGATTTTCAACCGACTAACCGAGGTTGACTGTCAGAAAGGTTAAGATTTGAATTTCAAAAGGAAGTCACATGAGGGTTTGACTGTTCAGTCATTACCCCATTTGGCCCAACACAAGGCTGTCTCAGATGAAAAGTAGAAGAGCACGATGCCATATCGGGAAAGTCTGCAGAGATGAGAGACAAGCCATCACTTTCAACGATCAGAGATCAACAGCTCCTCCAACGGCTAGTTGATACTCTCCGCCTATAAATAGAGGAATTCTCTCATTCGAGAGGTTTACGATAGACGAGACAAGAGACAGAGAAGTGTAATCACAAGAGAAACAAGCGCAAGAAAAATCTGTAAAAATCACATTCTAAGAGCATCAGCAGCTGAGAGTTCAAGAGTGATAGAACATTAGTAGCTGAGGGTTCATAGAGTTATAATCTGTCTTAGATCTTAGTTTGAGTGTTTATTCATTCAAGCCATAGATCCAGCTCTCTTTCGTGATCGAGCTGTAGTTGGAAAATCCACCCACATACACACCTTAAAAAGTGTTTGTTAGGATCATACTCTTCCTGTAATTGAGTAGCTAGGTCGTCAAGTACCCGCAAACTTGACATAGGTTGTTAAGTACCCGCAAACTTAACTGTAAAGGTTGATAAGTACCCGTAAACTTATTGCAACGGTTGCACAGCCCGTGTAAGCTGTGTGGAACTGTCCAGAAGAACTTGGACTGAGGTGTGAGGATTCACATCTCCCCGTGGACATAGGAGGGTTATCTCCGAACCACGTTAAATCCTGTGTGTCTGTGTTTATTTTATTCAGTTACTTATTGCATTGTTAACTGACCAAACTAACCGGCATACATTCTGCATTTCTGCACATTCTCAACTGTTTTGGTTATTGACCAACCGTGCTAAAAGCGTGAGTTGTTTTAACGAGTTTAATTTCCACCACATTCCGCACAGCACCACTCTTCCAGCTGAGGTTGTTTACTCAGCTGTGAGATTCCAACTGAGTCAGTTTTACTCAGTTGAAGTATTTTTAAGTGTTAAGTTTTAAAATCCTAACTGGTGTATTCCCCCCCCCCCATACAGCAGTAACTCGTTTCGGGACCATCAAGTGGTATTAGAGCAGTGGTTCAAAAGACTGCTGACTCTGTTTCACAAGGTGTGAATTCGAGAAATTTTCTTCAGTGGTCAACTGAACAGATCTTTTCACGCTAGTGCATATTTGCTCGCATTTTTGTCCTGTTTTTTTTTTGTGTGCAGATGGACGTCAAGGACAAGATCGTCGTCATGTTCTCAGTAGTCAATTATACATCATGGAGAACTCGAATGAAGAAGATCCTTCTGTCAAAGCATCACAGGATGCAACAAGTTATCTCTTCCGGACCAATCGTCATTAAAGAAAGAATAGCTCGCACTCCCACAAATCCTAACGATGGAGATACAGTGGTGGAGTATGTGGAGAAACAGCCAGAAGACTACTCTCCAGAGGAGGCCAAGGTGAGCCAGTTGGATATCTGGGCTCAGAGCACAATAATGTCCATAGTTGGACAAGATTATATGCCTTGGATAGAGGAGTGTGAAACTGCAAAAGAGATGTGGGACATCCTGGCATCGTTAAGTGAAGGAAGCGATGAGACGAAGGAAAACAAGTTCTCACATGCATGTCAAGATTTCGACAACTTCAGTCTGCGACCTGATGAGACTATTGATCAGCTAGAGCTCCGGTTTATGGACATCATCAGAAGAATCCAGTCCATCCGAAGAGGAAAATACACACTAAGAGAAATCAATCTCAAAGTGTTGCAAGCTCTACCGGCTGAGTGGGATACTTTCACCAATATCCACGAGAGCCGAGCTGACCTTGGTGAAATGGGAACTGAAAGATTGTTCTCAATCTTAAAAGGAAATGAGTATAAGGTCAACAGGAGGAGATCGCAGTCCTCAGGTCAGACAAGTAGAATTGAGGATGTTGGCTCAGCCTCAAAGTCAGTTGCTCTCCGAGCTGACTACTCGAAATCGAGATCATCGAGGCCAACCAGATCGGCTGACATGACTGCAAAGGAGCCAAGCAGAGAGGAACTACAACAGAACATTGCAGCTCTATCAAAGAAGCTAGCCAACATGGACACTCGGTTCGGGAAATACAAACGATTCTACAAATCAAACCGAACTCGAGACAGCTCAAAGCCTGTCACCAACGGTTGTTTTGAATACGGAAAGGAAGGTCATTTCAAGGCTGACTACCCAGATCTATCGAAGAAAGAGAGAGATGCTCTAAGGGCCAAACAAGCTGGAAAGAACAAGGCCATGGTTGCAGAAGAAGCAGCTGACGATATGGATATCTTCACTGACACCGAAGATGAAGATAAGCTGACTTCTACCAACAACGTCATCAGTCAGGATCAATGCCTCATGGCACTTGGAACCAACCAAGATGATATTGAGGTACAATCTAATCCTGCTCAGTTAAACTCTTCCAATACTTCTAACATGCAGGAATCTCTGAACGATGAGTTGGAACCCTCCTGGAGTGATTTTCAAGAACTCAATGAGGAGCTGCATCACCAATCGGTTGAGTTTAAGAGTCTTCAAGCTCAGTTCGCCAAACTTGAAGATTCCTTAACCGAAAAGGACGATCTGATCAAAAGCCAAACCGAGGAGATTGTGAATCTCAAGAGTCAACTGAACGAGGCTAAGGCTCCAGCTGATGAGGAGTTGACAAAGCAGAACAAGGAACAGCAAGATCAGTTGAAAAATCAAGATGCTCAGATCGAACAGCTGATAAAGAAGTCAGATGGACAAACCGAGCAGATAGCTGTACTCGTCAAAGAGTTGCAAACTGAGAAGGACAATCTAATTAAGCTGTATCAATCATCCAAGATCATAGAGAATCTTATCAGTTATAGTAGACAGATGGATGATGTGTCAGGACTCGGCTATGATGTTGTCACCAGCAACCTTCATCAAAGTTGTAGAAGTCACAGCTGTCGAGCCAGACACAGCTGAGTCTCCAGAAGCTAAATCAACCTCCACCTCTCAGCAAGTTCAACCGACTAATAGGATTACAACTGAGAAGGGAAAAGGAGTAGCTGATGTAGGACATAATGTTCCATCGGTTGGGATATCAACCGAGGGGGAATGTTCCAAAAGTCAGAAGTGGAATCAGAGGCGTCGAAGGCACAACCGCAACCGAACTCAGAATCAGAGCCGACCTCTGCATCAACCTCAAAGTCAACATCAGAAGGAATGGAACCGACCTCATAACAGACATGGGCTCAATCATCCGAATCAACAGCAGTTCCAACATCAGTTCGACCAAAGGTTCCAACCGAGTCAACCAATGAGGAACTGGTCGAACAACTGGAGATATTCATGCCATAATATGAATCATCAATAGGGCATGAACAGCTATAGACAACCCTCAGGAAGTTGGAATCATAATCAGCCACAAAGATTCCAACATGGCATCCGACCTCACAGACAAACTCAACAGGATAAGAATCGCCATCAAAACAGGGGGAAAGCCTCACCTCCTAAAGCTCAACATGGGAGAAATCCAACTCCTCCCAAGAAACAGAACATCACTACTAACAACAAGCCTAAGGATAACCGAGGTGTTGTTATAGTTGATGATGAAGGAAAAGTAATCTGGAATGACAAATCCATCGGGAACTGGTTCTAACCCTCCAGGACCCAACTGAAATTGGGGACCTAAGCGAGTTTCTCTTTGCAGGTGCAGGAGAAACAGCTGAGGAAGAAGAAGACGTCTGCTACAATGTGGGTGATGGATAGTGGATGCTCGAAACACATGACGAATCTGAAGGATTTGCTTGGAAGTTTCGTGGAGAAAGAAGGTCCATCAGTTACTTTTGGTGATAACTCAAAAGGTTATACCAGAGGTTACAGTACCCTTGAAACCAATCATGTTTCAATTTCTAATGTCTCTTATGTTGATGGATTGAAGCATAACCTGCTCTCCATCAGCCAATTCTGTGATAATGGTTTCTCTGTCAAGTTTGATGCACAGGGTTGCAGAGTTGAAGATATCGGATCAAAACAGGTGATATTGTTGGGAAATCGATCACCAACAGGGAATGTCTATTACGCTGACTGGAACAGCAGCCTCCCTGACACCTGCCTGTTATCAAAAAGCAGTTCTGATGTGAGCTGGCTGTGGCACAGAAGGCTCAACCATCTGAATTTCAAGACGATGAACCGACTCGCCAGACAAGAACATGCAAGAGGCATACCAAACAGAGTGTTTTCAACAACTCATATCTGCAGTGCATGCCAGCTGGGAAAGCTCGCTAGATCCTCCTTCCGATTGAAGTCATCTCCCTCAACCGACCGAGTGTTACAGCTGATCCATATGGATCTCTTCGGACCAGTTACACCAAAAAGCATAAATGGCAACGAATATACATTGGTTGTAACTGATGATTACTCGAGGTACACGTGGACCATTTTCATGCGTCACAAGAGTGAAACCCGAGATGAGCTGCCCAAGCTGATGGATCGGATAGCCAACCAACAAGAGATGAAGATCATTTCTATCCGATCAGATCGTGGAACTGAGTTTCTAAATGAAACCATCATCAAGTATTGTGAGAAAAATGGAATTACCCATCAGACATCAGCCGCGCGTACTCCGCAACAAAATGGAGTAGCTGAGCAATGGAACAGAACGCTGAAGGATGCAGCCACATCCATGTTAGCCAGCTCAGCTCTACCAAAGAGATTTTGGGCTGAAGCGATCAACACTGCATGCTACACTC
Source organism: Schizonepeta tenuifolia (assembly GCA_029490685.1). Classification (NCBI taxonomy): domain Eukaryota; kingdom Viridiplantae; phylum Streptophyta; class Magnoliopsida; order Lamiales; family Lamiaceae; genus Schizonepeta; species Schizonepeta tenuifolia. The sequence continues at coordinate 11,443,175 of CM055956.1, forward strand.
AAAACCGGTCTCTTTTAACCAAGCGATTGGGAAAGACACCATATGAGCTATGGAGACGCAGGAAGCCAGATATTTCTTACTTTCGCGTCTTTGGTTCTAAGTGTTATATTCACAACAATGGGAAGACTCAGTTGAAAACTTTTGATGCCAAAGCTTCGAAGGGCATATTTCTTGGATATGCTGCTCGAATCAAGGCATACAGAGTTTTCAACAACAGCTCTCGTGTTGTGGAAATAACACCTCATGTTAGTTTTGATGAATCTACCTTTGAGTGCAGGGAACAGGTTAAAGGACAACAAGTAGATCCAACTGTTCCACCAGTTCTCACCAGATCGCAAGCTCTAAGGGAAAAGAACCTAGTTGAACCACCGGTTTGGGCAACTGAGGATGAGGATCCATACTCCTTTGAAGATGAATGCGAAGACCCCAGCACATCCCAAGGGGGAACTTCAGCTGATGTTCCTCCAACTGCTTCAGCATCCGAAGCCCAACCGAGTCCGGTTCAACCTAATACCCATGTTGAGGATCCAGACTCAACAGCTGATCAATCACCAGCTCTAAAGACTCCAACTCAGATTTCAGAACAACCACAGTTGGAAAAAGAAGGAAGATAAAACCGAAGATGGTATGAAGTTCATTCCACTGACAACATCATTGGCGATCCAACCGAGGGTGTGCGTACAAGGAGCCGAGTTGCAAATCCAGAATCAACTGAAGAAAACTCCAACACTTACGCCCAATATGCTGAAGAGTTGGCAGTTCTAGAGGAGTTCGAGCAAGCTGGAGATGTTGCCATGATTTCTTGCTTTGTAGCTGATGTACCAGAACCGAAGAATGTTGGGGAAGCTCTCAACTGTGTTCACTGGACAATAGCCATGCTAGAAGAACTGAATGAGTTTCTATGCAACTGTGTATGGGAGTTGGTAGAAAGACCAAATGGTGTCAAGGTGATTGGATTGAAGTGGATTTTCAAAAACAAGAGAGACGCCATTGGATTCATAGTGAGGAATAAGGCAAGGTTGGTAGCTCAAGGATACTGCCAACAAGAAGGAATCGACTTTGAAGAATCTTTCGCGCTTGTTGCAAGGCTGGAAGCCATTCGAATCTTTCTAGCTTATGCCGCACATCACAAGTTCAAAGTGTATCAGATGGATGTGAAATGTGCATTCCTCAACGGAGAAATCAAGGAAGATGTATATGTTGAACAGCCTCCAGGTTTTGAGACTGGAGATGGAAGAGTGTACAAGTTGAAGAAAGCTATCTATGGTCTAAAGCAAGCACCAAGGGCCTGGTATGACACTCTTTGTGGTTTTCTACTGAACTCGGGATTCAAACGAGGATCAGTTGACAAAACCCTGTTCACCATCAAAGTTGGAGATGATATACTTGTAGTGCAAATCTACGTGGATGACATCATATTCGGTTCCAAGTCGGAGGAGCTGTGCAAAAGGTTTTCAGATCTCATGAAGGAGAAGTTCGAGATGTCAATGATGGGCGAGATGAATTATTTCCTTGGATTACAAGTGAAGCAGCCACCAGAAGGAATTTTCATCAATCAGTCCAAGTATACAAAGGAGCTCATCACCAAGTTCGGATTGCAAACAAGTAAGACCATGAGGATCCCAATGAATACTAACTGGAAGATTGAATCCGGAGCTGAAGGAAAGCTCGTAGATGCCAGCCAGTTTAGAGGGATCATCGGTTCGCTGCTATATCTAACTGCCAGCCGACCAAACATATCATACGCAGTTGGAGTGTGTGCTCGATTCCATGTTCAGCCAAGAGAAGCACACATGTTGGCAGCAAAGAATATCATCAAGTATCTGAAGGGAACTATTAATGTTGGATTGTGGTATCCAACTGACGACAATATCCAGCTGACTAGATACTCAGATGCGGACCTAGCAGGACATCGGTTGGACAGGAAGTCTACCTCTGGACACTGTCAATTCATGGGAAGCAAGCTGGTTTCATGGTTCTCCAAGAAACAAGCATGTGTTGCAACCTCTACAACCGAGTCAGAGTATATGGCTGCCGGAAGCTGTTGCATGCAAGTGTTGTGGCTGAAGCAACAGCTGAGAGATTATGAAGTTGCAACTGGACAGGTTCCCATTCACTGTGATAGCTCGAGTGCCATAGCTATCTCTCTGAATCCTGTTCACCACTCTCGGACAAAGCATATCGACATTCGTCATCATTTCATCCGAGATCATATTGAGAAGAAGGATGTGTCCATGGAGAAGATCCCAACTGAGATTCAGAGAGCTGACATCTTCACCAAACCTCTTCCTGAAGCTCGGTTCAAGATGTTGTGTGATCTCTTGGATTATTGGATCCATCGGATGAAGAGTCATCCGAGCTGGAGAAAATCCATCCGAGCTAAAGAATCATCCGAGCTGCAGAGGATCCATCCGAGATGAAGAATCAGATATCCATCTGAGGGGGAAGATCAGATGAAGGGGGAATCTCAGATACGAATTGCCAACTGAAGACATCAAACATCAGCTGAACAGACTAACTCGAGTCAGCTGATGGTATGCTGCAACAATGGATCAGACGTCAGCAGAACAGACGAACTCGAGTCAGATGATGGTATGCGGCAACTGAGGAACTCAACTGAGGTATACAGCTGATCTCGACATCGGCTGGCAGGTATCATTTATGACTGAAGGTGTTATGATATTCAATGAGAATGTTTGAAATAAATTCAAACATTCCTGAACATGTCAGCTAGACTAAACAAGCCATCGTATCGCATTTAATGTAAAGTCTGGCTGAACTCCTATAGCCTTACTTTATAGTGCGACTGGGCTGACACCTTAAACTATTCACCTTCTCACTCGCGCGCGTGGAGCGTCAGTCAAAATACTCAACAGTCGCGAAATCCCAGCCGTTGATATTATCCGAGTCAATGATTATATAATACGGTAAATCAGGAAGTGATCCTTACCTTCTCTTTTCGTGCATATCTTTACCAACTATTCATCATCCTCTCCAAATTTGTCTCACCATTTCCAGTAACAAATTTATTTCTTCTGCATATATATCTCTTTGAGATGGCGCCTAAATCTAAAGCTTCCAAGAAGATGGTTTCCGCAGAGCCTGCTACATTCTAGGAATCTTTCAACATGGTGATGTCGAAGATTCATTTTGAACAGATTCTATCCAGAGCGGCTCTGACCTCGCCGGAACTCGCTCCAGTCGCCGCCATTCTCTCCGACCACAGTCTGCTCGACTGGGCAACCCTTTCTCCATCCAAGTTGCTCAGGAAGCAGGTCGTTCATTTCTACAGGAATTTGCAGCGAGTTGCAGAAGACGGGCTTGTCACGATCATCCCGTACAAGCAACGAAACAGCACTACCCGTACGCTGGAAGATACCGCCATTGAAATCAAAGTAACCAAAGAACTGGAGAAGATCATCCCCAGAAATCGCGAAGCCACAGATGTGATGGGGAACTTCACCGATAAGGAAGCTGATATATTCCTTCAAACAATCCTTCTTGTTCCCAAACCTTTGAAGGAGAGCATGCAAAGGACAAAACTGAAGCCGGAGCACCGACTTCTTTTCGACGTGATATCCAAATGCATCTTCGCTTATGGAGGAGCTTTCGGTGACATTAGCAGACCGAAGCTCAAGCAGCAGAAGGCCCTGGAGGAACAGCACCAGGTCGACTGGCTGGGCTATCTTGAAAGCCAGCTGTTGATGGAGAAGCACAAAATCTCTGAGACGTCAGCTGAGTCCGGAGAGCAGCTGTTGAGTGTCAAGGGGACACTCAACTTCGGCACAAAAATTTCTGCCCTAATCCTCCAAGCCACAAAGGGACAGCAGCTTACCTAGGAAGAGAGTGAGGACCTGCCGCTCAGCAAGCTGATGCTGTTCCCCACAGCCAAAAAGGCCAGGGACGTTGTGGAGGCCGTGTACACTCCCAAGGGAGCCTCCAAGTCAACTGTGGAGTCGGCCCCAGCTGCTCGCCGCCCTTCAAGGTCCAAGCCTGCGAAGCGCCAGCTGGAGGAGGTGGCTGAGGAAGAGGAAGATAAAGAAGAAGAAGAAGAAGAGGAGGAACCCCTCCAGAAGAGGCCCAGGATTCGAATCATCTAGCCAGCGGCTCAACCATCTACAACGAGCCCAGTGGTGGTAAAGCCAGCTGAGGAGAAGGAGTCAACCGAATCAAGCCAGTCGGTTGACCCAGCTGGGTTTGTTCTTCAACCTCGTCAGGAGGAAGTGGCTGAGGGAGTGGAAATCCACGTGGAGGAATCCAGCTCCTCCTCAAATGAGTCTTCTTCATCTGAGGAGTCCCACGACAGTCCAACTGGAGCTGATGCCAGCCAGGAAAACCCACCTGCGTCTCTCAACTGGTCCTCAGTCAGATATACCGAGCCTCTCGCTCGATGCCAACTTTGTGACCATTCCTTTGGCCAACGTTGATGAAACCATAGAACCCGTCGCCTTCGATATTGACCCAACCCCAATTGATGAAGAAGCCAACCGCCAGGCGATCTTGGATGAGTATGAAGGCCGGTTGGACTACTGTTTCCGCAAGCTGATCGACATGTTCCCCAAGGCAAGCTCAATGCCCATTTTTGCCATGTTCGGGACGGAACTGCTCTATCAGTTTAGCGTGATCTTCAGCTACTGGTACGTCAAGGAGAAAACTCTCAGGATCCATGGTTGGGACAGGTTGAAAGTTGAAGAGTCCAACCTGAGGGTATACTTCGACTACCAGAACCTGGAGGTGGCGTACAACCAGAAGGTGGCTGTGCTTCGTCGTCGTCTGGACAAAAGCATCCAAGAAAGAACAGACACCAGGGAGCTGTGCAACAATCCTAGAGCTGTTCAATTTCTTGATGATATGTTGGCTAAGAATGCTAACTTCATGGAGGATGTCGACGCAGCTGAAGAGGCGGCCAAGAAGGAGGAAGAAAAGCACAAGGCCTACCTCGCCAGCCAAACTGCCCTAGTTGTCATGGACCCAGCTGCCCAACAACAACCACAACACCTGCCTGGACCCTCAGATCAGCCAGCGCTCTCAACCGATGACATCTGTGAGCTGATCTCTGAGAGGGTCAACCAGCTGAGGCAGCAACTGTTGTCCAAGATCCAGCTCAGCAAGGAGGAGGATGCTGACAGGATGAATCAACTGATGGCAGAGAATGCCAACTTGAAGAATCAGCTGGAACACCTTTCCTCCTCCCTACAGCAGAAGATCGAAGAACTCTCCACTTCTTCCAGCTCGGAGGTCACGGCTCTAAGGAAGGCAGTTCAGGGCCTCCGCTCGGACTTCAACGTATTCAAGACCGTTGCTGAATCTGATCTGGTAAAGTCCCAGCAGACTCAAGACCAGGAGTGGATGTCTCAGTTCGCAAATTTCCGAGCTGAGTTTGTCACCCTCCACAAAGAGGTCTCTGCGACCTTTGCAGCCTTGCAGCGAGCTGAGCAGGAGCGCCAGGACCTGGAGTTGGCCAAGAAGGTGGAAGAGAAGGATGTTGTCGACGAACTCTTTTCCCGCGTTCAACAAGCTGAGGCCAAGCTGACCTCCCTGGATGGCACTGTTGCCACCCTTTTGGATGATGCCAAAAAGGGGGAAGACAAGGAGCCAGCAGCTGTTGCTGGACAAGGGAAAGTTGTTCTTCAGCAGGGGGAAGGAGTTCAACAAGAAAGAATGCCAGCTGAAGCTGAAGGATCGCAGCAGGAACTGGAAATCTCCCACGACCTCGTAGCCGAGCTTACAGCCGAGCTCGATGCCGATCTTGACGGCGGAATCTCTGTTGAAGATTGTATCGAAGCTGCCAAAGCTATGAGGGAGTCCAAGGAGAAGTACTTGAATCCCTCTTGGATCAAGAAGTTCGCTGCGGATCAAGTCAAGAAGGTGGCCAAGTTCGAGAGAGAACTGGCCAAGGTTGAGAAAAATGTCGACAGAAATAAAGCCAGCCGGAGCGTACAAGCACCAGATGAAGGCTGAGGCTAGGAAGAAGACACAACAGTTGCAGAAGAAAGCCCCGCTCCCGTCTCGGTTCCCACATGTTGACAAGTGGATGAATGCTGAGTGGAACGATGACTGGGAGCAGTTCAAGCATGAATTCATTAATGACTTTTATTACAGGAAGGTCTACTCGACTGAAGACCCAAGGCAAGCCTTCAAGGAAGCCCTGTGGGAGCTCAGATCTGGAGACCCTGGAATGTTTAGTCAGTTCAAGCGAGCCATGCTGAATGCTCAGCTCGATCCCAACACCATTCCAGTTCCGCAGATGCTCAGATATCGCCCTCAGATGATCAAAGGCACAAACACTCTGAACAGAAATGCGATCATGGCTGAGGCGAGACAAGTCTGCAAGGAACATGGTGTCAACACTGGGATTGAGTCACCTGCGAAGAAAGAGATCTTTAACCGTATCTTCAGCAAGTACGGTGCTTAACCCTGTAATCTTCAGTTGTAACAAAAACTTCAAAGTATATATAAGATTCACCTTGATGAACAATTCCTCATTGTCCAAGCTCTGAATCACAAAGTCTTTTAAATACCATGTTATAACTGTGCTAACCCTTTGATGTTTTATCTTATAGACTGTCTAGAATTTCAGCTGAGAATTTAGATAAGTTAGTGAGGTTTAGATCAATAGTGGTTCAAAGTTGTAAGTGGTTTTGGCATCATCAAAAAGGGGGAAATTGTTGGGAAATTTATTAGTAAGAGTTTTGATGAATTCCAAAACCGACTGACCCCAACCGAGTAGACGTTGCCAGAACCTATTGTTAGAAATTAGACTCGCTGTTTGAGCAAAGTTAAGATTTTATCTTTACAGATCTCCAGCTGAAGATGGCAACAAGGTATCACTCAGACAGAACATGAGTTATGATGAAAGACAACTGAGAGTTCATATGTTCAGATGGAATGAGGGAGAAGTCTTCAGATCATCAGTTGTAAAGGAAGTCATCTGAAGGTTCAAACTCAACTGACTAAATACAAGGAAGACAACTGAGGGTTCAGTTCCAGAACCTCAGCCGTAGAACTCAAACAAGAAGATCAACAGCATGAAGTTCAAAATCAGCTGAGAGTTCAACGGTTCAGTCAGAACATCAGCTGAAGACCACTCAGATAAAGATCAAGATTTTCAACCGACTAACTGAGGTTGACTGTCAGAAAGGTTAAGATTTGAATTTCAAAAGGAAGTCACATGAGGGTTTGACTGTTCAGTCATTACCCCATCTGGCCCAACACAAGGCTGTCTCAGATGGAAAGCAGAAGAGCACAAATGCCATATCGGGAAAGTCTGCAGAGATGAAAGATAAGCCATCGCTTTCAACGATCAGAGATCAACAGCTCCTCCAACGGCTAGTTGATACTCTCCGCCTATAAATAGAGGCATTCTCTCATTCGAGAGGTTTACGATAGACGAGACAAGAGACAAAGAAGTGTAATCACAAGAGAAACAAGCGCAAGAAAAATCTGTAAAAATCACATTCTAAGAGCATCAGCAGCCGAGAGTTCAAGAGTGATAGAACATTAGTAGCTGAGGGTTCATAGAGTTATAATCTGTCTTAGATCTTAGTTTGAGTGTTTATTCGTTCAAGCCATAGATCCAGCTCTCTTTCGTGATCGAGCTGTAGTTGGAAAATCCACCCACATACACACCTTAAAAAGTGTTTGTTAGGATCATACTCTTCCTGTAATTGAGTAGCTAGGTCGTCAAGTACCCGCAAACTTGACATAGGTTGTTAAGTACCCGCAAACTTAACTGTAAAGGTTGATAAGTACCCGTAAACTTATTGCAACGGTTGCACAGCCCGGGTAAGCTGTGTGGAACTGTCCAGAAGAACTTGGACTGAGGTGTGGGGATTCACATCACCCCATGGACGTAGGAGGGTTATCTCCGAACCACGTTAAATCCTGTGTGTCTGTGTTTATTTTATTCAGTTACTTATTGCATTGTTAACTGACCAAACTAACCGGCATACATTCTGCATTTCTGCACATTCTCAACTGTTTTGGTTATTGACCAACCGTGCTAAAAGCGTGAGTTGTTTTAACGAGTTTAATTTCCACCACATTCCGCACAGCACCACTCTTCCAGCTGAGGTTGTTTACTCAGCTGTGAGATTCCAACTGAGTCAGTTTTACTCAGTTGAAGTATTTTTAAGTGTTAAGTTTTAAAATCATAACTGGTGTATTCCCCCCCCCCCCATACACCAGTAACTCGTTTCGGGACCATCAAAATTTGTCAACAATCGATCGAATTCAACGACGATTAGAACTTATGTTCTAAAGGTTATTCCCTAATTATCATTCCAATTTCTTTTGGAATTTATTTCTATACTTTGTTTTGAACGAAGACTACGACGAGTACGTATATTAAGGGTCATGAACGACAAAGTCTTACGTAAATGAATGTTACTTTCGAATAAGTAACATGAACAAAGTGAACGCACTTGTTTTAACGAGTGAGAATCGATAAGAAATTTTCTTCGTGGAAAATATATATATATATATATATATATATATATATATTAAGATAAGGAATGGATATAAAATCTTGAAATTTTATTTCTATATATTGTTTGTACGAGTGCAATTTTCTGTGAAATTGCTAGATGTTTAAGATAAGTTTGTCGTTTAAGTGAGGTGATATTACAATTGAATAAGGAATATTCATTGTAATTTAAGGTTTTCCGTAAGATAAGATATTGTCCTACCTGTTACTGATCCATGTACCTTTAAAACCTTGTAGGATGACTTCTAGTAGTGATATGGCTCAGGAGAGTCAATCCCCACCACAGCGTACTTGGGCAGATCATATTTTGGATAAGTATCGAGTTTTCGAGGCAGACCCGAGACATGATATAGGACAAGGATTAGTAACTACTCGGCATTCTATTACAGAGGATTAGGCTATCTTCGACTTGATTAGACGTCTCCCAGAGGAATGGCATGGTTGGGCACACGATACGGCATGGTACTACTTTGGGACTTTTGACGACGACGTAGAGCCGACAGGTGATTACAATGGATTCGCTTTAGTGGTACACAGGCGGTTCTTCCAGAACAGACACATGGCAGCATATCCCATTCAGGCGCATCCTCCCTACACTTACTTCCAGGCAGATTCAAAGTCAGATCATGGCGAGATAGGTCCAGAGATGGTTGCACAGTTAAAGATTCCTCCAGCGATTGTACCCTAGCAAGGGCACATAGGGGTTAGTTACAGAGGCATAATACCCAGTGATTGACGCAGAGACAGCTGACAAGTTAGGGATACCTATTCTTTTCCTACCCGAGCCTTCTGTGAGAGTTCGAGGACCGTTCGAGGCAGGACCAGAGTACTTAGACACAGACACAGAGCTTACCGCCCTATTACAGTTACCAACTTCATACAGACCCCTTGACGAGATTTGTGCGGAATTGGCTAGAGTTAGAGCAGAGTTTGAAGCAGAACCATCCAGGGTCCGTTCTAGGGGGAAGTACGAGTCTAGTTCCTTTCCCGACCACCTGCTGCCTCCGAAGAAGCGGGCGTTAGTGATCTGCTGGGATTACCTGGTTTCAGATACCGAGATGACAGTTTTAGAGGTGTCTGCACCGCCACCACTTACACTTGCAGACGACACTACTTTGAGGGTTGACGAGGCACTCCAGCTCGTTTTCGGTTCAGATTCAGAGAAGAAGGACACTGATGAGGATCAGGACGAGGACCGAACGAGGACCCTAAGGAGGATCAGGCCATAGAGGACAGTGGGAATTTGACTGCAGCGAGTTGAGCAGTGCGTCAGGGACGCTTATCAGCAGAGTTAGTAGTCTCTTTTGTTACGTACATAGTCGGATCGGTAACTAGTATTTGTAGTACCCTAACGGATACAAAAATTTTGTGAATTGTTTCAGTTCTAGTACTCCCAGTAGTACAGTAATGCATTCTGTTAATGCTACCTGTACAGTGATAGGCCGACAGCCTAGTTTAGACTCGTAATAGTCTAACTTTTTGTGTAAGACCTCATTGGAGGCAAAATCCATATCCTTTTGATGTATATATATATACATGACCCATGAGAGGGTTTTTAATCGCGAGGAAGTTTTTATAAATAGTAAAAATCAAACCAGAATGCAAATGAACTTGTGTAACAAAAACTTGGTTTAACTTTGACAGATAAAAGATTAAGGGGATAGTATCGAAGTTATGTCAGAATATTCTTTTCCGTGAACTTGATTAAGTTGGAAAGTGGGTTAGTGAGTATTAGAGGGCTTAAAGGTAAGGCGCTAATGAGAATTTTTGTTGCCCATAGTTTAAGGAAAAATGCCGCCGAAAAACATTAACAACAGAAGAGGTCGAGGACCTGGTAGGCCCCGAGGACATGGAAGACGTCAACCGGATAATGAGAGAGAACAGGAACAGGAACGAAATGATACCCCATCCCCTTCAGCATCACCCTCATCACCACCCCGTAGGGACATTGAGGATCTTTTTCTCAGAAGAAACCCCCCAAAGTTTGATGGATCGGGCAACCCTAGCGATGCTGAGCTATGGGTGCGATCAACTGAGAAAATCTTCAAACTCTTCTGATGTACTGATGAGGAGCGACTACTATGTGTTGCATTCCAACTGACGGTATCAGCGGACTACTGGTGGGAGGCCAGACAGAAGGTAAAACCCGCGGAGCGTCTAGCTCATTTTATGTGGGAGGAATTCAGAAGGAAGCTGAGTTTTACAATCTGAAATAGGGTAAGATGACAGTTACTGAATACGATGCAAAATTCTGCGAATTATCAAGGTATGTGCCAACTCAGGTGGACACTGAGGAAAAGATGTCTAAGAAGTTCCAAGGGGGACTAAGACATGAACTGGGAATTGCATTAGCTAGTCATGGGGGACTAAGCTACACTGATATTTTGGGACGAGCACTGGAAATGGAGGCCGTTGTGCCTAATAAGAAGAAAACCATAACACCTACACCATCTCCAACCCAAAACCAAAACCGAGGCTATTATAACAACAATAATAGCAACTTCCAAGGAAAAAGAAAATGGGATGGAGGAAGTAGCAGTGACTACAATCAGAATCCTAACCAGGGTAATCAACAAAAGGGAAATCAGTACGGCTACCAGCAGCCTAGCCAGAACAACAAAAAGAGACAATGGCAGGGAAACAACCAGTCAGGGTTGTATCTACAAGGGAACAATCAGGCCAGACCATGGAAAGGGAATAATCAGCAAAGACAGCCGCAGGGACAACAGCGAAACTCTAACCAAGGAGGAAATAACCCAGGGAGGGTCACTTATCCGGTTTGCCCAAAATGCAATGGAACCCATCCTGGTATTTGTCAAGCAGGCACGGGCGTTTGTTTTAACTGTGGACATGCAGGGCACGTAAAAAGGGATTGCCCTACATTACTGAGAACAGCCGAACAGAATTAGCAAGGACAGCCCCAGCCTTTGAGGGCGATTCAGGAGTAGCCTCAACAACAGATGACGCAGCAACAATTTCAGCAGCATGCGCAGCGACAGCAGAATGCAAGGGCATGCGCCGATAGGCAGACTGGGAAGAATAATGGAAAAGGAAACCTAGCAGGTATGGGAAAACTTCACAACATCCCTATTTGAGATACTGTTTGATACTGGCGCATCGTATTCTTTTATTGCTGGCTCGTGTGCCGATAATCTAGACATCAGACCTGTAAGAGCTACCCACCTTATGAGAGTAGCTACGCCTTCAGGAGAGATCACTACTTTTACGCATGTTTTCTCTAGCTTAGAACTAGAAATCGAAACTCCTAAGGTTAAAGCGAACAACATAAACGTTATGATAATGTAGAACGTAGACATAATCTTAGGAGTGGATTGGTTGTCAGAGAATTATGCCACGATTCTCTGCAACGAGAGAAAAATCTCTTTTCAACCCCCGAGTAGAGAACCACCCGAATTTCACGGAATTTCAATGAGTAGAGGAGTACCGATTATATCAGCGCTACAAGCCACGGAGTTAATAAGGAAGAAAGGTATCACAGCTTATCTTGTGTACCTAATCGGAGAACCATGAGCCAAGAAGACCACCCAAGACGTAAAGAATGTGAACGAATATGAAGACGTCTTTCCAGAAGTTTTGCCATGATTGTCACCCGATCGACACGTAGACTTTACAATTGACTTAGAGCCAGGAGCAGTTCCTAAATCCTAAGCCCCATATAGGATGGCACTGAAAGAATTAGAAAAAAAAAAAACTTAAAATCCAGTTACACGAGCTATTAGACCTTGGTTTCATTAGACCAAGTGTCTCACTTTGGGGAGCGCCAATGTTGTTGTTAGGAAAAAGGATGGTTCGACGAGGATGTATCTAGATTATCGAGAACTGAACAAGATCACCCTCGAGAACAAATATCCTTTGCCAAGGATAGAGGATTTGTTCGACCAGCTCAAGGGTGCAGGAGTGTTTTCCAAAATAGATTTAAGATCAGGGTATCAGCAGCCGAAGATTAAACCCGAGGACGTACCTAAGACCGCTATTCGAACCAGATATGGCCATTACGAATTCTTAGTAATGCCATTTGTTTTAACCAAAGCCCCGGCAGTATTCATGGACCTTATGAATAGGGTTTTACACCCATACTTAGACAAATCGTCTTAGTATTCATCAACGATACACTCATTTACTCCAAAAATGAGAAGGAACACGAAGAACATCTGCGGATAGTGTTGGAAACACTTAGAGCCGAGAAACTGTATGCCAAATTCAGTAAATGTAAATTTTGGCTGAAGGAAGTAATGTTCCTTGGTCATATAGTTTCGGCCAAAGGAATCAAAGGAGATCCCGCTAAGGTAGAGGCAGTACCCAACTGGAGGTCACCATCGAGTCAAAATGAGATCAGAAGTTTCTTGGGTTTTTAGCCGGTTATTACAGAAGGTTAATTGAGGGATTCTCTACAATCGCCAGGCTGATGAAGCAGTTACTTCGAAAGGAAACCAAATTTAAATGGACGGACGAGTGATAGCTTATACTTCACGATGATTTCGACCCCACGAAGTTAAGTATCCAACCCATGATTTAGAACACGCAGCCGTTGTGCATGCATTAAAGATTTGGAGACACCATCTCTATAGTGTAAGGGTTGAGATCTTCACAGATCACAAGAGTCTGAAGTACTTTTTCGAGCAGAGAGAACTGAATACGAGGCAAAGGAGATGGCTCGAATTGGTCAAGGATTTCGACTGCGGGATCGACTATCATCCAGGAAAGGCAAATGTAGTAGCAGACGCGCTGAGTCGCAAGGCTCTAACAAAGTTAGGATGCCTCTTTGTTAAGGAAGAGACTTTGGTACGAGAGTTCGAACAGTGTCCAGAGAAAGGTACTCGATACCCCAGCAACGATAACGAGCCAGGTAACAACTCTAGAAGCTACACCAAATTTAAGAGAAAGAACCAACAGTGTCCAGAGAAAGGATAAAACAATGGAGAAGTTTCGACTAAAGATATGAACAGATAGACCAGAATGATATTCCGAAGCACCAAATAATGTGATCTTTTGAAGGCAGAATTTGTATTCCTGACGACGACAACGAACTGAAGAATGATATCATGAGTGAAGCTCACGATACGCCTTATACACAGCACACCTAGGCAGTACGAAGATGTATCATGACTTGAGAAAGAATTTCTAGTGGAATGGACTAAAACGAGACGTTACCTCGTTTGTGAAAAGATGTATGGCATGTCAGCAGAATAAGGCTTCACACAGACGACCGTAAGGATTTCTGCAGCCATTGGATGTCCCAGAATGGAAATGGGAAGGCATAGCTATGGACCTTGTCACAGACTTGCCTAAGTCAAGAAGAGGAAACATAACTATTTGATTGATTATCGATAGGCTTATGAAATCGACTCATTTCTTACCGATTAAGACTACAAAAGGATCAGAGAAGTTAGCTCAGTGTATGTCCGAGAGATTTTACGTATGCATGGAGTACCGAAGGTTATAGTATCAGATCGAGATGCCAAATTCACTTCAAGATTTTGGGTCATTATGCAGAAAGAATTAGGAACCGAGCTAATCTCAGTACAACTTTACACCCTCAGACAGATGGACAGTCCGAGAGGACGATTCGGATTTAGGTTGAGATGTTAAGGACAGTGGTATTAGATCGAGGCGCGAATTAGGAAGATGTTTTACACTTGGACGAATTCGCCTATAAACAACAGCTATCAGGCTACGATAGGAATGGTGTTGTACGAGGCTTTGTATGGACGAAATGTAGATCACCACTTATTTGGGACGAAGTGGGTGAAAGGAAAAAAAAAAAACCTAGGACCAGACGCGATTAATGAGATGATCGAGATTGTACGGCAGATTTGAGATAGAATGAGAGAAGCCAGAGCCGACAGAAGTTATATGCCGACGATCGTCGCGAGGATCTTAAGTTTTGAGATTAGGATAAAGTTTTCCTTAAGATATCACCGACCAGAGGAATCATTAGATTCAGCGTTAAGGGTAAACTAAGACCGAGGTTCATAGGACCTTACGAAATCCTCGGGAAAATAAGACCCGTTGCTTATAGATTGGCCTTACCGCCAAGTCTAGGAAGTATCCATAACGTGTTTCACGTTTCTCAATTGAGAAAATACATCTATGACCCTAAGCACGTTATTAGTCAGCAAGACATAGTTCTTGAATCTGACTTAAATTACGATGAAAAACCAATATCAATTTCGGATAGAAACGTTCGAAAATTAATAATCAAATCGATACCAATCGTAAAAGTATTGCGGAATCATCATGGGCAGGAATAAGCCACGTGGGAGCTCGAGGAGAAGACGAAGGAGAGATATTCTCATTTTTTTTGCAGAAGGTATGCAAATTTCGGGACGAAATTTTTTCCAAGGGGGGTAGGATGTAATACTCCGGAAAATCTCGATTGTCTTAAAAATTTAAAGTTTAATAATAAAAATGGCTTTGCTCGCCTAAGTTCATGAATTTGAATTCTAAGATTTACGGTGAAATCCGTTTCCGAAAATAAATTCCAGAAATCGGACGAACGACTACTGTATTAGGGTTTTTCGCGTCCGTTAAGTTTTTCGCCCGGAAACTCGGAATCGAATTCCGTCAGAAATTACATTCGCTTTTTCTTCGAGACGAGTTCACTGGAGAAAGTTAAATTTTGGGATTTTCCGGACGAATTTTGGACTGTGACGTCCCGACTTTTTCTCGGTTTTTGAAAAACGATTTAGGTTTTCCGAGTACGTTAATTATTTCCAATCTAACGGACGAATTAGATTTCGTCAATTCCGTAACTAACTAGAAAAGTATTTCTCGACTTTTAAAACGGCGTTTAAGAGCCGGAATCAAGATTTTTCGTATAAAATTCCCTCGCCAAACATGACTTAACGACTCACTATGTTTTAGGATATTATTTCTACTTACTTTATGAGTCACCCTTGTGACTCATCACCCTCCCCCTTTCACTCCAAAACCGCCATCTCCCACCTCATTTTCTCTCTTCATTTCTTCTCCAAATCATCCTCCATTGAAGCACAACTCAAGCTCTCCAAGATCCATAACTTCTCCGTCTACCGATTAAATTCCAATCCGATTTCATATATCGAAAGGTAAGAACTTCGTCTCTAGTTTGATCCGAACAAATCTCCTTTAACCTCTCTTTCTTTTTTTTCGAAAATTAGAGAATGGTTTAGTATGTGATTTCTTGATCGATGCATGTTCTAGGATGCTTAGAATCGAGTTCTACGGATCAAATCATGAAGGAAAAATCAAGAACCCCAACCCCTATTAATACCGAAATTTTTCTGTTTTGAGGCTTTCGTTTCATACTCGATTTCTTCGTCGAATT
Organism: Schizonepeta tenuifolia; assembly: GCA_029490685.1. Classification (NCBI taxonomy): domain Eukaryota; kingdom Viridiplantae; phylum Streptophyta; class Magnoliopsida; order Lamiales; family Lamiaceae; genus Schizonepeta; species Schizonepeta tenuifolia. Next base: position 11,458,987 of record CM055956.1, read on the forward strand.
GATGATAGATTAGTGTTTCTCATGTCGTTAATTGATAGTATGATTTGTTTTAGAATTTTCTAAAAATAAAATTCAAAACCTAAGAGACGAACAAGGCTCGATTTAGGTTAGTAAATGTTTAGATATGCTCGATTGTTTAATGGAAATGAGTTATACGATGCATGAGGATGAATATATATTAATTTGAGATTTTTCTAAAAATAAAATGAAAAGTGTAAGAGACGAAGATGTGTTGATAAGTCGAGGCTCGATAATGTTTTGATAATATGATTTGCATGTTAGAAATGCTTGTTAGATAATAATCGTTGTCGTAAAATTTGAATGAAAACGGAGAACGTAAAATTTTACGTAAGAGATGATCAACGATCGATAAGTTGAGAATAAGTGATGATATGAGGATATGATTTGCATATTTATGATTCTTGATAGTTGATGAATAATGTTGTAGAATTTGATTGAAATTGGTTATTAATGATGAGGGAACGAAATTGTAGTTGGCATCGTGTGAATCCGAGCTATAAAATATTGAGTTTATGTTTCAAACGAGAAGTTAGGATTGAAATCGATAACTTGTTTGGTATAGTAATTGTTTAGTTGAAACGACGAGGTTTTGATCGTCGTAATTATTGACGGGAAATGTAAAGGAGTTTATCACGTACGGGAGTACATGTTGACTGCCTTGATGTATTAATTTCGTGAAAATGTAGGTTCGAGAACATAGAGCGAACCTAGGAAGTCATACGTCGATTCTATCGAACAATTAGGGTTAACCTCGGCAGTTTTGCGACCCTTCCCAGAAACTGTAATATCTCTTAGCTCGTTGATCGGATTTGAGATCCGTAAATTGGAGAGTAAACTAGACATCCCAGGATTTCTAACGGTACAGGCACCTCTCCTGTTTCCAAATACTCTGTTCTGGGCAGTCCCCAGAACTACTGCATTGCGCAGTGAATTTTCAGAACTTAGCTTACTAAGTTGTTTTCTTCGCAACTTAGTTTCTTTCGATTTTTTTAAGTCGTTCTAAGTATCGAAAACCCTTATCTACTGACCTTAGTGCCAAGTAAGTTTTCTAAACGAGAAATGTTCGATTCTCATCTCCGTTTAATTAAAAAAATATAGATTAGCGTGCAAAGGCCTAAAAGCTTAAAAACATGTGAAACCAATTCGATTTTGATTTCGAATGTCGACTCGATGACTTATCGAAGTTATGATTATTTACGATGAAGGAGGAAGTCGACAGTCGGGATAAGATGAAGGATCAACGACAGAAACTCGTTTATTAGTTCTGTATTCTAAGGTGGGCTTTCCTATTTATAACAAACAAAATGTGGGTTTTTCCACACATCGAAAGTGACATTTATAGCTTTGATAACTGTGTTTATCAAACGTGATTATCAGGCATAAATTGTTTTTGTGTTTTATGTGAGTTCTCTTGATCCATCTGAGTTAGCTGAACAGCTTTCCAGTTTTATTAGTTAGCTGACTAGTTAACTTTCGATCGGCTTTGAGTTAGCTGTATGCTTTCCAAAGTATGTGCACTTTGTAGCCTGTGGTGTATGTGGTATCCTGTTGAGGGGTAACCAGCCACGGTGAATGAGAATTGGACAAGATTTGAACGTAACATCTGTCAGAAAATGCTTGGCCAAGCTACATTGCGAAAATAATAAAATGTTTAGTAGACACGGGTTCTTTTTCAAACAAAACCCCGATGTGCTACAAGGACTAAATGCCTGATTTATCAATACTTATATTATGATTTCGGCAAGGTGCCCACTAAGTACTTTCGTACTTAGCCCTGCATATATTTCTAAATGTGCAGGTTGAAACGACGGAAGCGATGGACGGTTGAGTTAGGATTGAGTTGAGTTGAAGTATAGGAAGACTTATGTACTTAGTCTCACTTTTCCGCTGCCAAACTCTAGACACTCTAAACTCTTTTGATGTTATGTAAATAAACCACTGTAGTATAAGTTCTGTAACTTATAACTTAGATGTTTCTGTGTATCTTGTTCGAGTGATCCTTCGAGATCAACTTCTTCTTTTGTTATAAAGTCTTGTTCATAGAAATTATGTAGTCCTTTATGTATGTTTATTTCAGTCAGTCCCCTTCTTCCCCGCTTCTTTAATCCAATCCCAGTCGCACCCCGACTTCTGCCGTCCCTCGGGATTTGGGGCTGTGACAAATCTAATATATAATCTAAAATATAAAATATCATAGATATTGATTTTTAATACAAAAAAAATTGAGAATTTAGATAAATAAGAATAGAGGAATATGAGGGGGTGCCACGTAGAATTTTTTTTTTACGTAGAGTCGTTTTTGTTTATATATTAATTAATAGATAGATAGATAGATTTTAGTAAATAAACCAAAGCTCAAATACACGCACACACGACACATCTATTATATAAAGGAAAACGAATTTGAGGCATCTCTCTCCTATGCGGCACCCTTCTAGTCCTTTTATTTTCATATATCTAAGTGATGTAGGGAGGAGCGTGAAATATATTGATAAAATATACGAACTCCATTGATAAGAATACGTACAATAAGTATTAATCTGTTGATTCACGCATAAATGCCGAAAGAATACCACGAGAAGGGAGCACTCCCACACTCTACATTTCAACTCAAATTTGACCCCCTAAAACATAAATAAAGCTCTTGTATATAATAAAACCCTAGACATCTAAAAGGAAATACATTACTTGATGCCCAAGACAAATAAATAAAAATCTAAGAATTAAATAGATAAATATTACACGTACTTATCCTCATCACTAAGTTCTCCAATTTTTTAATTTTATTAATCATATGTATATAGTATATTATTATATTATTGTATTATTATAATTCTAATAATAATAATGGTGGATCTATCTATCACACCCAATTTCATCACCAAAACCAAATCTTTTATTGTATTAAAATAAAATAGTCACACTGCAAAAATATGTTTTGGTTTGGAATATCATTACCTCATTTCACTTCGCAAATATTAAACTACGTATAAATAGATGTAACTATTATAGCTAGCTAGATTATATATGATGTGAACTGGGGAGAAGAAGACTATACAATTACAGACACTTGAAGACTATCAAATGATTTAAAAGACAAATAATATCAGTATTTTGTATGAAACAAAATACTCCATATCTATCATTTGCAGACAGGCAAAAGAAAAGTTGAAATGACGAGTAAGGTTCGACAATTAGCCTTTCTGTATACTTGACTTGTTTCAAAACAAATTTATGCATAATACTTATAAGGGGTAATGGCTATAAAAAAAACATGAACTTTTCTTAAATTCTAATTTTTCACATGAACTTTCAATTTGGTCCAAAAATACACTAATTTTAAATTTAGTTGTGAATTTCACATGGCTTTGACTTTGGGTAAAATTAAACTTAAAAAATAAATTATATTCAATTTAAGCATTAAAATTTATAAATAATTAGATGGAGCCAAGGATAATCATAACGATTTTTCCAAATATTGCTAATTAATTATGATTAGAGAAGATTTAGATAGTAGCACTTTTTAGATAGTTTTTTTTTTAAATTTTAGCACTTGTTTTAAATCTTTGAAAATTTAGCACTTGTTGACATTTATACCCTTAGTGAATAAATCACCTAGACAACTTGTTTCTTTTTCCTTCTGAACTTCTTTCTTTCTTCACCAGTTTTTTCTCTCTCTAAAAAGGTGAACCGTCACCGATCTCTCCACCAGTTTTTCCGATCAAGTACTAGCTTCTCAACTTTTTCACTAATCACTGGAAAACTTGCAGATGCGGCACCGCTGCGCATCCTGGAGCTGTCGCCCAGATCTCCGCCCACAGCCCGCCATGAGCAGATCCAAGCTCCGCCGTCGACCACCAGCCGGACTCATGAAACACCGGCTATTGCAGTAGATCGGAGCTGCTCCAAGCTCCGCCGTCGACATTGAAGGCCCAGCCGCCTTCCATCGTCGTCGACAGCGAAGGCCCACCACTGCCGTCTGCCGCCTCTCGCCACCATCCATTTCTGTCCCATTTTCTCTCAGATTCCATTCCTCCATCATTTTCACTTCCAGCAGATTTACAAGTTTGTGATGTGCCTCCGATTCCTCCATTCTCGCCACCGATTTACAAGTTTTTTTCACTTCCAGCAGATTCCATTCCTCCATTCTCGCCACCAATTTCTATTTTTTTTTTTTTTTTGGATCCACAAAACTTTCTATCTTTATGTAACTTCACATTTTTTATTTTGTCATTCACAAATTCTTTTGTGGATGCAAAAAGATATTTATGGTACTTCACAATTTATAATTTGTGATGTCACATTTTTTTGGGAATGAAATTTATGTGTCCAAAACATATTTGATAACACTTGAACTTTGATTATTCTAGCTGTATTGGTGTTTATTTTGGTCATGTATGGAAAATTGCATAGTTTTTGTGGAGGTGAAAATAGACAAAACTATGGTGTTCTCTATGTATAATATATGGTTGACATTATTGTCTTTGGATGTGTGTTTGTGCAATCATATATTTGGTGGAGCCACAAAATACTTTGTTGTATAAGATTTAGTGTGACTGAACAAAAAAGCTATAACATTTTTTGTGACTGCTCAAAATCTTTTGTGTTGTAACATGATTTTTGTGAATGCTCAAAAAATTTATATAATTTTTGGTGACTGCTCAATTTTTTTTACAAAAAAACAAATCATTACTTGTGCAGGATTAAAGATAAATTAATTTTAATAATGGTAAATGAAAGAGTTGAAGAATTCAGCAAGTCCATTTGGTGGACAAAAAAAATATATCATGTTTTGTGACTGCTCAAAATTTAGATACAACATATAAAATTGTGAGATTTTGTTACATCACAAAAACGTAAAGATTTTTTCAAAAATAATTTACATGAACAAGAAAATACAATTTGAACATAACGGAGGCAAAAATAGAACAATCTGCGGTGACAGCACAAATAGCTAAAGATTGTTTCATAACAAAATAACACATTTTCACCATTACAAAGGACAAAATAACGGCATAGTAGAACGAAACCAACCACACAGATAGATGGGAACAATGGTACAACAAAATAAAGAACTATATACAAATTCACACATAAATCCTAAAAAGGTGGAGTTGAAAACATTAACAAATTACTTCATAAACTGTATAAAACAACTTGAATAAAGAAAACTAATAAATTAATGAGAAATTGTATTTACAATTACAGACCAAAATTAGTATAAACCAAAACCGTAACGGTGAGCAGTTTCTCTGTCTAAAATACTAACGTCGAACGGATTCAACTAACGGGGGCAAGCACCGGAGGAGACGGCGGCAACCGGGCGGAAAACTTCCGCATCAGCACTTCATCATCACAATCGAATCCATCGTCGAAATTCAGCGCGTAACTCAGCGGATCGTACCGGAATTCCACCGACGAGTGTTGCTTATGCTTGGCTATCGGAAACCCTAGCATCGTGTGGCACTTTTCTTTCACATCCAATAGCGAGTGAGAGTCCCCAGAAAACAGAGCTGCTGGGAAAAGGGGCCGAGCGAAAAAGATGAATAGATGAAAGAAGGAAAAGAAGAGAAAGACAGAAACAGAGAAAATAAAGAGGAAGGGAAAGATGTGAAGAATATGAGAGAGAAAAGAGGATGAGGGGATAAGATGGGAAATATAAAAATAAACGAAGGGTAGAAAAGACATAAAGTGCTAAATTTTTAAAGATTTATAAGGAATGCTAAAATTTAAAAAACCTATGTAAGAAGTGCTAGATGTGGGGATTTTCTCATTAATTATTGCTCGTAATTATTAATATACGATACATTAGATTCATATTCATAGGTGTATTTATAAAAATAAAATTTGTTAAAATATATTAGAAGAATCGAACTTAAACTCAAAAATTATGATTATAGTTAAAAACACATTTCACTTCGAATATCGAATAAAATTTTACATAATTAAAACAGATGAATAAGAAATTAATAAATTAAAAATTGATGTCTCTAAATTTCTAATTAGCTAGGAATATAAAATTTGTAGTCCAAGCATATAATTTTAGCCAAACAATTATGGGTTTAATTAAAAATATTTGGAAAAATTGTGATGATTATCATTGGTTACACCTAATTATTTATATATTTTAATGCTTGTAAATTGAATATATCTCATTTATTTAATTTAATTTAATTTTACATAAAGTTAAAGCCATGTGAAATTCACAACTAAATTGAAAGTTCATGTATTATCTAACTAAATTGAAAGTTCATGTGAAAAATCAAAATTTGAGTAAAGTTCATGTATTTTTTGACCATTACCTATCCCTACTTATAACTCGAAGCAGCACAGCTGCCCTAATATATGGACAGCTTTAATTCCAACAAGAATCTCAAAATCCAATGGAAAATGGGCGCTACCATTTTTATTTTTCCAATCTAATCCAATGGATTAGATCAAAAGATGAATTAGAAATAAACCCCACCAGCCCAGCCCACTAGTTAATTATTTAAAAAGCTACCTAACTCTCTTTCACCCAATCATATAAAATCTAACCGTAGTAGATCAAATCGGGACATGGTTCAACTAGTTGAACCGCGATCGAACAGTCTTATCGAACCGTAATATAAATAAATAAAAGTAATAATTAAATAGGTAATTATTAAAATATTCATAATTTTATTAGAAATACACATTAAAATCCATTGCAAATATATATATTTAAATCATATATAAATATTCTTATAAATATATTCAAAATTTATACCATATAAATATTTTTAGTATAGAAGTAGTTGGTATTCAATGAAAGAGCACTAATATTAAAATTTAGACATCCTTTTATAGTATTTCAAATTGTCTATATTTATATTGATACAAAAACTTAGCTACAGAAAAAATTCATAAATAAAATTAAAATGTACTTGGGGATAGATCATACCTTCTCCGTCCACCATAAGTGGAGGGAGTGACACGTGTTTTAAGAAATAGACATGAGTATAGAAAAATTGTGAATGGATAATGAGTTAATAACCTTTTACTCTTAAAAGTAGAATACAAATAAAGGAATAAAGGGTAATAATTTAAGTGAAAGTCATTTTCATGTATGGAAGAACCACACTTATTGTGGATGGAGGGAATACAAAATCTATTCCCCATAAAATTAAGTCACTACAAGAAAACTGGGCAAATGCGACATATAGGCACACGACATTACATGTAAATATCATAAAATTGCAACACTTATACTCTTTTTGTTGTATATTTGCATCAGTTGTGCGTCATATTAATATTGTGTCAGATTTTTATGACACAAATGCATTACTTGCTTTGATGTCATTCAATTGCAACAATTTATAATAGTGTTGCATGTAGTGTCCTATATTTACGTCGCTTAAATAATGTGTCACAGTTTTGTGACTCAAATGCGACACATTTTTCTATGTCATTTAATTGCTACAATTTATTTGCGATACCTCAATAAAATGTCATATATTTACGTCACTTAAGTAATGTGTCATAATTATTTGACACGAGTGCGACACATTTTTCTTTGTCTTTTTAAATGTGACAATTTATTTGCATCACCTCAATAAAATATCATAATTATACAACATATATAGAATAAAGTTGCATTCTATGTCGTTTATATACATTACTAATATAATGCGTCATAGTTTTGTGACACAAATGCGACATTTTTTTCTATGTCATTTAATTACGACCATTTATTTGCGACACATTAATTTAAATGTCATAATTATACAACATTTATAGAATAGTGTTGTATTTAGTGTTGCATATTTGCATCAGTTATATATTGTGTCACAGTTTAAATGCAACTTATTTACTATGTCATTTAATTGCAACAATTTATTTTCGATACATATTCGTGCCTATTTAAATAATTTAAATAAATTAGTATCAACTCATAAAATAAATCAATACATGGTACCCCAATAAAACAACTAGTATATTTAAGGACCAAAAAAAGATAACTTGCAAAGCAAAATCTCTCTGTAAATATACTATTACAATTTAAAAAAAAAATCAACTATATAAAGTTTAAATGTTCAATCTGCATAACAGTCTCAAATAATAATATAAATTATAACAAAGCGTGCAACAACATCAAGCATCATTCAAAGCCACTTCTTCAACTCCAGTGTAATACCTCAGAATTTCCGAACGATCTTAAAAATTTAAAGTTAATAATAAAAATGGCTTTGCACGCCTAAGTTTACGATTTTGAATTCTAAGACCAACGGTGAAATCCGTTTCCGAAAATAAATTACGGAAGTCAGTTAGACGACTACTGTATTTAGGGTTATCGCGTACGAAAAATTTTTACTTCTTGAACTCAGAACGGAAAACCGTCTGATTTTTACATTCACGAAATCGCGATACGAACTCGCCCGAGAAAGTTCGTTTTTATGATTTTCCGGACGAAACTCGGACTGTGTCGTCCCGAGTTTTTGTCGAAATTAAAATTTTAATTATTATTTTCCGAGTAAGTTTAATACGTTAGAATTTTTGGACGAATCGGAATGTGACGATTTTGTGCCGAGCTACGTTTTTCGTCGTTCGATTTCCGTAACGTCGTATCGCGTCGGAAAAGCACGTAATTTCTCTCCCTTCCCTCTCATGACCGACATCACACACACACATTAGTTTGATATTTCCATTTTATATAGTATTATGCAATGACTCACCATATTAGATTTTTAACTCCACTTTACACCTAATAACTTTATGTTATACAATTTAGTCATCATCTTCCTCACTCCCTCCCCCCCAAAACCAAAAACACACACACACATCCTATCTCTCTCTTATTTTCATTTCCACCATTGAAGACATCAAGTTCTTGAGCAAGAATTTCTTCACAAGTCATCATCCAACCATCGATTTCTAATTCTTCCTTTATTAATCTTCAAGGTATTTGTCTCCTCTCTTGATCTATCCATTCACAATCCTTTTCTTTTTATTTTCAAGATGGATCGAAATTTATGGGTGGATGAATTAGATGTTTGATCTTTGATTAGTGTAATTAGATGTGATTAGATATGAATTCTAGGATTAAAATTGAAAGAAATCCAAGAACCCTAATTCCTCCTCAATACCGAAAAATAGGGCTATGGTGTGGGATGTTTGAATTCTTCAATTGATGTTATGATATTGCTTAGGAGGTGTTCGAATGAGAATTAAAACAAAAAGAAATCAAAACCCCCAAGTATGGATGAAACCGAGTTCTAGGGTTTAGGGTTTGAATTGGGGATTTTTATTTAATGTTGTAATTAGACTTGAAATTGATCAATTGGTGGTATAATAGTATGATTAATGGATTAATGATGATGTTAGATGAAGAAAATCACCCTCTTTAATTAAAGGTTAATACCGAAATTTTGTAGAAAATTAGGGGTTTGCATGTAGTTGATTTAGTTGAGGTTTTGTTGATGAAATAATGTTGTTAATGATATTAATTGATGTTATGAATTTAATTGGAATTTTCTAAAAATAATTTGTGAGTCGTAAGAGACAAAGAACTCGATATAAGTTAAGAATAAGTAATGATATGAAGTGATGATATGCAAGAAAATGATCTATGTTAGATGTTGTTTGATGACGTAGAAAATGAGCGAAATCCGATAACTTTGGAAATCTCGTAAGAGACGAACAAGTAGTCGTAATTAATAACCGAGAAGTCGAATAAGAATTCTAACTTGATAATATTGTTTATTATGGACTAAGGTACGATTTTGTAGTTGACGACATGAGCTTTCGAGCTATTATAATATGAGTTGTAGTAATAGTCGAGAACTAGAAACGAGAAATTGTTAACTTGATTTTGGTTTAGTACTTGATAGTTGAAAGCCGATGTTTATAACGTCGTGCTTTTGGATGAGTTTTGAAAAGGAGTTCATCACGTACGGGAGTACGTGTTGACTGCCTTGATAGTCCAGTTTCATGAGAAATCGAATACGAGAACTTAGAACGAGCCTAAGAAGTTATACGTTGTTTCCATCGAGCAACTAGGGTTAGCGCGGCAGTTTTGCGACCCTTGCCGGAAACTGTATTATCTTTTAGCTCGTTTATCGGATTTGTGATCCGTAAATTGGAGAGTAAACTAGACTTCTCAAGCTTTCTAATGGTACAGGGCTCATCCCCTGTTTCCAGTTCCTCTGTTCTGGACAGTCCCCAGAGTTACTGTAATGCGCAGTGATTTTCAGGATTTATTTTCTTAAGTTGTTTTCTTCGCAACTTAGTTTCTTTCGATCGTTTAAGCCGTAATAACTTGACGACTACCTTCTCTACTGACCTAAGAGTCGAGTATGAGACCTTTCGAGTTCTAAACAAGATTTATTCAAGTCTCGTTCCCGTTTATCTAAAATGAAACTAGTAGCGTGCAAATGCCTAAAGAAATGAAACTACTAAAGCCTAATTCGATTTTCTATGATCGATTATCTTTTACGACCAAGTTTAAAGTATTATTATTTTACGATGAAGGAGGAAGCCAGCAGTAAGGAAAGGACGGAAGATCAGAAGATCGGAAGCTAGTACTTAGTTCTGTAAACACTAAGGTGGGCTTTTATATATGAAATAAAACGAGCAATGCTCGAAAACCCTTTTCTTTATCGCTTTGATAATAGTGTTTTCAAAGTGATAATCATGGCATAAACTGTTTAAATATTTTATGTGAGTTCTCTTGTACCTATCTGAGTTAACCTTCGTGTTTTCCAGATTATTAGTTATTGATCGGCTCTGAGTTAGCTATTAAGCGCTTTCCAGAGTTAGTGCACTTTGTAACCTGTGGTGTATGTGGTATCCTGTTGAGGGGTAACCAGCCACGGTGAATGAGAATTGGTCAAGATTTGAACGTAACATACTAGAAAAATGCTTGTACAAGCTAATTTATATAAATGAGTCAGAAAATGTTTAGTAGACACGGGCCATTTTCAATAAAACCCCGATGTGCTATGATTATGAGATGCCTGATTATTTATACTTATGAATATGTTTTCGGCAACATGCCCACTAAGTACTTTTGTACTTAGCCCTGCATATGTTTTCTAAATGTGCAGGTTGAAGCGATGGAAGCGGCGAGGCTTGAATTAAGTTGTCTTAGGAAGACTTTAGTTAGTATGAATCACTTTTCCGCTGTAAAACTCTAAACTTAGAATGTTATGTATATTAGTAAAATACTGTGGTACAAGTTCTGTAATATAACTTAGTTTACCTTTTTGGGAACTTCGTCGAGTAATCCTTGAGATTAACTCTTCTTTTGTAAATGAAGTCATGTTTATACAATTTATGATGTCTCCTATATATGTTTAGTTCAGTTAGTCCCCCTTCTTCCCCGCTTCTTTAATCCAACCCCAGTCGCACCCCGGCTTCTGCCGTCCCTCGGGATTTGGGGCTGTGACATCCTGAACGATCAACAGATACAACATGTATTCAACAAATACTTTAGTACCTAATTTAATTCCAATTTAACTAAAAAGTGTTAGAAATTTAAACATTAAATCATAAAGATTGTAGTGATATAAAAATAAAAAATAAAAAGGTAAGAAATTTCTACATACCAATTGTCTTAATCGTTTTCATTTTCATTTGATGGTATTATTTCTTCAAAAAATCATCATCATCACTAGAATCAGACTTATCACTTGTAAGATCTTCTGTTTTATCATTCGTGTCCTCAAAATCTTAATCATCTTCATCGGAATCATCAACATTAGGTTCATATGTAATACCCCAAACTTTTTTAAGTTCTTAAGCGCGTATTAACTTAATTAATATGCCTATATGATGAGTTTTGAGTGCTAAAATTATTCTGCGAAATGACAAAAATGCCCTTACGTGCTTTGATATGAATTTTTCTCTTTTCGATTATTCGAATCGAGTATGTGAAGCATTGTTTGAGCTTAATTATATAAGTTTGAGTTTGAGTATAAATTTCGGAATTTTCTTAGCACTTTGATTTTTTAGATGAATAGTAACATAAACCGAGAAATCACTATTCATCAACCGACTCCGAATTTAGTCTAATTAGTTTTATTGGAATCTAGAATTAATTCTAAAACTTTTGAGATAAGTTGGAGAATTTTCTGAGTTCGTTTGATGAAGCTTTAAAAATAAATTGCTTAACGACTCGTTTAGTCGGGCCGTTTTTAATAAATTATTTATTAGATGGAATCTAGATATAAAAATGATATCATTAGATTCCTAAAATTATTTTAAGAGATATGAGACGAATTAGAGAGAATTTGGACGACGAGAAAGAGACGAGAAGGATTTTAAATGAATTGAGGGATTAAAAGTGAGACGACGGGGATAATTTCTACCGAAAAATTATTTAACCGGGTATACTTAGCAGTAATAAGTTGTAATCTTATCCTCAATCTTATCCCTAAACCCTAAACCACTCTCATTAGAGGGAGTGAGAGCCACTCTCCCCCCTAGTGTGCCAACACACCATATTCTTTTTCTCACTCCAATCTCTCTCACGATCTCCTCTCTCTCTCTCATATCTTGCATATCTTATGAGATAAGAATACATCCCCCTTGTTCATTCTAATCATCTAACACTCTTTCACCACAAGCAACAACTCTATTCTCTCTATATCTCTCGAAATTACTCTCTCTGCCGAGAACAACATACCAGCTGCTATGCTACGAGTTTCAGCTCCAAACTTCACATTCCACACCTTCAAATCATCCCAACTTTTACCCTAACATACTAGATGTCATCTACTATTTATCCATCATCTCCCAAAGTCGTGAAAGCCAAGAAAAACGAGCTGCACAGTCGATTTCATTCACCGGACAATAGTAGCGATTTTTCGACAGTTTTTATGCTTCCATGCAACCCTAGTTCTCTTGGTGAAATCATGCTATTTGCTTGAGGATTCCATGATGTTTTATATCTCTTTCAAGTCCTAGATCTTCTAAAGAGTAAGCCTCCACCTAATCCTTTCTTTTCAAGCTTGAAACAAGCTTAGATCATACATCATCTCCATCGATTTTCATGGAGAAGAAATAAGGGTTTGTTCCTTATTTTTGTTCTTGATCTCCTTGTGTTTTGTTTCATGCAAAAAAAGGAATTGCTAATCCATCATTATTTATCCTCCAAGCATCCAATAAGCCAAGCCAAGAAGGAGCTAAAGTATTTTATTTTAAGTATGAATTTCATTCATTCATATTGTGTATATATATAATCTAAACCAAGAAAGAAAGGGAAACATGCATGATCAAACCAAAGATTAAAACATGATATAGGGTTTAAAATGAAGAAAATCGTGAGATAGGTTTATAGCCTAAAAATCGGCTAAGTGGAAAAAAATAGGAAAAATGATTTCTTGATGAGTTTCGGTGTTTATTTCGTGATTTGATGATCATATATGCTTAATGTTATTTTTCATGTGATTTATATGCATATATGTATTTATGTGAATTTTTGGTGAATTTATTGGATTTTTAACAAATTTAATTCATTAAAAATAGAGAAAAATCGAATAAATTATGATTAATGGATTTTCTGAGTTTAATGATGTTTATAAGCATGATGATACATGAAAACATGATCTAGATGAGTTTTATGATGAAATATGAATTTTTATGATTTTACGCATATAATTCGAAATATGCCTATTGTGAACAAAAATGTTATTTGTTGATTTTTGATGAAGTATAATGATATTGATGATGATGATGATGATGTTAAGATGTGTTAGATAATTTTTGAATGAGTTTAAAAGCATGGAAATTGAGAAAATATGAAGATATAATTTTTAGTAATTTTTATGGATTTTTCAAGAAGAAAATCTAAGAAAATAGATATAAAAATAAATATAATGTTCTTGAGTTGATATGAGTTTTTGAAGATGTGTTCTTCATGTTCTTGAAGGAATTATGAAGATTTAAAGATGAATTAAAATAATTATTAATTAATTATTTTAATATATATATTAAATTTGAAATATATATATATATGTATATATATATGATGGAATTTCATTATATAAAAATGAAATTAAGGAGCAAATGAGTTATTAAGCATGTTTGAGTTAAAAGAGAAAGATATAAAAATTCTATGAATTTTATTTTGAGTTTGATATATATATATATATATATATATATATATATATATATATATATATATAAGAAAGAAATTAAAATGAGAAAGAAGAAATAATTAAATAGAGTTGTAAGTTAAGTAAAACAAAGAAATATACTTCTTTGTTGAGAATGTGAAGATTTTTGATGATATAAGAGATGAAATGCATGAGTATAATGTTAGATGTTTAAAAGAAAATAGAATATTGTTATTAATATTTACTTGAGGAATAAAAGGGAATTAGCATGAAAGAAAATAAAATTTTCTTTGAGAAGATGTCTTAAAAATCGAGTATAAGAGTTTATGAGATGAGATATATGAAGTTAAGTTCGTTTATATATGATGATTGAGAAGTTAATCAAAGAAATATTAGAATAAAAATAATAAATAAGAATATTCAATTTATTTGAAATATTTCTTTGAAAATTTGAAAGTATTGAATAATATGAGTTATGAGATTGACGTTTATATTTTGAGTATGTTTATATGTTTGAGTGACGTTATGGAGTATTACTTGAGTGAAAAAGAGTTATAAAGTTTGGAAAACGAACAACTATGCATGATTATTTGAGAAAAACGAGTTTGATGAATTATAATACGTTGATGATGAGTTATTAATGTTTTATGATGTGTTAAGTGATTTGATGATGTTATTTGAGTAAGATTAAGCGAGTTTGCTTTTTGAATCACTTAAAAAGGAGTTAAAATGTAGAAGTTATCGAGTAGGGAAGTTTAGAAATGAAAAATCGAGTTTTTATTAAATAAAAACGAAAAATTGAGTTTTAAATAAAGAAAAAGATATAATAATGATTATTTTATTAAAGTATTTAGTTGAGTTTGCATACGTATACGAGTACGTAGTTTGAGGAAAATGGTTATGTATATGAATACGTATTTTGAGAAAAATAATGACGTATTTTGAGTCAAGAAATACAAAATAGAATTTTAAATATTAAATGAGAAATGATTATTATTATATAAGTTAACGAAATGATTTTCGTTAAAAGTTCTAAGTTAGAAGTTTGTTAAAGATAAGAGTCAAGCAGTAACTAGTTATCACTTATTTGTCACAGCCCCAAATCCCGAGGGACGGCAAAGCCGGGGAGCGACTAGGGGTTGGATTAAAGAAGCGGGGAAGAAGGGGGAATAACTAACCGAATAAATGCCTTAACCAAATAACAATAAACAAGATGATATCTATGAACTGATTCCATTAACAAAAGAGAGTCGATCTCGAAGGATCGCTCGACCAATTTGTTTTCAGAGTAGCTTAGGTTTAAAGTACGAAACTTAAATCGAAAAGTTTACAACAAAAGTGAAGTAGTTTGCAGCGGAAAAACGTAGACTTGATTACACTATTCTTCATTCCTAAAGTACGACCTCTACTCAACTTCTGCTGTCTTCGTCACTCAACCTGCACATTTATAAATACATGCAGGGCTAAGTACAAAAGCACTTAGTGGGCACAATGCCGAAAACATATCATAAGCTTATAGATTAATCAGTCATTCTCAAAGTAACACAACGGAGTTTTCCTTTCAAAGGCCCGTGCTTACTAAACATTTTCTTTTCATAAACATAGCTTGCAAGCATTTTACTGTTGTTACGTTCAACTTGCCCAACTTCTGTTTCAACACCGGGGGAGAGTATACTTCTCCCGCGCACGTTCCTCACCGTGGTTGGCTACCCCTCAACAGAGTACCACACACACCGGCTACCGTGTACACTAACTCTGGAAAGCACCTAACGGTGTCACTGACTCAAAGTCCGATCGATTAGTTGGCGAACCAACTCAGAAAGGCACAAAAGAACTTACAAAAAAAACAAATTCTTTTATGCACTGATAATCATTTAGAAAACGCACTTATAAAGCAATAAGTAAACATTTTGAGCAATGCTCACTTTATTTTGTTATATAGAAAAGCCCACCTTAACCGGTTACGGAACAAACACGAACTTCTGTCTTCGGTCTTCCGTCCTGTAATACACCGGAAAATCTCGACTGACTTAAAAATTTAAAGTAATAATAAAAACGGCTTTGCACGCCTAAGTTTACGATTCTGAATTCTAAAACCAACGGTGAAATCCGTTTCCGAAAATAAATTACGGAAGTCAGTTAGATGACTACTGTATTTAGGGTTATCGTGTACGAAAACTTTTTAGTTCTGGAACTCAGAACGGAAAACCGTCTGATTTTTACATTCACGAAATCGCGATACGAACTCGCCCGAGAAAGTTAATTTTTTTATGATTTTCCGGACGAAACTCGGACTGTGACGTCCCGAGTTTTTGTCGGAATTAAGTTTTTAAATATTACTTTCCGAATAAGTTAAATACGTTAGAATTTTTGGTCGAATCGGATTTTGACGATTTTGTGCCGAGTTACGTATTTCGTCTTTCGATTTCCGTAACGTCGTATCGCGTCGGAAAAACGCATATTTTCCTAATTATTCTATACCTTGGCCGACTTCTTCTCCCTCACAAGCAAGGATATTTTATTTTATATAGTTTAATTCTTTATGACTCACTACCTTATATTATATAATAAGAGACACCTAAGTGGATACTATTACATTAAGCTAGTCATCACTATTTCATTGGCCTTAGTCACCATTTCTTCTCCAACCAACCCACCAAAACCGCCCCTCCCTATATTCAATCCTCCATGGGTGTTCTTCAAGCTTTTGCAAAGATTTCTTCATCAAGTTCATCATCCTCCATCAAATCCTCTAACTTCCTTTAGTAAACTTCAAGGTAATCTCCTCCTCTACACTTCTATCCAATTGGATTCTATTTCTTTTAATTTTCTCATGTTGATCGAAAATTAGGATGATGTAATTAGATGTTTTGATCTTTAATTAAGATAATTAGATGGATTAGACATGATATCTATGATTAAAATTGAAAGAAAATCAAGAACCCTATTTTCTACTTAATACCGAAAATTTGGGGCTTTGGAGTAGGATGATTGGATTCTTCAATTAGTTGTGTAATTGATCTTAGGAGATGTTCGATTGATGATTAAAACAAAGAGAAATCAAAACCCCTATGTATTTTGATGATGACCGAGTTTAGGGCTAGGGTTTGAGTTGGGATTTTCAATTTAATGATGTAATGAGACTTGTAATTGTTTAATCGATGTTGTAGTGGTACGATAAATGGAGTAATGATGTTAATCGATGAAGAAAATCACCCCTTAAATTATTATGTCTTTACCGATTTTTTTTAGGAAAGTGGGGGTTTTCATATAGTTGATCTAGTTGATGATATAATGATGGATTAATGTTTCTAATAATATTAGATGATGTTGGGAATTAAATGAGAATTTTCTAAAAATATTATTGAAATTATAAGAGACAAAGAATTGGATTTAAGTTGAGTTTAAGTAATGATATGAGGTGATGATGTATATAATAATGAATCTCGTTAGATGATGATTGATGACGTAGAATTTGAACGAATTCCGATAACTTTTGAAATCTTGTAAGAGACGAACAAGTGGACGTAATTAATAATCGAGAAGTCGAGTAAGGATTCTAACTTGATAATAATGTTTTTAATGGACTAGGGAACGACTTTGTAGTTGACGACATGAGCATTCGGATTATTATATAATGAGTTGTAGTTATAGTCGAGAACTAGAAACGAGAATTTGTAACTTGTTGTTGGTTTAGTAAATGGTAGTTGAAACGACGAGGTTTGATCGTCGTGGTTATAAACAAGTTTTGAAAAGGAGTCCTTCACGTACGGGGGTACGTGTTGACTGCCTTGAGAGTGAAATTTCATGAGAAATCGAGAACGAGAACTTAGAACGAACTTAGGAAGTCATACGTCGATTCTATCGAGCAACTAGGGTTAGCCGCGCCAGTTTGCGACCCTTCCCGGAAACTGTAATATCTCTTAGCTCGTTTATCAGATTTGAGATCCATAAATTGGAGCGGAAACTAGACTTTCCAAGCTTCCTAACGGTACAGAGCTCATCCCCTGTTTCCAATTCCTCTGTTCTGGGCAGTCCCCAGAACTACTGCATTGCGCAGTAAAATTTCAGGATTTGTTTGCCTAAGTTGTTTTCTTCGCAACTTAGTTTCTTTCGATCTTTTAAACCGTAATAAGTTATCGACTATCTTCTCTACTGACCTAAGAGTCGAGTATGAAACCTTTCGAGTTCTAAACGAGATTTGTTCAAGTCTCGTTCCCGCTTAATTAAAAGAATATAGATTAGCGTGCAAAGGCCTAAAAGCTTAAAAACATGTGAAACTAATTTGATTTTGATTTCGAATTCCATTTTCTTTTATCAACTCGATGAATTATCGAAGTTATGATTATTTACGATGAAGGAGGAAGTCGACAGTCAGGATAAGACGAAGGATCAACGACAGAAACTCGTTTATTAGTTCTGTATTCTAAGGTGGGCTTTCCTACTTATATCAAATAAAATGTGGGTTTTTCCACACATCGAAAGTGACATTTATAGCTTTGATAACTATCTTTTATCAAACATGATTATAAGGCATAAATTGTTTTATGTTTTATGTGAGTTCTTTTGATCCCTTCTGAGTTGGTTGAATAGCTTTCCAGATTTATTAGTTAGCTGACTAGTTAACTTTCGATCGGCTTTGAGTTAGCTATATGCTTTCCAAAGTTTGTGCACTGTGGCCTGTGGTGTATGTGGTATCCTGTTGAGGGGTAACCAGCCACGGTGAATGAGAATTGGACAAGATTTGAATGTAACATCTGACAGAAAATGCTTGGCCAAGCTACATTGTGAAAATAATAAAATGTTTAGTAGACATGGGTTCATTTTCAAACAAAACCCCGATGTGTTACAGGGACTAAATGCCTGATTTATCTATACTTATGATTATATTTTTGGCAATGTGCCCACTAAGTACTTTCGTACTTAGCCCTGCATATATTTCTAAATGTGCAGGTTGAAGCGACGGAAGCGATGGACGGTTGAGTTAGGATTGAGTTGAGTTGAAGAATAGGAAGACTTATGTACTTAGTCTCACTTTTTCCGCTGCCAAACTCTAGACACTCTAAACTCTTTTGATGTTATGTAAATAAACTACTGTAGTATAAGTACTGTAACTTATAACTTAGATGTTTTTGAATACTTTGTCGAGTGATCTTTCGATATCAACTCCTTCTTTTTTTATAAAGTCTTGTTCATAGAAATTATGTAGTCCTTATTGTATGTTTATTTCAGTCAGTCCCTTTCTTCCCCGCTTCTTTAATCCAATCCCAGTCGCACTCCGGCTTCTGCTGTCCCTCGGGATTTGGGGCTGTGACAGAGTGGTATCAGAGCAGAGGCTCATTTTCTGCTCTGGTTATGAGTCAATCTTCTAGTCTGAGTCAATATTTTTAGTGATACCACAGAGTGGTATCAGAGCAATCGTTTATGCTCTGTATACGAGTCTCCCTCTTCGAGTAGTAAAATAGAGTATTCGTTCATACTCTATATCGAGTCTTCATTCGAGTTGCGAGACAGAGTATTTGTATATACTCTAGACCAGAATCTTTTTTCAAGTAAAGATAAGATTTAGTTATGACATTAAGATTAAGATTGTAGATGACAACTCAACCTCCCGCTACGTCGACTCAACGAGGAAAAAAAAAATTTCAGTGATATGATTTCTTTTCAATAAGAAATTTTTGAATGACTATTCAACGAGTAAAGAATAAAAAATGGTGCCAAAATACTTTTCATTTATGAAAGAATAAGAATTTATACTTTGTTTGGTTATGTGATTATATGATAGTACGAGTACTATCTTATGTGAAATTATTTGCGCAATAATTTCTTACTTTTTGAAAAGGTTTATTTGGTACAAGAATCTAGACGGATTCTAGGGATTTTTCCCGGTTCATTGAGAACTTAGACTTTGAAACCTAAGGTCTTCTCCGACTATTCGAGAATTTAGACGTTTTAAGAAACATTATTCTAAATGATTTCGAAAGGAGATCCCCAAAACGGGAAGAACTTCTACAGACGGATGTCACGTGCGTGTAGTGACCTGAACAAGACTCGGTAGAATCGAATCTTGTTTTTATACTTAGGAGCCGATAATAATTTCCTTCGAGGGAATGAAATGAATAATGATGGGATGAAATAACTTGGTACCAAGTGAACGAAAGAAACGAGTAAACGTACGAGAAACGTTGGCTTCATATTAAGAAGGATGTGATCGAGACGAAGAGGATAGAATAAAGGGAATCAAAGACGAATGAAATAAATAAATGTTACTTACGTATAAGTAACATGACGACATCGTACCATTTTGTTTTTCAGCGAAGTTCGCTATGTACGGACTTCGAGAGGGAGATACGTATAAATATTAAGAATCAAGCATGAAGCTTGATTAAATTTGTCAAAAATCGATCGAATTCAACGACGATTAGAACTTATGTTCTAAAGGTTATTCCCTAATTATCATTCCAATTTCTTTTGGAATTTATTCCTATACTTTGTTTTGAACGAAGACTATGACGAGTACGTATATTAAGGGTCACGAATGACAAAGTCTTACGTAAATGAATGTTACTTTCGAATAAGTAACATGAACAAAGTGAACGCACGTGTTTTAATGAGTGAGAATCGATAAGAAATTTCCTTCAAAAAAAAATATATTAAGATAAGGAATGGAAATAAAATCTTGAAATTTTATTTCTATATATTGTTTGTACGAGTGCAATTTTCTGTGAAATTGCCAGACGTTAAGATAAGTTCGTTGTTTAAGTGAGGTGATATTACAATTGAATAAGGAATATTCATTGTAATTTAAGGTTTTCCTTAAGATAAGATATTGTCCTACCTGTTACTGATCCATGTACCTTAAAAACCTTGTAAGATGACTTCTAGTAGTGATATGGCTCAGGAGAGTCAATCCCCACCACAACGTACTTGGGCAGATCATATTTTGGATAAGTATCGAGTTTTCGAGGCAAACCCGAGACATGATATAGGTTAAGGATTAGTAACTACTCGGCATTCTATTACAGAGGATTAGGCTATCTTCGACCTGATTAGACGTCTCCCAGAGGAATAGCATGGTTGGGCACACGATACGGCATGGTACTACTTTGGGACATTTGACGACGACGTAGAGCCGACATGTGATTACAATGGATTCGCTTTAGAGGTACACAGGCGGTTCTTCCAGAACAGACACATGGCAGCATATCCCATTCAGGAGTATCCTCCCTACACTTACTTCCAGGCGGATTCAGAGTCAGATCATGACGAGATAGGTCCAGAGATGGTTGCACAGTTAGAGATTCCTCCAGCGACTGTACCCTAGCAAGGGCACATAGGGGTTAGTTACAGAGGCACAATACCCAGTAATTGACGCAGAGACAGCTGTCAGGTTAGGGTTACCTATTCTTTTCCTACCCGAGCCTTCTGTGAGAGTTCGAGGACCGTTCGAGGCAGGACCAGAGTACTTAGACACAGAAACAGAGCTTACCGCCCTATTACAGTTACCAACTTCATACAAACCTCTTGACGAGATTTGTGCGGAATTGGCTAGAGTTAGAGCAGAGTTTGAAGCAGGACCATCCAGGGTCCGTTCTAGGGGAAAGTACGAGTCTAGTTCCCTTCCCGATCATCTGCTGCCTCCAAAGAAGTAGGCGTTAGTGACCTGATGGGATTACCTGGTTTCAGATACCGAGATGACAATTTTAGAGGTGTCTGCACCGCTACCACTTACACTTGCAGACGGCACTACTTTGAGGATTGACGAGGCACTCCAGCTCGTTTTTGGTTCAGATTCAGAGAAGAAGGACACTGATGAGGATCAGGACAAGGACCGGACGAGGACCCTAAGGAGGATCAGGCCATAGAGGGCAGTGGAGGTTTGACTGTAGCGAGTTGAGCAGTGCGTCAGGGACGCTTATCAGCAGAGTTAGTAGTCTCTTTTGTTACATACATAGTCGGATCAATAACTAGTTAGTTTTGTAGTACCCTAACGGATACGAAATTTTTGTGAATCGTTTCAGTTCTAGTACTCCCAGTAGTACAGTAATGCATTCTGTTAATGCAACTTGTACAGTGATAGGCAGACAGCCTAGTTTAGACTCGCAATAGTCTAATTTTTGTGCAAGACCTCGTTGGAGGCAAAATCCATATCCCTTGGATGTATATATATATATATATACATGACCCATGAGAGGGTTTTCAATCGCAAGGAAGTTTTTATAAATCGTAAAAAATCAAATCAGAATGCAAATGAACTCGTGTAACGAAAATTTGTTTTAACTTTGACAGTTAAAAGATTAAGGGAATAGTATCGAAGTTATGTTCGAATTTCTTTTCCGTGAACTTGATTAAGTTGGAAAGTGGGTTAATGAGTAACAGAGAGCTTAAAAGTAAGGCGCTAATGAGAATTTTTGTTGCCCATAGTTTAAGGAAAAATGCCGCCGAAAAATATTAACAACAGAAGAGGTCGAGACCTGGTAGGACCCAAGGACGTGGAAGACGTCAACCGGATAATGAGAGAGAACAGGAACAGGAACGAAATGATACCCCATCACCATCACCATCACCTCCACCACCACCCTGTAGGGACATTGAGGATCTTTTCCTCAAAAGAAACCCCCCAAAGTTTGATGGATCAGGCAACCCTAGCGATGCTGAGTTGTGGGTGCGATCAACCGAGAAAATCTTCAAACTCCTCAGATGTACTGATGAGGAGCGACTACTATGTGTTGCATTCCAACTGACGGGATCAGCGGACTACTGGTGGGAGGCCAGGCAGAAGGTAATACCCGCGGAGCGTCTAGCTCGTTTTACGCGGGAAGAATTCAGGGAGCCGCTGTACGACAAGTACATGCCTAAGACATATAGGGCTCAGAAGGAAGCTGAGTTCTACAATCTGAAGCAGGGCAAGATGACAGTACGGAATACGACGCAAAATTCTGTGAATTATCAAGGTATGCGCCAACTCAGGTGGACACTGAGGAAAAGATGTCTAAGAAGTTCCAAGGGGGACTAAGACACGAATTGGGACTCGCTTTAGCTAGTCACGGGGGACTGAGTTATACGGATGTTTTAGGACGAGCACTGGAAATGGAGGCCGTTGTGCCTGATGAGAAGAAAACCATAACACCTACACCAGCTCCAACCTAAAACCAAAACCTAGGTTATTATAACAACAATAATAGCAACTTCCAAGGAAAAAGAAAATGGGATGGAGGAAGTAGCAGTGATTACAATCAGAATTCTAACCAGGGTAATCAACAAAAGGGAAATCAGTATGGTTACCAGCAGCCTAGCCAGAACAACAACAAGAAATAATGGCAGGGAAACAACCAGTCAGAGTTGTATTTGCAAGGGAATAATCAGGCCAGACCATGGAAATGGAATAATCAGCAGAGACAGCCGCAGGGACAACAGCAAAACTCTAACCAAGGAGGAAATAACCCAGGGAGGGTTACTTATCCGGTTTGTCCAAAATGCAATGGAACCCATCCTGGTATTTGCCAAGCTGGCACGGGCGTTTGTTTTAACTGTGGATAGTCAGGGCACGTGAAAAGGAATTGCCCTACGCTTCTAAGAACAGCCGAACAGAATCAGCAAGGACAGCCCCAGCCTTTGAGGGCGATTCAGGAGCAGCCTCAACAACAGATGGCACCGCAACAGTTCCAACAGTACGCGCAGCAGCAGCAGAATGCAAGGGCATGCGCCAATAGGCAGACTGGGAAGAATAATGGAAAAGGAAAGTGTTTGATACTGGTGCATCGCATTCTTTTAATTGATGGCCCGTGTGCCGATAACCTAGACATCAGACCTGTAAGAGCTACACACCTTATGAGAGTAGCTACGCCTTCAGGAGAGATCACTACTTCTACGCATGTTTGCTCTAACTTAGAACTAGAAATCGAAACTCTAAGGTTAAAGCGAACAACATATACGTTATGTTAATGCAGGACGTAGACATAAATCTTAGAAATGGATTGGTTGTCAGAGAATTATGCCACGATTCTCTACAACGAGAGAAAAATCTCTTTTCAACCCCCGGGTAGGGAACCAACCAACTTCCACGGAATTTCCATAGGTAGAGGCGTACCAATTATATCAGTCCTTCAAGCCACGAAACTCATGAAGAAGAAAGGTACCACAGCTTATCTCGTGTACCTAGTCGGAGAGCCAGGAGCCGAGAAGACCATCCAAGATGTAAAAGTTATGAATGAATATGAAGACGTCTTTCCAGAAGTGTTACCAGGATTGTCACCAGATCGACACGTAGACTTTATGATCGACTTAGAGCCAGGAGCAGCTCCTAAATCCTAAGCCCATATATGATGGCACCGAAAGAACTAGAAGAACTTAAAATCCAGTTATAAGACTTGTTAGACCTTGGTTTTCACCAGACCAAGTGTCTCACCTTGGGGAGTGCCAGTATTGTTTGTTAGGAAAAAGGACGGATCGATGAGAATGTGTATAGATTATCGAGAACTGAACATGATCACACTCAAGAACAAATATCCCTTGCCAAGGATAGAGGATTTGTTCGACCAGCTCAAGGGTGCAGGAGTGTTTTCCAAAATAGATTTAAGATCAGGATATCAGCAGCCGAAGATTAAACCCGATGACGTACCTGAAGACTGCTTTTCAAACTAGATAATGCGATTCTTTTGAAGGCAGAATTTGTATCCCTGACAACGATAACGAACTGAAGAATGACATCATGAGTAAGGCTCACGATACGCCGTACACAGCACACCCAGGAAGTACGAAGATGTATCAGGACTTGAGAAAGAATTTCAGGTGGAATGGACTAAAACGAGACATTACCTCATTTGTAGAAAGATGTTTGGCATGTCAGCAAGTTAAAACTTTACAACCGACGACCATATGGATTGTTACAGCCATTGGATATCCCAGAATGGAAATGGGAAGGAATAGCCATGGACGTTGTGACAGGCTTGCCTAAGTCAAGAAAAGGAAACACAGCCATTGGGTGATTATCAATAGACTTACGAAATCAGCTCCCTTCTTACCGATTAAGACTACCTATGGATCAGAAAGATTAGCAGTTGTACGTTCAAGAAATAGTACGTTTACATGGAGTACCGAAGGTCATAATATCAGATCGAGACGCCAAATTCACTGCCAGATCTTGAGTCATTATGCAGAAAGAATTGGGAACCAAGCTTAACTTTAGTACAGCTTTTCACCCTCAGACAAATGGACAGTCCGAGAGGATGATTCAGATTTAGGTTGATATGTTAAGGACCGTGGTATTGGATCGAGGCGTGAATTGGGAAGATGTTTTACACTTAGTCGAATTCGCTTACAACAACAGCTATCAGGCCCACGATAGGAATGGCGCCGTATGAGGCTTTGTATGGACGAATGTAGATCACCACTTATTTGGGATGAAGTGGGTGAAAGGAAGAATCTAGGACCAGACGCGATTAATGAGATGATCGAGAATGTACGGCAGATTTGAGATAGAATGAGGGAAGCCAGAGCCGACAGAAGTTATATGCCGACGACAGTCGTGAGGATCTTAAGTTTTGAGATTAGGATAAAGTTTCCCTTAAGATTGTGCCTTCTAAGGGAATCGTTAGATTAAGCGTTAAGGGTAAACTAAGACCAAGGTCATAGGACCTTACGGAATCCTCGAGAAAATAAGAACCGTTGCTTATAAGTTGGCCTTACCGCCAAGTTTAAGAAGTGTCCATAACGTGTTTCACGTTTCTCAAATGAGAAAATACGTCTATGACCCTAAGCACGTTATTAGTCAGCAAGACATAGATCTTGAATCTGACTTAAACTATGAAGAAAAACCAATATCGATCTTGGATAGAAAAGTTCAAGAATTAAGAACCAAATCGATACCAATCGTAAAAGTATTGTGGAATCACCACGGGCAGAAGGAAGCCACGTGGGAGCTCGAGGAAAGGATGAAGGAGAGGTATCCTCAACCTTTGCAGAAGATATGCAAATTTTGGGACGAAATTTTTTTCCAAGGGGGGTAGGATGTAATACCCCGGAAAATCTCGACTGACTTAAAAATTTAAAGTAATAATAAAAACGGCTTTGCACGCCTAAGTTTACGATTCTGAATTCTAAAATCAACGGTGAAATCCATTTCCGAAAATAAATTACGGAAGTCAGTTAAATGACTACTGTATTTAGGGTAATCGCATACGAAAACTTTTTAGTTCTGGAACTCAGAACGGAAAATCGTCTGATTTTTACATTCACGAAATCGCAATATGAACTCGCCCGAGAAAGTTAAATTTTTATGATTTTCCGGACGAAACTCGGACTGTGACGTCCCGAGTTTTTGTCGGAATTAAGTTTTTAAATATTACTTTCCGAATAAGTTAAATACGTTAGAATTTTTGGTCGAATCGGATTTTGACGATTTTGTGCCGAGTTACGTATTTCGTCTTTCGATTTCCGTAACGTCGTATCGCACTGGAAAAACACGTATTTTCCTAATTATTCTATACCTTGGCCGATTTCTTCTCCCTCACAAGCAAGGATATTTCATTTTATATAGTTTAATTCTTTATGACTCACTACCTTATATTATATAATAAGAGACACCTAAGTGGATACTATTACATTAAGCTAGTCATCACTATTTCATTGGCCTTAGTCACCATTTCTTCTCCAACCAACCCACCAAAACCGCCCCTCCCCATATTCAATCCTCCATGGGTGTTCTTCCAGCTTTTGCAAAGATTTCTTCATCAAGTTCATCATCCTCCATCAAATCCTCTAACTTCCTTTAGTAAACTTCAAGGTAATCTCCTCCTCTACACTTCTATCCAATTGGATTCCATTTCTTTTAATTTTCTCATGTTGATCAAAAATTAGGATGATGTAATTAGATGTTTTGATCTTTAATTAAGATAATTAGATGGATTAGACATGAAATCTATGATTAAAATTGAAAGAAAATCAAGAACCCTATTTTCTACTTAATACCGAAAATTTGGGGCTTTGGAGTAGGATAATTGGATTCTTCAATTAGTTGTGTAATTGATCTTAGGAGATGTTCGATTGATGATTAAAACAAAGAGAAATCAAAACCCCTATGTATTTTGATGATGACCGAGTTTAGGGCTAGGATTTGAGTTGGGATTTTCAATTTAATGATGTAATGAGACTTGTAACTCTTTAATCGATGTTGTAGTAGTATGATAAATGGAGTAATGATGTCAATCGATGAAAAAAATCACCCCTTAAATTATTATGTCTTTACCGATTTTTTTTAGGAAAGTGGGGGTTTTCATATAGTTGATCTAGTTGATGATATAATGATGGATTAATGTTTCTAATAATATTAGATGATGTTGGGAATTAAATAAGAATTTTCTAAAAATATTAATGAAATTATAAGAGACAAAGAATTGGATTTAAGTTGAGTTTAAGTAATGATATGAGGTGATGATGTATATAATAATGAATCTCGTTAGATGATGATTGATGATGCAGAATTTGAACGAATTCCGATAACTTTTGAAATCTTGTAAGAGATGAACAAGTGGACGTAATTAATAATCGAGAAGTCGAGTAAGGATTCTAACTTGATAATAATGTTTTTAATGGACTAGGGAACGACTTTGTAGTTGACGACATGAGCATTCGAATTATTATATAATGAGTTGTAATTATAGTCGAGAACTAGAAACGAGAATTTGTAACTTGTTGTTGGTTTAGTAAATGGTAGTTGAAACGACGAGGTTTGATCGCCGTGGTTATAAACAAGTTTTGAAAAGGAGTCCTTCACGTACGGGGGTACGTGTTAACTGCCTTGAGAGTGAAATTTCATGAGAAATCGAGTACAAGAACTTAGAACAAACTTAGGAAGTCTTACGTCGATTCTATCGAGCAACTAGGGTTAGCCGCGCCAGTTTGCGACCCTTCCCGGAAACTGTAATATCTCTTAGCTCGTTTATCGGATTTGAGATCCATAAATTGGAGCGGAAACTAGACTTTCCAAGCTTTCTAACGGTACAGAGCTCATCCCCTGTTTCCAATTCCTCTGTTCTGGGCAGTCCCCAGAACTACTGCATTGCGCAGTGAAATTTCAGGATTTGTTTGCCTAAGTTGTTTTCTTCGCAACTTAGTTTCTTTCGATCTTTTAAGCCGTAATAAGTTAACGACTATCTTCTCTACTGACCTAAGAGTCGAGTATGGAACCTTTCGATTTCTAAACAAGATTTGTTCAAGTCTCGTTCCCGCTTAATTAAAAGAATATAGATTAGCGTGCAAAGGCCTAAAAGCTTAAAAACATGTGAAACTAATTTGATTTTGATTTCGAATTCCGTTTTCTTTTATCAACTCGATGACTTATCGAAGTTATGATTATTTACGATGAAGGAGGAAGTCGACAGTCAGGATAAGACGAAGGATCAACGGCAGAAACTCGTTTATTAGTTATGTATTCTAAGGTGGGCTTTCCTACTTATATCAAATAAAATGTGGGTTTTTCCACACATCGAAAGTGACATTTATTGCTTTGATAACTGTGTTTTATCAAACGTGATTATCAGGCATAAACTGTTTTATGTTTTATGTGAGTTCTCTTGATCCCTTCTGAGTTGGCTGAATAGCTTTCCAGATTTATTAGTTAGCTGACTAGTTAACTTTCGATCGGCTTTGAGTTAGCTATATGCTTTCCAAAGTATGTGCACTTTGTAGCCTGTGGTGTATGTGGTATCCTGTTGAGGGGTAACCAGCCACGGTGAATGAGAATTGGACAAGATTTGAACGTAACATCTGTCAGAAAATGCTTGGCCAAGCTACATTGTGAAAATAATAAAATGTTTAGTAGACACGGGTTCATTTTCAAACAAAACCCCGATGTGCTACAGGAACTAAATGCCTGATTTATCTATACTTATGATTATGTTTTCGGCAATGTGCCCACTAAGTACTTTCGTACTTAGCCCTGCATATATTTCTAAATGTGCAGGTTGAAGCGACGGAAGCGATGGACGGTTGAGTTAGGATTGAGTTGAGTTGAAGAATAGGAAGACTTATGTACTTAGTCTCACTTTTTCCGCTGCCAAACTCTAGACACTCTAAACTTTTTTTATGTTATGTAATTAAACTACTGTAGTATAAGTTCTGTAACTTATAACTTAGATGTTTTTTAATACTTTGTCGAGTGATCTTTCGATATCAACTCTTTCTTTTGTTATAAAGTCTTGTTCATAGAAATTGTGTAGTCCTTATTGTATGTTTATTTCAGTCGGTCCCTTTCTTCCCCGCTTCTTTAATCCAATCCCAGTCGCACCCCGGCTTCTACCGTCTCTCGGGATTAGGGGCTGTGACACGTCCTTTCTTCTAATTGTGACTTCCTCCTTCTATCGCAACAAACATGCTTCAGTAAATCAGTCGAGATGATTAAAGAAAAAGCAAATCGAATTCGGTTAATTCTTTTAGGCATTTGCACTTTAACTAATCTCTTTTGGTTTAAAAGAAATGAGATTCGGACACATCTTGTTTAGAACTAACTTGGTTTCTTACTCGACATTTTTAGATTAGTTAAAAACGGAAGTCTATAACTCTTAACGACTTAAAAGTTCTTAAAGAATTAAGTTGAAAAGAATTCAACTTAAGAAAATGAGTTTTAGAAATTTTCTGCACAAGGCAGTAGATTAGCAGCCTCTACAGAACAGCGTATTTCGAAACAGGGGGTGTGCCTTATGTCAAACGAAAGACACGGATGTTTAGTTTACTTTCCAATTTACGGATATCGATTTCGTTAAATGAGCTAAGAGTTATGGCCTTTTCCGTGAAGGGTGGCAAAACTGTCCGTGAAACCCTAGACGCTTAAAAACTCGACGCACGTTTCCCTAAGTTCGATTAATGCTATACAACCTTTAAGTGCACGAAATTTCCATCAACTTAATAGTCAAAACAAACAACCATTTAACGTGATCACTTTTACGTTCCTCGATTAAACTACGACGAGCACTTCTCGTCTTTGCAACTAATCAATTACACTTAGCAATTTCATTTTAATTTCAAGTTATAACTAACTTCTAACTTCTATTTCATAACTCATATGAATTCATCATCAACTACACTCATGCTTATTAATCATCAACTAACTCAAATCAATCAACATATACTCATAATCATCAAACACGTCGTTTTTATCGAGCAACAAACATCGTTGTCGATTTTCTTAAACATTTTTATAAAATCTAAGAAATTCATACTGAGTACATATAATCATGCTTATCAACAATACATCAACCATATCATCAATCGGAAACATACAAACCCTCGTTTCCTCGTTTCTTTAATTCAAAACCTACTTACTTTCTTCGATTCTTGAAGTTTTACTAATTCAATTCAAATCAAATTAGTTTCTATCATCTTTTTACTTAATAATGATCATCTTAACACATTAACATCATCGAAACTATTACTTAACCAATTCACATTTTTTTATCGGTTTATGAACTCGATTCTTCATAGTTGTTAATTAATTCCCAATTAATTCAACAACTAACCTAACATACCAACAATCACTAATATTCGATTAGTTTTCTCGTTCGATTTTCCTATCGATGATTATTCTCGACTCTTCATCTCTTACGAAAAGTTTGACATTCTTAGAATTCATTCAAACTTCCATATTATGATCATTAACTACTTAGATTAACTAATATGCAATCCATAAGTTCATATTATAATCTATACTTAGCTTTTCGACGATTCTTCGTCTCCAACGATTTCATTTTTATTTTTAGAAAAATCTAACTTAAATATATGTTGAACCTCATGCTTCCTACATCTTATATATCAAATCACATCATTAAAAACATAAGATTTACTTAATCAAAATCCTACTTCTTCCTCTCTTACAAATTTGTTTTTATTTTTAGAAAATTCCCAAACAATTCATGTAATCATTATTCATTGCATGAAATCATAATCTACAAATCATACCTCTAAATTCAAGCTCAAACTTCACCAATTAATTAAAGAAATTTTTGAAAAATGAGACATACGTATTATTTTCGAAAATTCTAATTAAATTCTAACAAGACTTATACTTGATTTCAACCATAGAAACTTAATTCTAAGCATTAATAATCATGTAATAAACTTAGAACATCATCTTCTACTCCTCTTACATATTTCGAAATTTTCAAAAAATAAAGGAATGGTTTTTGTTTGGATAGTAATGAAGAGGAAGTTCTAACCTTTCCAAATATGTAATCGGAATAGACTTTAATCGGTAATCGAACAAGTTATGGAACTTGAGAGCTTGAAGAACTTGATGAACTTCTTGAAGATGACTTGAAGATGGCAGAACAAGAGAGAGAAGAGAGGAAATAGGGGGGAGGGGGGAGGGCGGTTTTGGTTGTGAGAGAGAGAGAGAGATATTTGTGGTATAAAGTGTTAAAGTAGAAGAAATATCAAGGTGATGACTAAGGGGAAGAGAGAGGCGGTTAAGAGGGGGTTTTTAATCAAAAATATCTCATTTTACGGGTCTAATACTGCATACTAAAATTGATTAATTAATTTCTTAGATTGTTACATTTCCGGCGAAAACTAATTCGACCAATAGATTGGAAATAATTACTTAGTCGGAAAGCATGATTCGATTTCCGAAATCCATAGAAAAGTTGGAGACATGACAGTCCAAATTTCGCCCGGAAAAATAAATAAAACTGACTTTTACCAGAAGACTCGTATCGCAAAATAAGTGAATGTAAAGTCAGACGGTTTTTCGATCTGAGTTCTCGAACGAAAATTTTATCGGACGCGAAAACCCTAATACAGTAGTCGGTTGAACGACTTCTGGAATTTATTTTCAAAAACGGATTTCACCATTAGTCTTAAAACTGAATTTCCTTAACTTAGGCGTGCAAAGCTTTAATTAATTATCAAATTTTTATTTTAGTGACGGAAGAAAAAGGCTGGGATATTACATTAATTGTGTTAGAAATATAAATTATTTCTAAGTTGAATACTTGATTGAATTATGTGATTAAGTGGAACTGTTCTAATCCACTTATCTGTGAAGTAAACTATTTACTTAAAAATGAATACTTGATGTGATATAAATGATTGATTTAAATGTGCTTAAGTATTGTTTAATTAACCTACTTAATTGTGAAATAATCATTTATATGATGTGGATGTTTGATTATTGATGTGAATACTTGATTGAGATATGAATGACTTGTGATAATAATTGAGAAATCGATGTTATAATTTTCTAAGTTCATATAACTTGAGTAATTAAAAAGTAAAAGACGAGATGAATAGTAACTTATCGATTTGCGTGGAGATTAAAATATTATTTTCTAGAAACGAGAATTTGAGTTTGAGAAATTTCTAGAAAGCAAGTAAAAGACGATGATATGAGAATGAGAAATCGATAAAGATATCGATATAGAGAAGATTAAATAAGATAAGAGAAATATGAGTTAAGTAGAAGTCCTTCAGCCGAGCCCTAGATCTATTATACGATTTTCGAGTCGATAAACTCGATCTTATTCGATGTTATCACTGAAGGGCCGAGCGAGACTGAGAAGTAGCCGGAAGCGTAAAGTAAGCTACCTCGACTTCAATATACCAGAAGCCAGGTGGGTTTTTCTGAACTAAAACTCCGATGAATGCTATTACTTATTGATTAATATTATGTGAGCTTTTCAAATTAATTGACTTGCCATTTATCTGAGTTTTGGTATGTGTTTATCATCTACATGAGTTATATTATCCTGTGTAAGGCAGGAACCTACGTGTGGTTAATTGATTGATGATGGTGACTGTGAGCTTTACTTTGGTTTAGCCGGTCACAGTGTTTGAGAAGGAGGCCTACTTCTCGACACAATATTGATGTGGTAGATGATTCATACCTTTATTTTATATGTTTTGACAGAGCTGTCGTTTAACGAAAAATAAAATGATTTGTGCATTCACAAGTAAAATATTTGTAAATAAGCTAATACTTGTGATGTAGTGGCAAGGCAAGTTCAATTATATAGCCCTAATGGGCAATGTTTAAAAATGTTTTTGGCATGTGTTCACTGAGTACGAAGTACTCAGCCCTGCATGTATTTCTAAACGTGCAGGTTAGCTATGGATGAGGATGGCGAGTATGATTCTTGGTGGTGTGTCTTTGTTGAGTTGAAAGTTTGAGTCGGCAATTGCATGTCTTCATACATGTAGCTGTTGAGAGCGAGTTGATGTCTCCGCTGCAAGATAATCTCATTTGATATGTCTTTTTGATAACATCTGATGTCATAACAAGCCTTTTGCTTAAACCAATTACCTATTCTTTGTTGATGTTTGCTTGACTTGGATTTGAAAAGCTTATTTTGATATGTGAAACCGACGAAGTCTTTTGTGCTCGTTTATTTTTATCCAGTCATCCAAAAGTATGTTGATATGGTTGACGTTCCTTGTTGACAGACCCTTTTTTCAGAGCTTGATTTCTTGTTGAGCCAAGTTTTATTTGATGATTTCACATTATTAATTCAATTGAGTTAATGTATTGTTACATCTCGAGTTGAGTTGTAATAGAAATGATATATTTATTTGATGGTTTCACCTTCACACTCTAATGGAGTCTGGTCGTTCCTACACACCAGATTTCGGGCTGTGACAAAGTGGTATCAGAGCAGGTCTGTTTCATAGTCTGCTCTGAAGCTTAAACTTTCTTTGATAAGTCGAGTCTAGACTTGTTTCCTAGACTTGTTTGAGTCAGTGACACACCAATCATCCCCATCTCATCCAGCTACCAGGTACGAATATTTTCTAAAAGTATTGAGTATGCAATTGATTTAAAGTTATTCAGCATGTTATGTACGCTCGTGTAAAATTAGAAGCTATTTATGAAGCGAGTAGCTCGAATAACCAGGTTGCTTTAGAATGTTATCCCTAATTCTCATACCTTGGTGTGGAAGACGAAAAGGATGAAACGATTTTGCAAACGATTTAAGAAGAAACGTAATTGCCAAGTAGTTCGGGCAATCAAATCTCTTTGAAGCGCAAAAGTAAGTACGAGGAGGTTGGAATTCCAAAACGTGAGATATGTATATTTGTTATCGTATGTTTAATACATTGTTCAAACGTATAGGATGGACAACAAGGCGAATCAAGCGATGTTGTACGAGTACCTATGTATCAGAAAGATGGATGACGAGACCCTTGCAGAATTTCTCGCTCGTTTCCATAAGGTGTGGGAAGTCGTGAAATACCTTGATGTTAGTGCCATAGATGGAATGATTCATCTGACCCATTTACTACCTCAAGAGTGGCGAGATTGGGCAACTTTACTTGTGTCAAGCCATATGATATACGACAACTGCAACACTTTCATTGCTGAAATTTTTGAACAATTTATCAAATACGGTGCTCTACCTTCCGGACCCTTTAACCCTGTTGTGCTAGTAATGCCCGATGATTTCGCCCTTGATCCTCAACCTTAGTCTCAAAATGAGCCATCTCCACCCCGAGATTCCTCGCCGTCTCATCATAAGTCGTGAACTTCTTATCAGTATAATTTTTACTCGGGAAATGTGCTCCTTTTTTTTACGACTTTTCTGCCTCGTTTGGTTCAGTCATAACACAACCAGATGGTACGTACGATTCCTTCAGTGTCTCGCCTTATGTATACGACTAACTTGATCAGTTCAAACGCAAAGGCCACACTCTTTTTCCAGTGTCGCTAGTAGCCAAGTCGTCTAAGTCGAGATGTACAAGAGTCAGAGATGATGAATCCTCAGAATATTCGATAGACGCCGCTACGGTAGGTCGTGGTTACCTCCAGCCGATTCCAAATGATCGTAATGTTTCTCCGTACGTAGATCTTGAGTCATTGGCAGTAACGACTAACCAGGAGCTAGAGCGAGAGATATATGACATTGTTGGTGTCTACACCTATCACGAGAATAGTATCGAGACTCCCCCGTGGGTTGAGTTAGAGTTGAAAGATGATGAATCTCGTTACGAAGCTGAGAAGATTGGAGATACGGTAAATCTGTGGAATGTTCTTGAGTATACCTACGATGACCTTTTAGAAGCGCTAGCCGCAGCAGGGATTCAAAACAGTGAGGATCCAGAAGAGAATCCTGAAGAGGAATAGAATGGAAGAAATGACCCTAGCAACGATGATTTGCATGCTTAGGGTGCAATTGATGAAAGTTGTGGAATCCTGAACGATTTTTACTTATGATGAGAATTGAACTCTTTTACCTTACGCAGTAATGTAAATTATGAACTTGACGCATAACTACCTTGTAGTACGAATGCGAAGTAGTAACTCGTCGCTAGTACGAGTAGATCGTGAGATGAAGTATAGGGATAATTTTTCCGATGTTAGTATTAATCCCTTTTCTTCGATATAAAGTCCTCATAAGAGGCCATCAGTTCGGATGATAAGAAAATAAAGTCGTTAAGCTGTTAAAATCAACTTTGAGTCTCCTAAGTGCTGGTAATAATATTAAGTATCTGAGATTCAAATTATTCTGAGATAAGAGTAAGAGAAGAAGTAAGAGTTGAGATAATTAAATGAGTTATTCTCCTGAGAATATATTATTGAGTAATGAGGATGTATCATATTTATATGACAAATAATTGAGTATAAATCTGGAATATGAGAATGAACTGTATGTGATAACTGTTGATGTTGAGTGATGAATATGTGTCAAATGTGACAATATTTGAGTATATGATTATCTTGAGTGACGAGAATGATTTTATCTGACAATATGTGAAATTTTGAAGTTCATGCCAATGGATGATTAAATGTTTGAGTTGAGAAATGATGTATCTGAGATGATTGTTTTATGTGAGATGATTGATTTATATGAAATTTTTCATTATATGATGTTAGGTATCAATCGAGAATCAAATTCCTCATAAAAAAGAAAGAATTTTCAAAAGTTGAGAAAATTTCGAGTATGTTAATCCGCTAAACGGAAGATTTTCCAAAATGCCAAATCGTTAGCATTCCTTTTAGAATGTCAAGATGATGAAATGTGAGAGTAGAAAGATATAAGGAAGAAGCTCATCGAGATCTTACCCCACCGCCTCAAATTGAGAGACGAGTAGAAGAACTTTAGATGATAAAGGCAGTCCGGCAAAAGCCGAGAACTGGATTCGTTCTTTAGAGCGAATTTTTTGTTTCCTTCGATGTAATGATCGCGAACGTCTCGAGTGTGTGACATACCAACTTAAGGGTACTGTCGATTATTTGTGGGAAGCTCGTCAGAGGATGTATACGCCTGAGAAACGTGAAAATCTGACATGGGAACAGTTTAAAGAAGCTCTGTATGAGAAGTATGTGCCTCGCAGTTATCGTAAGAAAAAGACGAATGAATTTGCGAATCTGAGATATGAAAAGAGATCGATAGCTTAATACGATCGTGAATTTTATGAGTTAGCTCGTTTTGCACCTGATAAGGTGAATACTAACAAGAAAACGTATGAGTTATTCTGAGTGAATCCAAAACAAGATATCCGAGTTGTTCTTGCAAGTCAGAGTAGTCTAACTTACGCAGAAGCCTTTAATCGAGCCTTGGATATAGAGTTGGCAATGTAGCCAGAGAAAGGATCACAATTCTCAGCGAATCCTTAAATTCAAAGCCAGTCGATGATATTTGATGTCTCATATCCATTTCAACAAGGCTAATTCGCAAAGAGAAAAGGAAAGTAGAATGGTAGATCTCACCCAAACAAAAAGCCATGGAAGAAACAACATCAACCCCAACAATCTCAGAAGGTGAAGGTCCAGCGTGCTAATCGAAATAGCGTACCAATAGGACCCTGAAGACTCCCTCCGTGTCCGAAGTACGGCAAGATGCATCAAGGCATCTGCAAGTCGGAAGTAATGTCTGTTTTACTTGTGGTCAACTTGGTCATTTCTTAAACTGGTGCCCAAGTAAACAGCAAAGAGTGATCGGTAGAAGGCCGAATCAGAATTAGTCATCTCAAATGAGATCAGTGGAAGCAATTCCACAACAGAAGTACCCCCAGCCTTAACGTAACGCACAGCTGTAAAAGCTGAAACCTCTTCCGCAGGAACAATCACACTATCAATGAATGTTCGCAATAGAACAGAAACCTGGAGTCAAAAACCAAGGAAAATCTCGCAGATACGAGAAAGTTTAAGGCATGCCCGTTATCATTTTATTTGATACCGGAGCATTACATTCGTTTATATCTAGCGTTTGCGTAGAAAATCTTAGGTTGGATGTAAAAAAATCGAACCAAGTGCTTAGAGTATCAACCCTTTTAGAAAGATTATTGTTAGTTTCGCAAGTTTATCCGAATTCCGAACTCGAATTCAAAGGCCATAAATTATCCGCAAAATCCCTAAATCTAATCCAGATATGGGATGTAGATATAATTATAAGAACGGATTGATTAACCGAGAATTTTGCGACGATTTCATACTAGTAGAAACAAATTTTATTTCACTCGCCTTAAGAAGAGTAAAGAAGAGTATGCTGATTATCTCGGCTATAAGAATAAAGAAGTTAACAAGATGGAAGGATACAAAAGTGTATCAAGTTTAATTGAGTAAAGATGATGAGCATAGGCCAAATATCGATGACGTAGAACGTGAGAAAAATTTAAAGACGTTTTATTCCGAAGTCTTATCCGATTTGCCTCCATTTAGACAATTAGAGTTTACGATTGATCTAGAGCCTAGATCAGCCCTGATTTCGGAAGCTTCATATAGAATGGCTCCGAAGGAACTCCAAGAATAAAAAATCTAGCTACAAGAGTTGTTGGGTTTAGGTTTCATTCGATTGAATGTTTTCCCTTGAGAAGCTCCAATCTTATTGGAGAAAAAGAAGGAACGGTAGTCCAAAAATGTGCATAGACTATCGAGAGCTTAATAAGATTACGCTCAAGGATAAGTGTCCTTGCTAAGGATAGATGATCTGTTCGATCAATTTAAAAGAGCAGGTGTTTTTTTTCTAAGATTGACTTAAGGCCTAGATAACACCAGCTGAAGATTGGACAAAAAGATGTCCCAAGGACTATCTTCAGAACGAGATATGGATATTATGAATCCATAGTAATGCCATTTGAATTAAGAAATACTCCAGCTGTTTTATGAATTTAATAAACAAAGTTTATCATGAATATACCAAGATATCGTATATGCGAAGGATGGAATAGAACACAAAAAGCATCTGCGAATCGTGTTAGAAAAGTTAAGATCGGAGAAGCAGAATGCCAAATTCAATAAGAATGAATTCTGGCTAGAAGAAGTAAATTTCCTAGGAGCCGTTGATTGTCCAAAGGAATTTAAGTTGGAGCAGAGAAAGTAAAAGTAGTTCAAGAATGGAAATTCCTGACATCAGTATATGAAACCCGTAGTTTCCTTGTCTAATAGGTTACTATCGGAAATTCAAATCCTTCTATGAATTTTCCAAGATCGCATGTCGATGATAAATCTATTGATGAAAGAATCAAAGTTTAAGTAGACGGAGAAAATTGAGAAAAGTGTTCCGAGAGCTGTAGTCAATCTAGCTCTAGTGTTAGCCTCCCTAAAATGGGAAAAGACTATATAATTTACACCGATGCATCATCTAAATGTTAGGATGTGTACTAATGCAAGATAGAAGAGTGATTGCATATGCATCAAGATAGCTTAAACCTTATGAAGAGAAGTACCCAACGCATAATCTAGAGTAATAGCCGTCGTACATGCTCTGAAGAATTGGAGATACTATCTTTATAGTTTTAAGAGTGAAATCTTTTCAGATCATAAGAATCTGAAATATTTCTTCGAGCAGAAAGAACTTAATATGAAACAATGACGATGACTTAAGATAGTACAAGACTACGATTGCGAAAATTTCCCATTACCCCACGTAGTAGCTAATGCGTTGAATAGAAAAGAAAAGTTGGAAAACTCTGAGAAAATGAAGTTAGGTTTTCTTCTAATTAATGAAGAAAAACTCATTGAGGAGTGTAGAAGGATGAGAATCAAAGTAGTTCTATCTTTGATGATGATAGAACAAGAGATTGCTTCATTGGTAGTGATGTCAGATCTAAGATCTCGTATCATAAAATGCTAAAGAAGAAACGAGAAACTAGAAGAATTGAGACTTAGAATTAAAAAGAGGAGAAGTAAAGATTTTATAGAATCGAGTAACAACGTCGTATTGTTTAGAAGAAGGATTTGCATGCCAAGTGATGAGAAGTTAAAGAATGAGATCATACGGTTCACTCCGGTAGTACGAAGAAATAAAGAAAGATGTAGCCATGTACATAAAAAGATGCTTAGCTTGTCAGTAAATAAAGTCCTTGTATCAAAGACCATTTGGAGCTTTACAGCCGTTACTAGTTCCTAAGTGGAAAAGGGAAGGTGTCACCATGGATTTTGTGACGGGTTACCAAGGACGAGGAAAAGAAATACAGTTATTGAGTAGTTGTGGATAGATTGACGAAGTCCGCTCATTTTATATCCATTCCACACACCTATAGATCTGTCACGTTGACATAGATCTATGTTAAAGAAATCGTGTGAATGCATGGCGTACTGAGTAAGATCACTTCCGATCGAGATCTAAAGTTTACTGCCCGTTTTAGGAAAGTTTTCAAAAAGAGTTGGAAACATAGATGTAAATTAATACCGTCTATTATCTTCAGATCGATGGTCAATCAGAAAGAATGATTCAAATTCTTGAGGATATGTTAAGAGCCGCGTTGTTAGACAAGGAATAGATAATTGAGAGAAAATTTTATCTCTTGATAAATTTTTCTATAACAACAGTTATTAGAATGCGATTAGAATGGCCCTGATGAAACCTTTTATGGAAAGAAATGTAGATCTCCGCTCTACTGAGACGAAGTAGGCGAGAGAAAAGTTATAGAGAAAAAAGCGATCGAAGAGATGATAGAATCTGTCCGTCAGATTCGTAAAAAAAAAAATTAAGAAGCTTAAAGTTGGTAGAAGTCGTATGCCGATAATCGACAAATTGAGTTAGAGTTTGAAGTATGAAGTAAAGCCTTTTTGAAGGTATTCCTTTCGAGAGGAGTACATCGTTTTGGTGTACGAGAAAAGCTAGAGCCGCGATATCTAGGACCGTTCGAAATCCTAGAAAGGATTGAAGCTATCTCGTATAGATTAGCTTTACCTTCCAGTTTTGGGAATTCGCTTAATGTGTTTTGCGTATCGTAATTGCGAAAGTATGTTCTTAATCTGAAAAATGTGATTAGACGAGAAGACGTAGCTTTAAAGTTAAATTTAAGTTACGAGGAGAAACCGAGCAAATTCTGGATTGTAAGATTCAGTAGCTTAGAACAAAATTAATTTCCCTCGTTAATATCAAGTGGCAACACCATAATCTTGAAGAAGCTACGTGAGAACTTGAAGAAAAGATGAAAGCGAAGTATCCCGAGCTAATTTCTTAACGTTAGCAAATTTCGGGACGAAATTTTTTTAAGAGGGTGAGGATGTAATACCCCAAACTTTTCAAAGTTCTTAAGTGCGTATTAACTTAATTAATATGCCTATATGATGAGTTTTGAGTGCTAAAAATTTTTGCGAAAATAAATTTTTCTGCGAAATGACGAAAATGCCCTTACGTGCTTTGATATGAATTTTTCTCTTTTCGATTATTTGAATCGACTATGTGAAGCATTGATTGAGCTTAATTATATAAGTTTGAGTTTGAGTATAAATTTTGGAATTTTCTGAGAACTTTGATTTTTAGATGAATAGTAACATAAACCGAGAAATCACTATTCATCGACCGACTTCGAATTTAGTCTAATTAGTTTCATTGGAATCTAGAATTAATTCTAAAATTTTTGAGATAAGTCGGAGAATTTTCTGAGTTCGTTTGATGAAGCTTTAAAAATAAATTGCTTAACGACTCGTTTAGTCAGGCCGTTTTTAATAAATTATTTATTAAATGGAATCTAGATATAAAAATGATATCATTAGATTCCTAATATTATTTTAAGAGATATGAGACGAATTAGAGAGAATTTGGACGATGAGAAAGAGACGAGAAGGATTTTAAATGAATTGAGGGATTAAAAGTGAGACGACGGGGATAATTTCTACCGGAAAATTAATTAACCAGTTATATTTAGCTGTAATAAGTTACAATCTTATCAATCTTATCCCTAAACCCTAAACCACTCTCATTAGAGGGAGTGAGAGCCACTCTCCCTCCTAGTGTGCCAACACACCATATTCTTTTTCTCACTCCAATCTCTCTCACGATCTCCTCTCTCTCTCATATCTTGCATATCTTATGTGAGAATAATACATCCCCCTTGTTCATTCTAATCATCTAACACTCTTTCACCACAAGCAACAACTCTATTCTCTCTCTATCTCTCGAAATTACTCTCTCTGCTAAGAACAACATAGCAGCTGCTATGCTGCAAGTTTCAGCTCCAAACTTCACGTTTTACACCTTTAAATCATCCAAATTTTACCCTAACATACTAGACATCATCTACTATCTATCCATCATCTCCCAAAGTCATGAAAGCAAAGAAAAATGAGCTGCACAGTCGATTTCATCCACCGGACAGTAGCAGCGATTTTTCGACAGTTTTTATGCTTCCATGCAACCCTAGTTCTCTTGGTGAAATCATGCTATTTGCTTGAGGACTCCATGATGTTTGATATCTCTTTCAAGTCCTAGATCTTCTAAAGAGTTAGCCTCCACCTAATCCTTTCTTTTCAAGCTTGAAACAAGCTTAGATCATACATCATCTCCATCGATTTTCATGGAGAAGAAATAAGGGTTTGTTCCTTATTTTTGTTCTTGATCTCCTTGTGTTTTGTTTCATGCAAGGAAAGGAGTTGCTAATCCATCATTATTTATCCTCCAAGCATCCAATAAGCCAAGCCAAGAAGGAGCTAAAGTATTTTATTTTAAGTAAGAATTTCATTCATTCATATTGTGTATATATGTAATCTAAACCAACAAAGAAAGGGAAGCATGCATGTTTAATTTATACTTAGGCAAATCTTAGGGATGTGATGATGAGATGATGATCAAACCAAAGATTAAAACATGATATAGGGTTTAAAATGAAGAAAATCGTGAGATAGGTTTATGGCCTAAAAATTGACTAAGTGGAAAAAAAATAGGAAAAATGATTTCTTGATGAGTTTTGGTGTTTATTTCGTGATTTGATGATCATATATGCTTAATGTTATTTTTCATGTGATTTATATGCATATATATATTTATATGAATTTTTGGTGAATTTATTGGATTTTTAACGAATTTAATTCATTAAAAATAGAGAAAAATCGAATAAATTATGATTAATAGATTTTCTGAGTTTAATGATGTTTATAAGCATGATGATACATGAAAACATGATCTAGATGAGTTTTATGATGATATATGAATTTTTATGATTTTAGGTATATAATTCGAAATATGCCTATTGTGAACAAAATTGATTTTTGTTGATTTTTGATGAAGTATAATGATATTGATGATGATGATGATGATGTTAAGATGTGTTAGATAATTTTTGAATGAGTTTAAAAGCATGGAAATTGAGAAAATATGAAGATATAATTTTTAGTAATTTTTATGGATTTTTCAAGAAGAAAATCTAAGAAAATAGACATAAAAATAAATATGTTGTTCTTGAGTTGATATGAGTTTTTGAAGATGTGTTCTTCATGTTCTTGAAGGAAATATGAAGATTTAAAGATGAATTAAAATAATTATTAATTAATTATTTTAATATATATATTAAATTTGAAAAAATATATATATATATATTAAAATGATGGAATTTCATTATATAAAAATGAAATTAAGAAGAAAATGAGTTATTAAGCATGTTTGAGTTAAAAGAGAAAGATATAAAAATTCTATGAATTTTATTTTGAGTTTGATAGATATATATATATAAAAGAAAGAAATTAAAATGAGAAAGAAGAAATAATTAAATAGAGTTGTAAGTTAAGTAAAACAAAGAAATATACTTCTTTGTTGA
This sequence comes from Schizonepeta tenuifolia, assembly GCA_029490685.1. Classification (NCBI taxonomy): domain Eukaryota; kingdom Viridiplantae; phylum Streptophyta; class Magnoliopsida; order Lamiales; family Lamiaceae; genus Schizonepeta; species Schizonepeta tenuifolia. The sequence goes on from CM055956.1 coordinate 11,502,051, forward strand.
GAATGTGAAGATTTTTGATTATATAAGAGATGAAATGCATGAGCATAATGTTAGATGTTTTAAAGAAAATAGAATATTGTTATTAATATTTACTTGAGGAATAAAAGGGAATTAGCATGAAAGAAAATAAATTTTTCTTTGAGAAGATGTCTTAAAAATCGAGTATAAGAGTTTATGAGATGAGATATATGAAGTTAAGTTCGTTTATATATGATGATTGAGAAGTTAATCAAAGAAATATTAGAATAAAAATAATAAATAAGAATATTCAATTTATTTGAAATATTTCTTTGAAAATTTGAAAGTATTGAATGATATGAGTTATGAGATTGATGTTTATATTTTGAGTATGTTTATATGTTTGAGTGACGTTATGGAGTATTACTTGAGTGAAAAAGAGTTATAAAGTTTGGAAAACGAACAAATATGCATGATTATTTGAGAAAAACGAGTTTGATGAATTATAATACGTTGATGATGAGTTATTAATGTTTTATGATGTGTTAAGTGATTTGATGATGTTATTTGAGTGATATTAAGCGAGTTTGCTTTATAAATCACTTAAAAAAGAGTTAAAATGTAGAAGTTATCGAGTAGGGAAGTTTAAAAATGGAAAAATCGAGTTTTTATTAAATAAAAACGAAAATTGAGTTTTAAATAAAGAAAAAGATAAAACAATGATTATTTTATTAAAGTATTTAGTTGAGTTTGCATACGTATACGAGTACGTATTTTGAGGAAAATGGTTACGTATTTTGAGAAAAATAATGACGTATTTTGAGTCAAGAAATACAAAATAGAATTTTAAATATTAAATGAGAAAGGATTATTATTATATAAGTTAACGAAATGATTTTCGTTAAAAGTTCTAAGTTATAAGTTTTTGAAAGATAAGAGTCAAGCAGTAACTAGTTATCACTTAATTGTGTTAGAAATATAAATTATTTCTGAGTTCAATACTTGATTGAATTATGTGATTAAGTGGAACTGTTCTAATCCACTTATCTGTGAAGTAAACTATTTACTTAAAGATGAATACTTGATGTCATATAGATGATTGATTTAAATGTGCTTAAGTAGTGTTTAATTAACCTACTTAATTGTGAAATAATCATTTATATGATGTGGATGTTTGATTATTGAAGTGAATACTTGATTGAGATATGAATGACTTGTGATGTTAATTGAGAAATCGATGTTATGATTTTCTAAGTTCATATAACTTGAGTAATTAAAAAGTAAAAGACGAGATGAATAGTAACTTATCGATTTGCGTGGAGATTAAAATATTATTTTCTAGAAACGAGAATTTGAGTTTGAGAAATTTCTAGAAAGCAAGTAAAAGACGATGATATGAGAATGAGAGATCGATAAAGATATCGATATAGAGAAGATTAAATAAGATAAGAGAAATATGAGTCAAGTAGAAGTCCTTCAGCCGAGCTGTAATACCCCAGATTTTCCTCTGTCGCTAAAAATAAAATTTTATAAGAAATTAAGGCTTTGCACGCCTAAGCTCCCGATTTTCAATTCTAAGACTAACGGTGAAATCCATTATTAAAAATAAATTCCGGAAGTCAGTGAAACGAATACTGTATTAGAGTTTTCGCGGACGAAAACTTTTAAGTTCGAGAACTCAGATCGGGAAACCGTCTGATTTTTACATTCACGAAATTACGATACGAGTTCGCCCGAGAAAGTTCATTTTTATTATTTTTCCGGACAAAATTCAGACTGTGATGTCCCGAATTTTTATTAGTTTTTAAAATTTAAAATATACTTTCCGAGTAGGAAAAATATGTCAGAATTAATGGTCGAATCGGAATTCGCCGAAAACGTGCCGAATACGTTTTTATTTCCGCAATTTTTATAAGCGTCGTAACTAGCCGGGAAAACGAGATTTTTGGAAAAGAAAATCCCCTACGACCGACTTCAACATATTAGTCATCATAGGATATTTCTTTTCTTTACTTTATGGTATGAAATATCTCCTAAAAATGCCACCTTCACTAGTGACTCATTTTCTAATTAGATCTTATACCTTTACACCTATTACTAGTCACAAATATCATATAATTAGTCATCACACATTCATCTCTCTCCAACCTTCCCCATTGGCGCCACTCCGTCATCCTACCTCTCTCTCATCTTTCTCCATTGGAGACTCCAAGTTCATCAAGGAAAATTCTTCACCAAATTGTTCATCATCCATTCAATCTCATTTCTAATTACATAAACCTCAAGGTAATTACTTGATCTCTATTTCTATCCAAATAGAATTTTAATTCTCTTAATTTTATGTTGACCGATTTTTTTAAGGATTAGAATTAGGATGATTCAATCCTTAATCTATGATATTAGATGGATAGAAATGGATTTCTAAGGTTGAATTGAAGGGAGAAATTAAAAGCCTAAACCTAGGGTATGGACCGAAATTTAGGGGATTAAAGTAGGATGGTTTAATTCTTAAATTAGTTGAATATTTGAGCTTAGGGGTAGTTTAATTAGTGATTGATACAAAGAAGAAATAAAAAAATCCCCAATAATTTGAAGATAACCGAATTAGGGCTAGGGTTTCATTATGAAATTCCAATTAATAATGTTGTAAGGTTAATCTTTGGTTAATATAAGTTGTAGAAGGATTTGAAATGATATTATGGTTTGAATAATGAAACCCCTCCTAATTATAATGTTATGACCGAATTTTAATAAGAAATTGGGGGTTTGGTGTAGCTTGATCCTATTAATGATATAATGATGGATTAAGGTTCCTAATGATATTAGATGATGGTATGAATTAATTGGAAATATTCTAAAAACATAAGGAAAATTGTAAAAGACGAAGAATTGGAATTAAGTCGAGATTAAGTAACGAATTGAAGATATGAGATACGTATTAATGAATCTCGATAGATGAGGAACCATATCGTAGAAGTTGAACAAATTCCGATAACATTGGAATTTTGGTAAGAAACGAAGCAACGAACCTAAGTAATAATAGAAAAGTCGAGTAAGAAAGATAATTGGAGAATGATGATTGTTAATGATAGGAGAACGAGTTTGTAGTTGACGACGTTTTAATCCGAGTATTGGAATGATAGGTTTTAATTGAAATCGAGAAGTGAACTTGAATTGGTTTAGTAAATGGTTAGTTTGAATGTCGAGGTTTTAATCGTCATATTAGTAATCGAGAAATGAAATGGAGTTCATCGCGTATGAGGTTAAGTGTTGACTGCCTTGAGTCAGTAATTTCGTGTGAAAAACAGAGGATTATCGTAAGTCGAGCCTAGGAAGCCGTGCGCCGAGTTATCGAGCCCTAGGGTTACACTCGGACTGTTTTGCGACGTTTCACGGAAACTGTCATATCTCCTAGCTCGCTTAACGAAATCAAGATCCGTAAATTGGAGAGTAAACTAGACATCCGTGGTTTTCTTTTGGTATAGGACACGTCCCCTGTTTCGAAATCCCCTATTCTGCGTGATGGTTACTGATCTGTACAGTGAATTTTCAAAACTCATTTTCATAAGTTGAATTCTTTTCAACTTAACTCCTTAAGACCTTTTAAGTCGTTACGAGTTATCGACTAAATTTTTTTCACCGACCTCAGTGTCGAGTAAGAAACCGAGCAAGTTCTAAACGAGATGTGTTCGAGTCTCGTTCCCATTTAACTAAAAGAAACTAGTTAAGCGTGCAAATGCCTAAAGCTTAAGAACTTAAAAGATTAATTCGATTTCAGTTTCGAATTCCATTTTCTTCTATCGACTCGACATCTTATCATTGTTTTATTACTTGCGTTCAAAGGAGGAGGTCGAGAACAGAAGACAGGACGGAAGACGGAAGTACGAGTTATAGTTTTGTAAACGATTGAGGTGGGCTTTCTAAAACCAAAACTACGTTGAATGCCCTTACTTGTGAAGTGATATTATGTGAGCGTTGCTCAAAAGTGATTACATGTTATTGATAAGTGAGTATTAAAGTGTCTATCAGTGTTTAATGAATTGCTTTATGTGAAATCTCTTATGTCTCTCTGAGTTAGCCCTCAGGTGCTAACCAGGGTATTGGATTCTGAGATAGCCCTCAGGCTGCTATCCAGATAATTCCAACTAAACGATCAGATTCTGAGATAGCCCACAGGTGCTATCCAGAGGGACAGTTTCTGAGTTAGCCCATAGGTGCTTTCCAGACGATCGGATGTGAGTTTAAAACCCATAGTGTGTCATTCAGAAATTAAATGTATATATCAGTGAAAGTTCTATATAAGTGTTTATGAAATGTTGTATAATTAAATCAATACTCTTGTGAGTTGTTTTCGGCAATGTCCCCACTAAGTACTTTTGTACTTAGCCCTGCATGTTTATTTTTTTTTTAATGTGCAGGTTGAGTGACGAAGGCGGAGGAGGTTGAAGAAAGGTCGTAATTAAGGAAGTAAAGATTAATTGAGCCTCGATAACACATTTTATATGTGTTATCATTTCTACGTTTTTCCGCTGCCGATTCTGTAAACTAGTTTTCAGTTAAAGTATAACTTAGAACTAAGTTTCATCCTTTGAACTTAGTCCCTTTTAAGAGTAGCTATGTCGAGTGATCTTCCGTGATTTTCTCTTTCTTTCATTTAATAAAGTAGGTTCTCTCATTATGTAGATCCTTTCGGTTTAAGTTATTCATACCTCGAACTTAGTTTCTTTTCGAAAACAACTTTGTCGAGAAATCTTTCCAGATTGACTCCCTTTTTATTCAATAAAGTCAAGTTCATGTTAATTTCAGTTATATTTGCCTGTCTATTCATTCATATCCCCCTTCTTTCCCGCTTCTTTAATCCAACCCCTAGTCGCATCCCGTCTTTGCCGTCCCTCGGGATTTGGGGCTGTGACACGAGCCCTAGATCTATTATACAATTTTGGAGTCGATAAACTCGATCTTATTCGATGTTATCATTGAAGGGCCGAGCGGGACTGAGAAGTAGCCGGAAGCGTAAAGTAAGCTACCTCGACTTCAATATACCAGAAGCCAGGTGGGCTTTTCTGAACTAAAACTCCGATGAATGCTATTACTTATTGATTAATATTATGTAAGCTTTTCAAATTAATTGACTTGCCATTTATCTGAGTTTTGGTATGTGTTTATCATCTACATGAGTTATATTATCCTGTGTAAGGCAGGAACCCACCTGTGGTTAATTGATTGATGATGGTGACTGTGAGCTTTACTTCGGTTTAGCCGGTTACAGTGTTTGAGAAAGAGGCCTACTTCTCGACACAATGTTGATGTGGTAGATGATTTATACCTTTATTTTATATGTTTTGACACCGCTGTGGTTTAACGAAAAATAAAATGATTTGTGCATTCACAAGTAAAATATTTTTAAATAAGCTAATACTTGTGATGCAGTGGCAAGACAAGTTCAATTATATAGCCCTAATGGGCAATGTTTAAAAATGTTTTTGGCATGTGTTCACTGAGTACGAAGTACTCAGTCCTGCATGTATTTCTAAACGTGCAGGTTAGCTATGGATGAGGATGGCGAGAATGATTATTGGTGGTGTGTCTTTGTTGAGTTGAAAGTTTGAGTCGGCAATTGCATGTCTTCATACATGTAGTTGTTGAGAGCGAATTGATGTCTCCGCTGCAAGATAATCTCATTTGATATGTCGTTTTGATAACCTCTGATGTCATAACAAGCCTTTTGCTTAAATCAATTACCTATTCTTTGTTGATGTTTGCTTGACTTGGATTTGAAAAGCTTATTTTGATATGTGAAACCGACGAAGTCTTTTGTGCTCGTTTATTTATATCCAGTCATCCAAAAGTATGTTGATATTGTTGACGTTCCTGTTGGAATTTTGGTTCTTTATAGCATTAAATCCATGAGAAGTATGTTGAAACTAATGGTAGAAACGAAATCTACGTTTTGAGCACTATGATTTAATGTATTTATTTGTTAAATTCCATTAAGGAATGAATGAGCAATTAATACATAAACATGGCTACTTGGAACTAGAAATTGTGTGTATTCTACCTTATTTGTCCCACATCAAAAATTCAAGGATGTTTTGTGCTATATATAAGGAGCAACACTATAAGGGAGTATATCCAAGTGTGCTACCTATGATGCACCTTAGTGGCTCAAGTGTTGGCACCTTTTCTGCTTAACCATGATTCCTACGAGGACGGTGTGAAGCACCGTCTGAGTCCAAGTCCGAGTTCGACGGCAACGGCGACGAGCACGTGCACATCGCACTTGTCGCAATGGGCACTTTGAGGTCCACTTTGCCCTTTCGCGAGTGACACGTGTCGGCATCTGGTTAAATGGAACCGATAACCACCTCGTACGCAACCGTTCGGAACGGGCACCTTCCGCCTATAAATACCCACAGAATTCGACATTGAAGGAAACGAAATACACAATTCGAACTCACAACAACGAGTTTGCATACATACATCTCATATATATAGTCGAGTCTAGGAAGTACTCGTCCCGAGTATCAAGTTGTTCGCCGGAACTACGACACGTTGTGCAACGTCTCAAAGTTCACCCGAACCATTGTATCTTGGAGGCAATTGCAGCAGACCGCGTGCACGAGAGCAGGGCAATCTTGTCTTTCGGAGATAGAGTCTAACTCTAGCCTCAGTTCCTTTCTTTCCTGTCTTTCTTTTCCGTACACACATCACACACGCTCCTATATTTTCCAACAATCGTAAGACATGATTTTTCTGTGTGTGCTGTTCGGAAAAATGCTAACCCGTAGGTCGACATTTGGTATTCCTGTTTTAATGTTTGATGGAAATTTCTTCAAAGAATGTAAGAAGGAGATGATGGCATTTTTAGTTGCCAATAATTTGGCGATCTTCCTGTTTCAATCCACTCCAACGGTGGACGAAGATGCGTCAGAGGAAACAAAGAGGAAGCAAATTCACGCATGGATCGACAATGACTACACTTGTCGGTACATTATTCTTGACTGTCTTACTCCTTCGATTTATGCTTTGGTCTCTCAATTTCAAAATATTCGAGATATTTGGAATGCTTTGGAAGATATGTATACTTCCAAGCATTTCAGTCCGAAAAGGAGAAGGGTCATCATAGGCCAAAGTGACGAAGGGTTCGATATGAGCGAAGAGCCTAAAACGCTCACGATAGCTTTGTCGAGGCCCGATGTTCCATTTTGGAGAGAAGCAGTCTGTGAAGAAATGAGGCACATCATTCACTACATGGATGCAATTGTGAAAAATTGCACATGGGAGTCCTCATTTGACTCGGATCAATCATTCCTTTAGGGTATGTGTGGTGCTTCACAAGGAAGTACAATGCCGATGGCTCGATTCGCAAGTAAAAAGCACGTTTACTTGCAAACGGCTTCAGGCTTAAGGATGATCTTTATGATTAGTCCGTGTAGACGAAGAAGGCTTATATGAGGCTTCTTTGGTGTGTACATATTGTAGATATGTGATGGAAGGCTTGTTGTATAGATTAAAGCCTTCAATTGAATGCTAAGCATATATATATAGATTATGTATATATGATGTATTGAAACGTGTACTTGTGAATAAATAAAGTGTACATGTTTTTATATCTTTGCTTCTTAGTAGGGAAAATCGAGATAAAGATATAAGAAAATGTCAAAATTTCTACAAGTATACAAACTAATGTTTGTTAAAACATTACAGTAAAAGACAAGTAGAAAAAGTCTACTTGATATGTAGAATTTCGGAGAAATTTTATAAAGTTAACATGGTCTTTAACCAAGAGGAAATTCTATCTCGTATAAAACATTATAAGATGTTTTATAATTCTTGTATTTATGTAATCACTCTTTGATGATATAAATCAAAATATGTCTTCAAATGTGGGGGAAATGATTACTTATGAAGAAAGATGTATCACTAATGTAAGTTCATGAAGATGAACTGAAACATTAGAAAGATAACTACGTTGAGTATAAAAAATGATACTAAGTATACTTTTCACAATGATACGTGTGAAATGTGGGGGTATCAAATGATACAAAATCATGAAGTAAATAGTACTTCACTTGAGGAATTTTGACTAGAAAGTCAAAATTTAAGGAAATAAAGTTTGGTTACTAGAATAAAATATCTTGTTTAAAATCTTCGTTGGAAAAGATTACTATGATATATTGTCTTGTTAAAAATTCCATGTTGAAAGTGTTACTAAGATGATTGAGTCGTCTAAGTAAACTTAGTCAATTGGAAAGGTTGTTAAAAGACAAATAAAATATCAAAATAGTAATTTCCTTCAAGGAAAGCTAAGATGAATTCTAGTAGACAAGGAAAAACTTTATTAGATGAAAATCTTGACTAGATGGTCGAACTGGAACGATAAGTAAGATATCGTCTAGCAATGTCTAATAAACTTGTTCGGTGAAGAATGTTACTAAGATGAGACATGTCATCTAGTAATGTAATCATCGAAAAGTGTTATTATGACAAGTAAACGTCGTCTAGTACGACTATTATCCAAGGAAGATAAAATGTCGTAAAATGCTAAAATGAAAGTCATAAAAGCATTATACGAATCGACACAGTATTTGTGATATTCTTCCTTGAATAAACAATTGATCACTAGTAGTGATGTACATTGACTTTGCCAAAGTCAAAACTCATTAAGAACGGTCGTTCATGTGAAGTGATCAATTGTGCAGTAAGGGGAATGTGATGAAATCCACAATTAAAGAATGTTCATAGTGGTAACTCAACCATGATGACTGGAGATCCCAAGAACTTGGTTCAATGAGACAACTAAGCTATGAATGTTCAGTTGTGCACTTGGAATTACAACTTAATATCCATTCTCGAAACTGCCCAAGTGCAAAAACATGCTGAATGTGTTACAGGGTAAGCTATATAAGCTTTTAATGATTCTTACGGTCTTGAAAGAAAGACAAAGTATGGCATGATACTTAAAGGAGATCACCTATATAAGTGAGAAGTGTGGCCGCTTCAAATTATAACACTTATGAATCCGAGATATGGTCCAAGGCCGAAATGGACACAACGTGAGAACAATAGATAATAGATCTATTATTGTGTGTGTGTTATTGTCTTGGTTTACACAAAAGCTGACCGGTTCAAGACATCGCGTTCACCGAGCAGCGAGTAAATTCGATAGCATTACACTAAGGAAGATTCAAAGCCAAAAGCTATCTATCACGATGCAATAATAGATCGTCGGGACAAGTATTTATGCATTTGCAAGCACTTGCATTAATTGTCATTCATGTGGGGATAGTTGGAATTTTGGTTCTTTATAGCATTAAATCCGTAAGAAGTATGTGGAAACTAATGGTAGAAATGAAATCTACGTTTCGAGTACTATGATTTAATGTATTTATTTGTTAAAAAATTTCATTAAGGAATGAATGAGCAATTAATACATAAACATGGCTACTTGGAACTAGAAATTGTGTGTATTCTACCTTATTTATCCCACATCGAAAATTCAAGGATGTTTTGTGCTATATATAAGGAGCAACACTATAAGGGAGTATATCCAAGTGTGCTACCTATGGTGCACCTTAGTGTCTCAAGTGTTGGCACCTTTTGTGCTTAACCATGATTCCTACGAGGACGGTGCGAAGCACCATCTGAGTCCGAGTCCGAGTTCGATGGCGACGGCGACGGCGACGAGCACGTGCACGTCGCAATTGTCGCAATGTGCGCTCAAAAGTTATTTTGGCTAAGGGACTCACACGTGGACCGCACGGAGAGGCGGTTACTGGCGGTTAGTACGGATAAAGGGAACGTATGGTGCGGCTGATCACACGGTGCGGTTATCGGCGGTTGAATTCGGTTGAAATCGAATTTCCTCATTTGCCACGTGGCAGCACCAGGACAGCCACCCTTTCGCAAGTGACACGTGTCGGCGTCTGGTTGAATGGCGCTGATAACCACCTCGTACGCAACCGTTCGGAACGGGCACCTTCCGCCTATAAATACACAGAATTCGACATTGAAGGAAACGAAATACACAATTCGAACTCACAACAACGAGTTTGCATACATACATCTCATATGTCGAATCTAGGAAATACTCGTCCCGAGTATCAAGTTGTTCGCCGGAACTACGACACGTTGTGCAACGTCTCAAAGTTTACCCGAACCGTTGTATCTTGAAGGCAATTGCCGCAGACCGCGTGCATGAGACCGGGGCAATCTTGTCTTACGGAGATAGAGTCTAACTCTAGCCTCGGTTCCTTTCTTTCCTGTCTTTCTTTTCCGTACACACATCACACACGCGCCTATATTTTCCAACAGTTCCTTGTTGACAAACCCTTGTTTCCGAGCTTGATTACTTGTTGAGTCAAGTTTTATTTGATGGTTTCACATTATTAATTCAATTGAGTTAATGTATTGTTACATCTCGAGTTGAGTTGTAATAGAAATGGTATGTTTATTTGATGGTTTCACCTTCACACTCCAATGGAGGCTGGTTGTTCCTACACACCGGATTTCGGGCTGTGACATCATCACTAGGATAATTTGTTCCTGAAATTGTCATCCTATCAAAATCTGTTGTAGTCCATGATTCATTTTGATTAGTCATACCCGTTTCATCTTGGTGTTGAGCAGAAAGTTATTCCATGCTCAATGTTTTTCGAATTCATTAACTTCTGGATCAACATTGAATATAGCTCGAGGAGTCATCTTCAAAGCTACATGCCAATCTGTATCAACTGGATCTTGAATATACCAAGCTTGTTGTGTTTGAGAGGCTAGAATGAAGGGTTCATCATTTTTCCAGTTTTCTTTGTACAACAAGTGAGTAAAATTCACCAAAGTAAAATTAAACTCATCACGTTTCATTCCTATATTGTGGTCAACCCAATCACACTTGAATAAAACAAATTTCAAAGCATTGGTGTATCTCACTTCTATTATGTCATTTATTATATCCTTGTTTCCAAGGAAACACTCAAACGGTGCGGCTTCAGTGAAGTCTCGAGTTCCAACCTCATTGATCCCCCTTCTCTATGTAAAAAAAAAAGAAAAACATTTATTATATTCTTTATAAATAAAATGTATTCGTATTACACAATTGCTCTTAAGTTAAAAAAAAAAAAGACTTAAAATTTTATAGCTTGATGATACTCGATTTAATCTGGCTCGATCCATTATCAAACTTTATGTCTAAATATTATAGTAGAAGTAATGTTGAATATCTAAACTTAAAGAAAAAATACAAAGCTCACTCATTTGATTAAACTTGCTCGCTAATATTTGGGAGTCATGAGACATCAATAAGCTCATTAAAAGTGAATTACATTAGATCATAAGGATTCTTACAAAAATATCATTTCCTACTAAATTAAGTATTTAATTGGGACAATGCAAATTAAATAAGAACAAAACTTTTTGAAATAATAAGTACTTCCCATTGCGGAGGTATTTAATGGAATGATGATGATAATGATAAAAAAAAAAAAAAAAGAATTGGGAATTTCAAATTTTGTGAGAATATTATATGTCTGCTGCTACACCAAAGTTTGTGGATATTATATATCACATCTTATAGGTCTATCTCCTTATCTTTTTGAACAATTCTTTATCTCTAAGGGATATCATCAATATTTCTCCTTTTCCATCTTCATGATTCAACCATCTCCAACTCTTTTCTCCCAAAATGTAGTATAATATCCCTTTATTCAAAGATTCTGTCACAATGTTTTGGTCCCTCAAATTACTTTTTTCCTTCCTATGATTGGACCAATGCCATACAGGTATAGGATTCCACTGCCTAATCATATGTTAATTAATTGTTAAATTACATAAGTCTTCACTTATCTTTTTCTTTAAAACAACATTGCGAGGACTCATAACCTCAATTGCTAATGGGAAAGGATATTTTTCAAAATAAAATAATGTTTTAATGGTTAAATTGAATTAACAGATAAATTATTACGGGGTATTCTGATCATATTTAAAAAAATTGATTGCTATAAAGCCAACAGATCATGGGATTAAATTGGTAAAATTGACACACGATTTAGCAAATTTGACAATTAATAAGAGCGGGACAGAAGGAGGGAGTATATGATTTCAAATTTTTGAGATAGTCGAACTAAGGATAAGAGGTTCGATTTTATTATGAGAAATATCCCTAAACTAGCCATTCTCTAATAGTTTTTTGAAATTTTAACCTTTCTTCACATTTCTACCCTTCCTCATCATTTTCCCATCTTTTTTTTTGTTCTTCTCCTCCCTTTGTGTGTAGAAAGCAGTTGTTCGTAGGAAGGAAGCCCAGTCCAGGGAAAACGGAGAAAAGATGGTTAGAATAGGCATTACCGAAGCAATTCCAGCCCACTGCATGAAGATGATTCCCCTAGGAGAAGACAAGTATCATGGTGTGTGAGGCCAACCGAAGAATGCAGCCAGTATGACCGTGCCCTACAGCATCAGTCAGCCACCGAAGCCAAATATGGAAAGACGCATAGAGGAGATTTGCAGAATATCCGGTCGAGTTCCAACAGCAGAAGGATCTACAAGGCAGCTAAATCATCCTAATCAATCAATCGATGATTGTCAATAATCAATCGGATCAATTAGGTGTCCATCAAGATTGAGCTAAATATGGAAAGCAATCAATCACGCCAATATGGTCTGCCCGAGGAGGAGATTGACTGCCACAACCTCAACTATAAAAGTTCAGCAAGTGTGGCTATCAAAACATTGGTTACCCTAGCATTCAATAGTTGTTCCGCCCAAGATATAATTTACTTTCAGTTCTTTACATTCCCTGCACAAACAATTTACGTTTTCAGCATTTTCTCATTCCTGTTGTGAACAAATCCAAGGCAGTTTGCCTTAGATATTTTCTTAATTCAAGTAATTCGTATTTTATGTTATTCATGTGTTTATTTACCTTCGTGATTATACATTTCAATATATGTGAGTGATTCCCCTGGTGAGATTTGGGTGGGAAAAATGGTTGACTGTTGATATGTGAAATATTCGTGAGGCATTTGTGCCTTTGGTTGGATCCAGTGGTTCCGAAGAGATCTGGACAGAATCCATGGGCAGTCTTTACCCAGCGGGTGATCTCTGCTCGGTTAGGGTTGTACCATGCCAAGCAAAGGCCATGGCATGACAGACAACTATGTTCAGTATGCCCATGACCAAGTGGCTAAGCAGCTCCCTCAACGGTGTTGTAGATCTGGAAGGCGAGGAATGGGAAAGGGGATACTGCATACTTTCTCAGTTTTGGACTTCTCTAATGGCTATCCATCAACTGTGATGAGGCATCAAGCCATAGTTATTGACCAAGGGACTCAACTCACACATTGTAGATATATCGATGACCGGTTGGACGTGTTATCGGAAATGGATATCCTGTGAGTTATGTCTATTCTGTAGGTGCGGAGCCGGGAAACATGGAAGAGAAAGTTGATGAGGGTCATACTTGGAGCGATCGGGTATAACTACTATCTAAGGAGGAGTGAAGCAAGACCTTGTGACCACAAAGGACTAAACCATCCTAAGTGTGGAGTATAAGCTCTTGAAACGCCCTAATGTCTTTGGGCCACACCTTGAGTTTATGCGAAGCATGGATGGATCTTCAGCATGCCCTTGACCGAATACACATATCAACAACAATCATGACCTATCCCAAATCATACCCCTCCTCCCCTCCCCCCCCCCCCCTTTTATATTTGATTGCCTTTAAGTTATTTGTGTAGATAACAGGATTGGATCGTGATAACCAAACTTGTGCACATGAAGAGTAAAGTAGTTCCTCACTCTCCGTGGGATCGACTCTAGTATTTTGATCGTACCATACGACGAATGCGTGTCAGAGGTCCATTTCATCGGTTCTCCCTCGCTCTGTGTCACAACCCGAATTCAAGTGTGTAGGAACGACTAGAATCCATTAGACAGTAAAGGTGAAACCATGAAACAATACTCAACTCAACAAGGGATCATGTTCGGGAACAAGGGAATATAGTATGAAAGCGATAACAAACAACAACATGCTTTCAATTCGTTACTCAAATAAACGAGCAATGATAAATAATTCAAGTGTCGTAAAGCAAATCAAATATCTCAATCCAAGTTAAATAGAATTTAGGGAAAAGCGGAAAATAGTTTCGAGCACAAGGCTCATTGTATCGACACCAATATCAGAGTAAAAGTTTAAAACAAATAAACATTGTTGTTTATGCAGCAGAATCTCAAACTCAAGTCCCAACAATTACATGTATGAAGACATGCAATTGCAAGCTTAAACCAAAACGACTCGACTTATTGTAACACACTGTCGGGAGCAAGTCCGCCCCATCCTCATCCATGCTAACCTGCATATTTAGAAAACACATGCAGGGCAACACATGCCAAAATAATTGAAAACTTGCTCATTAGAGCTATATAATTGAACTTGCCTTGCCACTGCATCACAAGTGTTAGTACAGTTAAAATATTTTACTTGTGGATGCAAAAAACAGTTTCTTTTCTTGAAACGACTGCACAATCAACATATATAATACTAAAGGAAAGAGGTGTGAATCAATCTACCACATTAACTCTGTGTTGAGAAGTAGGCCTTCTTCTCAAATACTGGGACTGGCCTAACCGAAGCAAGGCTCACAGTCACCTCACATTAATTCAAATAACAACACGTGTATTCCTATCTCACACAGGATAATAACTCAAGTAGACAATCAAACATACCATAACTCAGATAAATTGGCAAGTCAATTAATTTCAAAACTCACATAATAATAACTATTAAGTAATAACATTTAATAGTTCTCGGTTTATAATGCTCACGTGATTGAGTAGGGTTAGTCGGTTAGCTTCCTTCTTATTCTTCTACTACTTCTCGGTCCTGCTCGTTCCTTCAAGAATAACATCTGATAAGGACGAGATTACTTACTCGAAAAACTAAACGAAATGAGTTCTATTGCTCGGCTGAAGGATTTCTACTTGACTCAGGTTTTCTTATCTCGGTACGACTAACTCGATCTTTTTCGGTTTCTCGATTCTACCCAAGTACTAAACCAAACGACTTTCAGACTCGGGCACTTAGCTCGATAACATCAAACAGATTAAACTCAAACAATTCACAAAAGTCGAGAATTCACTATTCACGACATAAACTTCGTATTTCTCGATTTTTTGAGTCAAACGAACTCAGAAAATTATGAGATTAATTCTCGATTACTAAAATTACAAATCATTTACATTCAGATAAATTCACATAAACACTCATATCTACTCAGATTTTCATTTAAGTCTCAATACAGTCTTATACTGACTCATTACTGCTCGACTTTTAAACTTGAAAATATAAAGTCTTCAGATTTTAATGAAAATAATTTCATTTTTCTTAAAATAAATCAAGGAATTCAATTATGAATTCCTTATGGATCTACTACAACAGCAGCCGGCCCATTTTCTAGAAGTCCCGTTTGTGGGTTTGCCCTAGTTCTTGTACTCTATAAATACATCCATGCATGCAAGGCGCAAGATACACTTTTACACCTTTTACTTCTTTAGTTTTTGCAACAAACAATTACGTTTATGTTCTTAGCTACAATTTATGTTTATTGCTAAGCCCAATAGGGCGAACATCTTTTGCTTATCGATATTAATTCAAGTATGTTTTTCTTTATCTCTTTTACTTTCGTTATTTATTTTATGTCTAGCTAAGGCTTTAAATCCAGGTTTAGGGTAGATGATATGATGTATGACTTGTAAACCTTGTGAGGTCTAAGTGTTCATGATAGTTGTATATAAGTGTGTTCCTGAGGCATTGGGCAACGATTCCAAAGAAGTTCGGTGGTCACAGGTAACTCGGAAGGCCAACGAGCCCTGGGCATATACAGATTCCTACATTGCAGGAGGGTTATCAAGAAGTGCTCGTGCTTGCCTTACGTTCCTTGAGAGCGGCAAGAATGAGTTATTAGCCTTGGCATAGACCTGCTAAGATGTGTCAATGCTGGTGAATGTCGGAGAGAGATCCTCGTTATCTCATTGTGTCGGAGTGGACCCATCTAGAACCAAAAGCTGCTTGACCAACATGCGCTCGATAAGGTATTATGCCCGGGACTTTTGGGCAAGCAAGAGGATTGGCTAGGGTGTCCCTATCAAGACTTAAACATAAGAATGGAGCTGGGCGGGCTATGTAGCTTACGTGGCGATGTGACAATGAGGACCCTGCATAGTTTTAGCCTATAACCGCTGACACAGTTACGCAACAAATATCTTTGAACCAATGATCGAGTTAAACTTATATTCATTGATTCGAAACCTAAATCTGGATTGTTTTTATTACTAATCTTTTTGCTTGTCTAGTTTCAGTTATTTACTTTAAGCAGTTTGCCAAAGGTGATAGTGACAGTTGCTCAAGGCTATAGTAGATAGATACTCAACACAACCTTTTTGTGCCCCAACAAGAGATTATCGCGAGGAACTCCCTGTGGGATCGACCCTGTACTTGCCAACTAGTTGTTCCTAGGGGTAGGCATAGAGTGAAATACAAATTATATTTTGTCACAGCATAAACGACGACTGCGTCAACGAGGTCATAGAGCTGTCATGGGATGAGGTCGAAAACCTTTGCAGATTGTGCACCAGATAAGTTGCAGAATGCAAGGAGCTGCAAGCTGAGTGTGACAACCTGAACAACAAACTGATCATGAAGGATCACGTCGTAGAGAAGCACATGGAGGAAAACTGCAGACTCCATGAAGAAGTTGCTTATTCTACCAACAAGTCATTCATTTGATCCACATGACCAGGACTCAGGCTGAATACATCTCTCACTTGCAAATGGAGTTGAAGTTTGCAAATGAGAAGATAGTATCTCTTCATACCTCAAGCTCAGCTCTGGAGAGCATGATCAGCCAGCAAAGACCTCTCAAATGTGATGAAGGTCTAGGATACAATCCAGCCACTGACACTGGAGCTCAGTCAGCTCAGTTCGTCAAGGTAGCTGGATCACCGACTGAAGAACCTCAGGATCAACCTGACTTAGTCGAAGTCACAGTTCAAGAGACTCCAGTCATCCCTCAGACTGTCGAGACTTCTGTGAAGAATAAATGGAAGGAGGTTCCCACTAAAGAACCTTAGGAGCATGAAGCTGGTACTTCAAAGGATGCTAAGAGATCTTCAAGGAACTCAAGACCCCGAGGTCGTAGAGTGTAATACCCCGATCTTTTATAAGTCTTTAAGTTCTTCTTGATTGAGTTTATATGCCATGATAATGTGCTTGTGTGTGATAAAAATTTCTGAGAAAATAAATTTTATATGAGTTTGAGTCTGAGTTCGAATTTCGGAGAATTATGAGAAGTTTCGTTTTCCGATGAATAGTAACTTTTCCCGATCTTTCACTATTCATCGATTTTTTTCGAAATTTGTCTAATTAGTGTCTCTTGAGCATAAAATTATTTTAGAAGCTTTAGGATATGTTTGAGAGTCGTCTGAGATTGTCTGAGTAAGATTTGAGTTAATATTTCAGGAATCCTAATATGAATAGTAATTTTTTAAATTTTATTCGTTGCTCGAAATTTTGATTCGAAAACTGGACTTTTAGATTCTTTGATTTATTTGGTGAGATATGAGACAAAGTAGAGAGCTTTTCGACGTTGAGAAAGGGTCGTGGAGAGTTTTAAGTCGTTTGAGAGTTTAATGAAAAAGTAGGGTTAAATTGCACAGGACAACTTTTTCTTCCGGCAATTTTTATATCACGTTTTTGCCTAACAGTTGCAACCTAAATTCTATTTATTCCTATCCTGCTCTCACCTCTCCTCACTCTCTCCTCACGCGCTCTCTCTTCTCTCATTTTCTTTTCTCTCTCGTCGACATCACCACTCTCATGTCTCATCTCTCTCTTTTCGACGCACACACACACACAAATACATACACATATCCTCCATTGAAGAAGCTTGGATGGAAGCTTAAAGTTGCGTGGATTAGAGTCGTTTACGATCAAGTCTTCGAGCTCACATAAGTTTCTTGAACCTTGTTCAATTTTGTTGCGTTTGAGCCAAGAAAATCTCCCTATCTTTCCCTCTTTTGTTTGACAGAAATGGTCCATAGATCAAGGGATTGAAGCTTTTTGTTCTAGCCTTGATTCTTGAACTCTTAAGTATTATCCATGCATGAAAAGAAGAAAAAACTCCTTGATCATCAAACCCTATGAGTGCCGATTTTTATAGCTAATTTTAGGGGTTTTTATAGCTAGTTTTTACAGTTGTAGGAAGAGAGAAGTTGAGAGGGCTTTAGACTCCATCATGGGCTCTAAGGGCTTAGGTGGCACGATCTCATTGATTCTTGAATATTGATGTATATCCTTTACTTGTTGCCAAAGAAATAGATATTTATCACCATATAAAGACATATTTATCAATTAAATAATTAATTAACATGGATATCATAAGATTCCATGATAAAATAAGATATTAAAATTAATAAAATATTTATTTAAATTTTTGATATCTACAGTAAGTTATCCGCAAAGTCCCTGAATCTAATCCAAATGTGGGATGTGTATATAATCTTGGGAGTGGATTGGTTAACCAAGAATTTTGTGATGATTCGATGCAACGAAAGACAAATTTCATTTCAACCTCCTGGAGAAGAGTCGACCGTAGTTCACGAAATTCAGAAGAGAAAGAAGAAGAGTATACCAATTATCTCAGCTATGAAAGTAAAGAAATTGGTGAGAAGAAAAGATACGAAAGCATATCTGATATACCTGAACAAAGAAGAAGTGAAAGAGCCGAATATCGATGATGTAGCAGTGGTGAGAGAATATAAAGACGTGTTCCCAGAAGTTTTACCAGGTTTGCCTCCCGACAGGCAACTGGAGTTTACAATTGATCTTGAGCCCAGATCAGCCCCGATTTTAAAAGCTCCATACAGAATGGCACCGGAAGAACTTCAAGAATTGAAGATTCAGTTGGAAGAGCTGTTTGATTTAGGTTTTATTCGACCAAGTGTTTTTTCTTGGGGAGAACCGATTCTATTTGTGAAGAAGAAAGATGGTAGCATGAGGATGTGCATTGACTACCGAGAGCTCAATAAGATCACACTCAATAACAAGTATCCTTTGCCAAAGATATATGATTTATTCGACCAGCTTAAAGGAGTAAGTGTTTTTTCCAAGATTGATTTGAGATCCGGATACCATCAGCTAAAGATTAGACAAGAAAATATTGCAAAGACTGCATTCAGAATGAGATACGGTCAGTACGAGTTTGTTGTAATGTCGTTTGGATTGACAAATGCCTCAACTATTTTCATGGATTAAATAAACCGAGTCTACCATGAATACTTGGACAAATTCGTGATTGTTTTCATCGATGACATTTTGATGTATCCAAAAGATGAAGCAGAACACGAGAAGCATCTCATAATCGTGTTGGAAAAATTGAGATCAGAGAAGTTGTACGCCAAATTCAGCAAGTGTGTATTTCGTCTAAAGGAAGTGAATTTCTTAGGACACGCTGTTTCGTCAGAAGGAATCAAAGTCGACCCATCCAAAGTGTAAGTAGTCCAAAAGTGGAAATCACTAACATCAGTCTATAAAGTCCGTAGTTTCCTTGGTTTGGCAGGTTACTATAAACGATTCATAGAAGGATTTTCCAAGATAGCAAAATCGATGACAAGCTTGTTGAAGAAAGAAACAAAGTTTAGATGGAGGGAGGAATGTGAGAAAATTTTCCAAGAGCTTAAATCGAGTTTGACGACAGTCCCAGTGTTAGCCTTTCGGAAGTAGGAAAGGACTACACCATCTTTACAGATGCATCATCTAAAGGTTTGGGATGTGGCTAATGCAAGAAGGAAGAGTAATAACTAATGCTTCAAGACAACTTAAACCTCATGAGAAGAAGTATCCGAGGCACGATCTGGAATTAGCAGCAGAAAAACATGCTTTGAAGATTTGGAAACATCATCTCTATGGAGCAAAGTGTGAGATCTTTTTGGATCATAAGAGTATGAAGTATTTCTTTGAGTAGAAGGAGTTGAACATGAGAAAAAGACGATGGCTTGAGTTGGTAAAAGATTACGATTGCAAAATTTCTTATCACCCTGGAAAAGCCAATGTCGTAGCCAATACGTTGAGCCAAAAGGAAAATTCGGAGTTAGGATTTCTCCTCTCCGACGAAGAAAAATTGATTGAAGAGTTTGGAAAGATGAGAATTGAAGTAATTCAGTCCCCAATAACGATGGAGCAAGTAATTGCCTCTTTAGTAGTGATGCCAGATTTGAGAGCCCGTATCATAGACGACCAAAGAAAAGACGAGAAATTAGAAAATTTGAGGCTTAGAGTCAGAAAAAAAGGAGTTGAGGATTTTCGAGAGTCGAGCGACAACGCTTTGTTGTTCCGTAATAGAATTTGTGTGCCAAGTGATGAAGAGTTAAAGAATGAGATCATGAGTGAAGCCCATGATACCTCGTACACCGCTTGTCCCAGTAGTACAATGATGTACCAGGATCTGAAACAACAATTCTGGTGGGTAGGAATGAAGAAAAATGTGGCCATGTATGTAGAACGATGCCTAGCTTGTCAGCAAGTAAAGTCTATATTTTAAGACTTTACTTGTAGGACTCTAACAGCTGCATCGATCGAATTCTTGTAGAAGGAAACATCGATCGAATTCTTGTGCTGCAAGGAATTTGTTTCCTTGTAGGACTCTAACAGCTGCATCTTCACGCGCCAGCACTGTTGCCCAAGCTCTGCACTCTGCCTTCCCCAATCTCTCTGCCATCTCTTGCCGAAGACAGCCTGCACCTTGCCTTCTGGAGCGAAACATACAATCGTCTAGATTGACCATACCACTAAAAGTGGAGCAGCTCTTCATCTTGATTTCGACTTCTTCCCTCGGTAGCTTGAGTCACGAGCACGACTACTATGGTCATTGCATCGTATCGCCAGTTCCTTCTCTTTTTGCATGTTTTGGCTCCAATGTTTCCCAATTCCTGCCTTTCCTTGCCCTGCCAACTCAAGTGTCATCCCAGACACAAAACAAACACAAAAGACACTAAAATAGACTTGATCTAGACCTAAAACACACATGACAAGAGCACAAAATATGGGCTTGTCATACCCACACACTTAAAGTCATGCCTGTCCTTAGGCATGGTGTATGGCTTGCCCAAACAAAAGAAAAAACAGAAAAGACTCAAAAGACTTGACTCAAAACACAAATAGAGAGATTAGCACAACATAGGATAAAGAAACAAGATAGAGCATAATCCAGTTCACATACAACTCAAGCAAATAAACCAGTCCAAGCAAATCATCAAATAGGTTAAAAATGAACAAGTGAGCATTTTCAAGGATATTCCTCACAACACTCCCACTCTTGTGTATGGGGTAGTGTTTACGCTCAAAAATATGCCATTCTTAACCATACCATAGGCTTATCTGCCTGCTACTCTCTCCACCTCTTAGACTAGGTTCGAAGGACTTATCCTTAGGTCTTTTATTTGGTTGTAACTTGGCTTTGGCAAGGGTAGGAAGTATTTGGAACTAGGCTTGAGTCATTTGGACTTAGGTTGGCCAAGCGGAGCGGCCAACCTTAGCTTCTTTTCCTTCGCCTTTTGTTCTTGCGGGCCTTAGCACAACTTATTTAGGACTTCTTCTTTTTTTTTATATTTTCTTTTTTCCTTTTTTCTTCTTTTTCTCTTTTTTTTTTCTTTTTCTAAGTCCTTTATTAATTAGCCCTTATATTTCTTTCAAAGGCTCAATTGCTTCTCCCCTTCTCCCTTTATCTTATGCACCTAAGTCCTTATTGAACCGGTAGGATATAGTGTATATGCTGCATATATCTAATCAAAGAAATTATGAAAGTTCAAAGGGGCTTAAGAAGGGAAATTCAGTTGGGTAGACTCTTTGGCTCAATTGGGCTCACAAAAGAAAGAACATGCCTAATTCATCTAAGTTCTTCTAACCTAAGTCAATGAAGTCTTAAGGAGTAGACATGCAAGTTCTAGGTAGCATTCAAATAAACATATCGTAAAAGCACACAAGAAAGAAACTGCTTGGTCAATAACATACAGTGTAAAGCTCAAATCCTCACAGCGACATGCTCACAAGTTCGTTCGTCAACCCTATCTACATACGATCATGCTTGGACTAGAATACAAAAGTGCTCTCATCATATAACTCAGAATCAAATTATGCTCATACATTATCTAATCATCCTAAGCATGCTTGACCTCTAAAACGCACACAAAAGACGCTCTTCCCACCCACACACTTTGCTTGGGCAAAGTGGTAGGAAGGCACAGACCAACACAAAACTAAAACTCATAAAAAAAGACGCTCTACCCCTCATACCCACACACTTTGCCATTGATAAAGTGAGAGAAAATCAAGGTAGATCACAATAAAGACTCTAAAAAAAACTTTAAAAACATTTAGACTCAAAACAAATTACGAAAAACACAAAATAAAACACAAAAATAAAAACCTAAACTACTAAATAAATGGGAGGACAAAATCATTGGGCAGAGTTAGATCCTGACCTGGTCAGGTCAATCTTTAAGGCATTCATGATCTCGGTAAGGGCTTGCTTGTTCTCCAGTCCAAGTTGCTCCAGTCTGGCATTACTTTCCTCTAGCTTGGTCAAGCGCTCCATCATCCCTACTACATCTTAGGCAGGCAACACCAGAGTACTGGGAACTCCACCTCCAACTGACTGAGGAGGAGTGTCAGCAACTTGTGCAGGCTCGTCGGGTGGAATCACAAACACCAATGTTCCTTTATCATCCCTCCGACATACGCCCATGGCAGTCAAGCAAGCGAGGTCTAGGCGCTCCTCTTGCATTGGCTGTAGCTGCGTAGTGGCTTCGTCAAATCCGTGCATCCCCATGGCATAGCAAGTCACCAGGTGGGCAAGGGAAAACCTCTGATTGTGAGAGTTTACAATATCCTTGAAATGGTGCATAGCATAAGCCCTAAAGTGGAGCCTCTGCTTGTGCACCATGCTTGACAGTATGAATATCTCTTGGCGAGTGACTGAGTTCCCGAAAAAGTTGCAGGAAAGGATTCGGTGAC
This sequence comes from Schizonepeta tenuifolia, assembly GCA_029490685.1. Lineage (NCBI taxonomy): Eukaryota > Viridiplantae > Streptophyta > Magnoliopsida > Lamiales > Lamiaceae > Schizonepeta > Schizonepeta tenuifolia. The sequence goes on from CM055956.1 coordinate 11,525,071, forward strand.
ACACCCTCAAGGCATCATCCTTCATCATATGCTCCTTTGTCGTGCCAGCCTTGAAGAAAGGGTCATCACTGAACTCCGCCCATTTGAGGAATGTACCTCAACGCTCCCTTTTACTCCTCGCTCCTTTTCGTGCAAAAATCCTTAATGCCCAATGCCTGGTTCAAATCATTCACCGACAGCTCCTCGCTTGCTCCTGTGAACTTAAACTGCATGCACTTCGTGTTATGATTCCCCACCATAGGACTCCTCACTTGCAAATTCTGATAAAATTCATATACCAACTTCGGATATACCATCTCTTGCCACTCCAAAAACTTCTTCCAACCTATCGCTGCAAGATAGCGATGCACTTCTTTCCAAACCCCCAACTCCTCTAATGCGCTCTGATCAACCAATTTGGGGAGAATGATTCCCCTTCTTGGCATCTTCCCTATTCCACAATTAGAGGCTATGCCCGACACTGAGATAGGCCGCTTGGGTGGTGCAAAAACCACCTCTTGGCCCTTAGCAATAGACCCTGCTCCTTTAGCCTTTTTTGTTGGGGGTTCCTCCAATTCTTCCTTAACTTGTTCGTCCACCGTTGCCCCTGAATCATGCTGCTCTACCATCACCAGATCTCCTTCGCCATCTCCAGCGGGTATATTCTCCTCCTGCTCCAGTTCCTTGCCAAAACAAACCGCCTGCCTCTGTTGCAGCGATTTCCTCCTCATTGAGTGAGGGAGCAGGTCTGTCCACGAATATCCGTGCGACATCATCTTCTTCCTCCATGTGCGAAGAAGAACCATCCATGGGTGATGATTTGGGTATAGTTTTTTGAGTTACTTTAGGGGGAGTGGAAATTTCGGTAGAAGGTATAGGTGTGATGAGACCATATTTTATATGCTCATTATGTGTTTTTAGGTTTAGTTAGAGTCTAGTTTTGTGTCTTTTTCGCCTATTTTAGTGTCTGGGAGGACATATTTGGTAGTAGGCAGGGAAGGACATGAACTTGGGCAGTTGGAGTGGATTTGCTCGTGAAAATGAGCATTTCAATACGATACAATGGTCAGGAGCTCTGACTGCAGCTAGAGATACCGAGAGTGGAAGTCCAAACACAAACAAGCTGCTCTGTACCAGTCGGCATGACCAATTCAGACTATACGCAGTCATTCTAAACCGGTCAAGAAGGCAGAAGAGCTCTGGGCAAGGCAAAGAGGAAGCAAAGTACGAAGGTTCTAGAAGTTACAGCTGACATGACATTATCTGGAGGATCAATAAGGAAGCAATTCGTGCCTTGAAGGTGAATAAATCAAGAAGGCAAGTCCTACTCGGATTAGGAGACAAGAGAATAAGGAAGAGATCAACCCGATAAGGAAACAAATCTATACCGATCCTACTCGGCCAAAGAAGGAAGCTGCCAGTCATCAATCGAAGGCCCTTATGTGGGTTTTTAGGGTTTTAAGCCCATGATCCTTGTACTCTATAAATATGTTCGTGCATGCAGCCTCAAGACAACAACCTTTAGACATAATTTCATATATCTTTACTTAGATATGTTTTACTTTTCTGTTAAGTCCCGGTTTGGGCAGACTATCTTTTAAGTATTTATTCAAGTATGTTTTCTTCTATCCCTTTCGTTATTGTTCTTTATTTTATGTTTGGGTTTAGGTAGAGGATATGTGATTTAAGTGTTTTATAACTCGTGAGGTCTAACTAAGCAAGATAGCTATATATATGTGTGTTTCCGAGGCATTAGGCAATGATTTCAAAGCAGTCTGTTGTGCTAAGAGACCATGCTGCAGAATGGGCAATTGGAGGGCGGCAGATTCCTTAAAAGGGAGGTAGCTTAGACCAACAAGGACCGGGAGAGGTTTGCCTCACGCTCCTTGAGGGCGGAAAATCTCAGGTTGAACTTGGGTGGAGCCGATCAAAGTACGCTGACGCTGGTGAAAAGTCAGAGCGGGATCCTCGTATCTCATAGGGCCGGAACGAGTTCGTCTAGTGCCCAAAGCTGCTTGTTCCAGTCTATGCCCCTTGAGGAATGTTCGGGGGTGAGTTGGGCAAGTCAGGAAGACTGGGGTGGGAATGCCACGCAGGATTCACAAGTAAGGACGAATTGAGCAAGTCGTGGCTGTAGGCGTGACAACGTGACAGTAAGACTACGACGCGGTTTGCCTATAACCGTTGACACATATACGTAGCGAATATCTTTACACCTACGATCGAGTTACACTTATTCACATTGAATCGAACCTAAATCCAAATTGTCTTTTATTACTAATAGTTTACTTGTTTTATTTTGGTTTTTACTTTTCTTTGATTTGCCCAAGGCGATAGTAGAAATAGATCAAAGCAACACTGTGACAGGATACTTACAAGAGAATATTGCATCAATTCCTCGTGGGATCGACCTTGACTTACCGACTAGCTGATCCTAGGAAGTAGGCAAGGAAAAATACAAATTGTATTTTGCCGCGGCAGTACTCCTCAGATAATGAAGAAAGGAGAACTCTACAAGAAGAAGCAATAGCTGGAGAAGAAGAAAACACTATGAGGGAGATAGTTTTCCCTAGCTTACTAAACCTGAGGCCATCGGGCATCACTTTGCCCGAACCGACGAAGCCCTGAGAGCTGAAGTCTTATTTCATCCAGATCTTGCCCAAGTTCAGTGATCATCCAGGAGAGGACCCACAAAGGCAATTGCAAGATTTCGAAATGACCTGCGGAATCGTTCCTACTAAGGGGAACCTAGATGAGTATGTAAGGCTAATCGCTTTCCCGTTCTCTCTGGAAGATGGGGCAAAGGAATGGCTTTACACTTTGCCCGCGGGGAGTGTGAAAACATAGCAAGAGATGCAACAAAAGTTCTTGGAGAAATATTTCCTAGCTGCACGTATTTAGGTAATGAGGAAGAGGATCACTAGCATCAAGATGGGCATTAATGAGACATTTTACGACTATTGGAACAGGTTCAAACTTATGCTTGCAAAATGCCCACAGCACCAGATTCCTGAGTACGACTTGGTCCGGTGCTTTGTGGGAGGACTTCGAATTGGAGAGAAAGCCTTGGTGAATGCAGCTTGCCATGGAACAGACATGAATAAGCCTCCAAGCAAGGTGTTTCAGATCATCGGAGAGATGGCGGAAGAGTCTAGGATGGATGAGAGAAGCAAAATGCCCAAGGCGACAGCAAGAAGCCCATCGCAAATGATGAGAAGATCGATAAGCTAGTCGCGCACATGGAGTTTCTTATTACTCTAATGGCTGGTAGCAACAAGAAAGCGGTGAGGTCATGAGGGATATGCACAGCCGTCACACACCCAACAGATCAATGCCCAACACTTTATGAAGAGGAGGATGTGAATGCTATAGGTTTCAACACCAATCAAGGGAGGCAGTATGATCTAAATTCTCAAGTCTATAACCCAGGATGAAGGAACAATGAGAATCTAAGGTACGGAAATAACAATTATCAGCAGTTTGGGCAACATGCACAGAAACCTCCGCAGCCACAACAACAGTACCCACCACGTGATCCAAACAAGCAATCATTGACTGAGGTGGTGAATAGCCTGATTCGAGATCATAACAAGGCACAACAAGAGAATGAGCAATTTAGAACGGAGACACGGGGTGCAATTCAACACATCATTGCCCAATTGGCACACCTTGCCAGCGCCTTGGGCAGGATAGAGAAGAAGCAAGGCGAACTGCCAGCCCAAGTGGAGGTAAATAAGGCTCAAGTAAATGCTGTTACGCTTAGAGGAGGGAAGGTGTTGCCCAAGAAAGTTCAGATGCCGGAATCTGAAACTCTTTTGCCCAAGAAAAAAGAGTTAGAGGTTGAGGAGAAGGAAAAGGAGGATGAGGAAAGGAATAATGGGGATGAAGAGGTATCTCCTGAGCCTAAATATGTTAAGCCTACACCCATTATTCGAGCACCTTTTCCAGGTAGGTTGAAACGGAATAAGATGGACGTAGAGATGGACGATATGATCAACATCTTCAAAAAAGTTGAGATAAACCTACCTCTTCTCACTGCACTTCGCAACATGCCCAAATGCGCGAAGTTACTGAAGGATCTTTGTACAAGAAAAGTACGGAACTATGATAGAGCAAAGGTTGTCATGGAGGAGAATGTGTCGGCAGTCATTAAGAGGAATTTGCCCAAGAAGTGTTGAGATCCCGGCATGTTTGCTATCCCATGCCAAATTGGAAAACATGAAGATTGAGAAAGCCATGTTGGATTTGGGCGCATCGATCAACGTCATGCCTTTGTCCATATATGATGATGATGTAATGGGACCACTTCGAACCACTAGAGCGGTCATCCAATTGGCGGACAAGTCACAAGTGTATCCTGAAGGCATTCTTGAAGATGTCCTAGTCAAGGTAGAAGATTTGATCTTTCCAGCAGACTTTTATGTGCTCAGCATGGGCAAGACGGGAGGTGACGCATCGGGTATGTTGTTGGGAAGACCATTTATGTAGACTGCCAAGACCAGGATCGATTGTAACACTGGGCAATTGACATGTGAGTTCAATGGAGAGAAAGTGACATTTAATATTTTTAAGGCAAATGAGCCTTCTCAAGACACTAAGGCGGTTAAATGTATTGACCAAGTCGAGCAGCCAAAGGGGAACATGTTACCTCATAATGGAATGCAAGGTCTTATGAACAAAGTTAAGAAAGAGGGAACCATTAGACTTGTTGCCCAAGATACATGGAAGAAGATAGTCAAAGGCAAGAAGAATTTAAAGGATGAATCTGAAGAGCAGTTCCAACCATCTTTTCCAAGTGTGCCCACATCATGGTTAGGAGAAAGGCTAATTGATCAAGTACCGAAGATGGAACCTAAGCCCTTGCCCAAGAATTGGAAGTACATCTATCTTGGGGAAAATAATACTATGCCTGTGATAGTCAATTCTGAGCTGAGTGTTGAAGAAGAGCATATGGTGCGCAGTAGTCTAGGGCAAGACAAAGAAGTTCTCGGATTGATCTCAAATGATAAGAAAGGCATTACCCCAATAGTTTACACGATGCCCGAGACTAAAGCTAATTCTGTTAGGATTCCTCGAACCAAATGTGATCGGATCATGGAAGAAGAAACCACCAAGGATATTTTGAGGTTACAAGAGTTGGGCATTGTATACTCTGAACCTAATAATGAATGGAGGAGACAGGAGCTCATCGTGCCCAGGAGGACAAATGTTGAAGTGGTCGAGGGTGAGAATGAGGAGATTGTGGGCATAAGGCTGAAGAGTGGATGGAGAGTTTGTATTGACCACCAAAAGTTGAAGAAGATAGCTCGCAAACATCCATTCAAGTTGCCTTTCATTGACAAAATTTTGGGAAAATTGACCAAGTCACATGACCAGCAAATAAGAGTTAAGAAGTTTGAAGCTGGTCAGAAGGTACTTCTTGCTCGGGCACGACTCAAGTTATTACTGTGCAAGATGACAACCAAGTGGGTCGGTCCATATGAAGTTCATGCCTAATTGCCCAATGGGATGGTGGAAATCAAGAGTTTGATCAGCGGGAAGCTTCTCAAGGTGAGTAACAAGCGTCTGAAGGCCTACTATGGGCATAATGCAGATGATCCGGGGGATCCACTTGATCCCACTGGTCAGGAAGTCAATTAGAAAGAAGGCACAACGTCATGCCCATGACGTAAACTGGGGCGCTCGCTAGGAGTCAACCTGGTAAGTTTTTCTTTATTTTATTTTCTTTCTTTTTATTTTGGTAATTTCAATTTTAGTATTTAATTTTTAACCCTAGGATAGTAGTTATTGTTTGGGAGGAGGCATTTTGTTTAAAGTGTGCAGGCTAGATGAACGAGCATTAAGTGAGGCAGAACGAAGAATCGCTCTGGCCAAGAGGAAGCTGGACAAGAAAAGTTTAAGAACTCTAATAACCATAGCCCAACAACTGAAGAAGGAAGAATAATTATATCCGGAGGCAGAGCAAGTTGGAATCATTTATCGCTTAGTCACGTTCGAGGAAACCATTGCCCTCATGGAGACAATCATTTTGGCTAATCAGCAACTCAATCTGAAGTCCTCACTGCCTTCAAAGAATTATCGAGCAAAAATAAATCCAGGTTATGATCCTAAACTGACCTGCTACTTAATTGTCCTCCCATGTTTGTTTTAAAGTTTTTAAAAGTTTAGTTTTTAGTCTACGTGTGTTTGTTTGCCCGTCATAATTACTCACTTTGCTTAAGGCAAAGTTTATGGGTATGGGGGGCCGACATATGTCTTTTATTTTTTTTAAGGTTTTTAAAAGTTATTTTTGTGTGCTTCTTACCAACACTAGGCCAAGAGCCAAGTGTGTGGGTGGGATGAGCGTCTGTTTGTGTTTAGGTTGGCATGCTAGGTTGATGTGATTAGTTTGAGCATGATTATTTGAGCTTAATATTTATGCAAGCATGTTAGGGCATTTGAGCATGATAGTATGTGGTTAGGGATGACGAGCGAGCAATTTGAGCATTACCCTTGGTGAGATTTTAAGCCTTAACTGTTATATGCCTTGCTATATAGTTTTTATTTCTTGAGAGTATTGACATGATCATTCGAATGCTACCTAGAACTTGCCTACTTTCTGTTTTGAGACCCCATTGACATAGAATAAGAAGTGCTTAGAGGATTTAGGCAAATTCTTTCTTTTAGCCCAAATGAGCCTAAAAAGCCTACCCTATTGTATCCCTTTGTTAGCCCCTTTGAGCCTGATAATTTCTTTGATCCACAAATATTAGCCTTGAAATAATTTATCCTACCCGGTCATGAGGACTAGGCTAGAAGATGAAAGGGAGGGAAGAAAGCAGTAGGGCATGGAGGAAGCCTAATGTCTTTTTCGTCTATTTTAGTGTCTGAGAGGACATATTTGGTAGTAGGCAGGGAAGGACATGAACTTGGGCATTTGGAGTGGATTTGCGCGTGAAAGTGAGCACTTCGATACGATGCAATGGTCAAGGAGCTCTGCTTGCAGCTAGAGATACCGAGGGCAGAAGTCCAAACATAAAGAAGCTGCTCTATACCAGTCGTCATGACCAATTCAGACTATGCACAGTCATTTCAAACAGGTCAAAAAGGCAGAAGAGCTCTGGGCAAGGCGAAGAGGAAGCAGAGTACGAAGGTTCTAGAAGTTACAGCTGGCATGACATCATCCAGAGGATCAACAAGGAAGCAATTCGTGCCTTGGAGGTGAAGGAATCAAGAAGGCAAGTCCTACTCGGATTAGGAGACAAGAGGATAAGACAGAGATCTACCCGATAAAAAAACAAATCTATCCTTATCCTACTCGGCCAAGGAAGGAAGCTGCCAGCTGTCAATCGAAGGCCCTTATGTGGGTTTTTAGGGTTTTAAGCCCATGATCCTTGTACTCTATAAATATGTTCGTGCATGCAGCCTCAAGACAACAACCTTTAGACATAATTTCATAGATCTTTACTTAGATACGTTTTACTTTTCTGTTAAGTCCCAGTTTGGGCAGACTATCTTTTAAGTATTTATCCAAGTATGTTTTCTTCTATCTCTTTCGTTATTGTTCTTTATTTTATGTCTAGCTAAACCTTTAGATCTGGGTTTAGGTAGAGAATATGTGATTTAAGTGTTTTATAACTCGTGAGGTCTAAATGGGAAAGATAGCTATATATATGTGTGTTCCCGAGGCGTTAGGCAATGATTTCAAAGCAGTCTGTTGTGCCAAGAGACTATGCTGCAGAATGGGCAATAGGAGGGTGGCAGATTCCTGAAAAGGGAGGTAGCTTAGACCAACAGGGACCGGGAGAGGTTTGCCTCATGCTCCTTGAGGGCGGCAAATCTAACGTTGAACTTGGGCGGAGCCGATCGAAGTACGCTGATGCTGGTGAAAAGTCAGAGCGGGATCCTCGTATCTTTTAGGGTCGGAATGGGTTCGTCTAGTGCCCAAAGCTGCTTGTTCTAGTCTATGCCCCTTGAGGAATGCTCAGAGGTGAGTTGGGAAAGTTAGGAAGACTGGGGGGGGAATGCCACATAGAATTCACAAGTAAGGACAAATTGGGCAAGTCGTGGTTGTAGGCATGACAACGTGACAGTAGGACTACGACGCGGTTTGCCTATAACCGTTGACACACATACGTAGCGAATATCTTTGCACTTATGATCGAGTTACACTTATTCACATTGTATCGAACCTAAATCCAGATTGTCTTTTATTACTAATAGTTTACTTATTTTATTTCAGTTTTTACTTTTCTTTGATTTGCCCAAGACGATAGTAGAAATAGACCAAACCAACATTGTGACAGGATACTTACAACAGAATATTGCATCAGTTCCTTGTGGGATCGACCCTTACTTACCGACTAGCTGATCCTAGGAAGTGGGTAAGGAAAAATATAAATTGTATTTTTCCGCGGCTAAACGACGGTCGCGTCAAGGTGACTTAGAATTTTTGGCCGCCTTTTTATCGAGTGTCTTGCTGCTGCGTGTGTTCTTCATTGTGAGAGTGGTGAGGGGGGTTTCGTTTTTGCAAAAGTAGAGAGGGAGAGGAAACGAAGAGTTTCGGTTTGAATTTAGAAGATGAATAATTTTTGTGAGAGAGAGGAGTGTAGTAGTAGGCTAGAAAGTAGGGTATAGGTGTGTGACTTGGCAGTTATTGCAACTGCCAATGGATGTGACGTGCTGACGTCATCCACGTTTTCCTGCTTTGCTTGCCTTGCATTCACCTAGTTCAGCCTCTCCTTGACCAACACAAACTCTTCGCTTGCCTATCCTCTCTGTGTACCTGCCCTGCACACATAGACACAAAACGCAACTCCAAAACAAAAACTACTATCCTATGATTAGAAAATAAAACCTAAAATAAAATTACGAAAAGAAAAACTCGAAAAAGGAAAAACTGAAAATAAAACTCACTAGGTTGCCTCCTAGCCAGCGCCCCAGTTTACGTCATGGGCACGACGTAGTCATGCTTGCCCCTAGATGGGCATCATCATGTGGATTTCCTCCTTGTTCACATCTTTTCCCTTCTTGTCTCCATAGAAAAGCTTCAATCTTTGACCATTGACCCTAATATACTTGAAAGACTTTGGGTAATAGATCTCCACAGACCCATTAGGAAATTGAGTCACCACTTCATATAGTCCAATCCATTTTGACTTGAGCTTGCCCTGCATAAAGTTGAACCTTGACTGATATAGCAGAACTGCTTGCCCCGACTCAAATTTCTTTGCCTTGATCAACTGGTCATGAGCCTTATTCATCCTTGTCTTATACAATATAGCATTATCATAAGCCTCAATTCAAATCTCCTCTAACTCTTGTAACTGCAACTTTCTTTCCTTGTCAATATCGCTCCAATCATAGTTGAACTTCTTCACTGCCCAATATAATTTATGCTCTAACTCCACAGGCAAGTGACATGGCTTCCCAAAAATCAAGCGGTACGGTGACATACCCAAAGGTGTCTTGAAAGTTGTACGATATGCCCAAAGTGCATCGTCCAAGTGCATACTCCACTCCTTTCCATTTTGCCCAACTGCCTTCCTTAATATAGTCTTGATAATCCTATTTGTCAGCTCTGCTTGCCCATTGGCTTGCGGATGGTAGGCAGTAGTAACTAGATGATAGACTCAATATTTCTTGAATAGCTTGTCAATGGTAGCATTGCAGAAATGCCCTTGATCACTTATAATTGCTCTAGGAACGTCATATCGATTCAAAATATTTCCCTTAAGAAAAGTAGCAACCACATGAGCATCATTTGTTGGTGTAGCCTTTGCCTCTGCCCACTTCAACACATAGTCCACTGCCAATATGATATACTGATTTCCTCTTGAGCTAGGCAAAGGTCCCATAAAATTCATCCCTTATATGTCAAAGATCTCCTCCAGCATGATTGGAGTCATGGGCATTTCATCCCTTCTAGTTGTATTCCCTTCTTGTCGACACTTGAAACAATTCTTGCACCATTCGTAAGCATCTCTAAAAATCGTAGGTCAAAAGAACCCACAATCGAAAATCTTCCTTGCAGTTCTTCGGTGCCCAAAGTGACCTCCACATTCCCTGTTGTGGCAATGCTTCAAAATACTCTTAGTCTCCCAGTCAGGCACGCACGTCCTTAGTCCTTGGTCAGCACACTTCTTCCATAAGTAGGGATCATCCCAAACATAATTTTGGCTCTCCTTGAGAATCTTCTACCTTTGGTAGTATGAAAGATCATTTGGAACTTCTCCCGTACTCTTAAAGTTGGCAATGTCAGCGTACTAAGGCTCTCCATAAAATTGGGCTTCAGCCATATATAGATGCTCGTCAGGAAAAGTCTCTGTAATGGGCACGGAGTCTTCTTCTCTGACTATCCTACTCAAGTGATCCGCCACCAAATTATGAGCTCCACTTTTATCTTTGATCTCCACATTGAACTCTTGCAAAAGAAATATCCAACGAATAAGCATTGGCTTCGACTTCTTTTTATTCATGAGGTATCTCAGTGTTGCATGTTCAGTGTAAACAATTGTCTTGCCCCCGAGTAGATAAGATCTGAACTTTTCAAAGGCAAACACAACCGCCCAAAGTTCATTCTCTGTGGTGGTATAATTGATTTATGCTGCATTAAGAATTTAGGCATAATGTACAACATGGCTTTCCTTACCCCTCCTTTGACCAAGCACTGCTCCCACGACATACCTACTTGCATCACACATCAACTCAAATGGCATACCCCAATAAAGGGGTTGTATCACAGGTGCCGTGACCAAGCATTCTTTCAACACATCAAACGCCCTTTAACAATATGCATTGAATTCCCACTCTACTTCATTTTAAAGCAATCTCGCCATTGGTTGGGCAATCTTAGCAAAATCCTTCACAAATCTCCTGTAGAATCTAGCATGTCCCAAGAATCCTCTTAATTGCTTGATGTTGGTCGGATAGGGCAACTTGGAGATGACATCAATCTTTGCCTTGTCAACCTATATCCCTCTTCCTGAAATCACGTGCCCAAGCACGATACCTTCTCGTACCATAAAGTGACACTTTTCATAGTTCAACACCAAAGTCTTTTCCATGCATCTGCTCAAAGCCATCTCCAAATGCCCAAGACAAACCTCAAATGATTTTCCATGGACGGTAAAATCATCCATGAACACCTTGATGCAATTCTCCAGTAAATCTGAAAATATGCTCATCATGCACCATTGAAACATGCTCGGGGCGTTGCATAGACCAAAAGGCATGCGACGATATGCAAACGTCCCAAATGGGCAAATAAACATTGTCTTGTCCTGGTCTTCTTGGGCAACCCATATCTGCACGTATCCAGAGTATCCATCCAAGAAGCAAAAGTACTTGCTCCCTGCCAACCTCTCCAGCATCTCGTCAATGAAAGGTAAAGGAAAGTGATCCTTTCTCGTTGCCTTGTTAAGCTTCCTAGTCAATACACATCCGCCATCCCATTTGGAGTCTTGTAGGCACAAGCTCATTCTTCTCATTCTTGACCACTTGTATCCTTGACTTCTTGGGCACCATATGTACAGCACTTACCCACTTACTATCTGGAACTGAGTAGATAATGCCCAAGTCCAATAGCTTGAGTAATTCCTTCATAACAACTTCCTCCATGGCTGGGTTTAACTTCCTTTGTGGATCCCTAGTTGGTTTAGCACCATCTTCCATTAAAGTATGGTGAGTGTAAAGAGATGGACTAATGCCTTTGATGTCGAACTCAATCTTCTTATTTTTTGCACAACTCCGAACTTATAATCACTGGCAATGTATTATTCTCTCCTAAAAATATGTATTACAAATGAGCGGGAAGAGATTTAAGTTCCAACTTGGGTGCGAGAACAAGTGAATGCACTAATCTATCTTCATCTTTGATCTTGGGCAAGACATATGGGGACAGTCGGGGTCCATCCACTTCCTCTGCTCCTAAGTACTCCAAAGCTTGACTAACCTGGAAAGAATTATCTGGGCTCTCTTCAACTCCTCCTTGAATGACTGCATCTAATGGATCTTGACTTCCAAGAAGAGGCACTGCCTCTTCTACTACTTGATCAACGTGGTCAATGTACTCGACCATCTCCGTATCTTGGGGGTGCTCCATCGCTTTAAATAAATTGAAAGTAACTGACTCCCCATCAAATTCACATGTTAGCTGCCCTGAGTTGCAATCAATTCTAGTCTTAGCAGTCTTCATGAATGGCCTTCCTAATAGCATGACCGATGCTTTAGCTCCTATCTTGCTTATGTCTAGAACATAAATATCTGCTGGGAAAATAAGATCCTCCACCTTGACTAGCATATCTTCCAGTATGCCCTCAGGGTACATATTAGACCTGTCCGCCAAATGGATAACCACCCTTATAGACTTGAGTGGTCCTATAATATCTTCATCGTACATGGTTAACGCACCTAGGTCAAGCATGGCACGTTCAATCTTCATATCGCCAATTACGCAGGGAATGGAAAACATCCCTGGATCTCCACACTTCTTAGGCAAGTCTCGCTTCAGGACTGCTAAAACACTCTCTCCTAAAAGAACCTTAGACTCGTCCACGCTTTTCACCTTCTTTGAGCAAAGCTCCTTCAGAAATCATGCACACTTAGGCATTATACGTAATGCTACGAGGAGCGGCAGGTTGATCTCCACTTTTTGAAAGATCTTGAACATCTCCGACAACTCTTCATCCTTCTTATTTCTTCTCAATCTAGTAGGAAAAGGAGCACGAACCATAGGGTTAGGTTTGACATAAATAGATTTTGGAATTTCTTCCTCGCTATCCTTCTCCTCATCTACTTCCTTCTCCTTCTCCTCATCTACTTCCTTATCCTTGCCCTCTACCTCCTTGTCTCCATCCTAAACTTCTCAAGCTCCTGCTGCAGTCTGATATTATCCTTAGCCAAGGAGGTCACTTAGATTGTTAGGCTTGGCCGATTCTGATCTCTAGGAGGATATTGTTGCTGTTGTTGTGGTTGAACTTGCTGTTGTTGCCCAAATCCTTGGTAGTTATTGTTTTCATACCTCAGGTTCTCATGATTCCTCCATCCTGGGTTATAAAATTGCGAGTTTAGATCATATGGCCTCCCTTGGTTGTTATTGTTGAACCCAATTGCATTGACCTCCTCTTCCAAGCTTGGAAATTGATCCGTAGCATGCGTGATCGCCATACAAATTCCATAAGCTCTCATCGTCTTCTTATTGTTGCCTGATAAAACGGTTTCCAGGGCATCCATCTTGTTGAACATCTGGTCAAGCTTATCCTCCATACCAGTTGAAGTCGGTGGGGCTTTGGCTGCCATTGTTAGCTTGGGCAATTCTCTCCCATCATCCCTCAGCTCCTCTACCATCTCAGTAATTATCTTGAACACGACACTTGGTTGTTTTCTCATAACTGACCCTCTACAAGCAGCATTGACCAATGCTCTTTCACTCGTTCTTAGTCCAACTACGAAACATTAGATCACGTCATGTTCCACAATTTGATGATGTGGGCATTTAGCTAGCATCTGCTTGAATCTGTGGAAGTACGAGTAAAAATCCTCTCCAATGCCCATCTTAATGCCTGTAATCATCTTTCTCATCTTCTGAATTCGGGCGGCTGGAAAGTATTTTTCCAAGAACTTCTGCTGCAGCTCTTGCCAAGTGGTAACACATCCTGTGGGCAATGAATAAAGCCACTCCCTTGCGTTGTCTTGCAAAGAGAATGGGAAGGCAATGAGCCTTACATATTCACTTAGATTTCCATCAACATGGATGGTTCCACAAGCCATCTCGAAATCTTGCAAGTGTCTTTGAGGATCTTTGCCTGGGTGATCGCTGAACTTGGGAAGGATCTAAATAAAGTGGGACTTTAGTTCCCATCCTCGCGTGGGTGTAGGCAAAGTTATGCCTGAAGGCCTCAGGTTCATGGTGTTGGGAAACACCATATTCCTTAAGGTTTTCTCCTCCTCCACCACTGGGTGCTGCATTGACGCTTCGCTTTGATTATCCTCTTCTGCTTCGCTTGACAAGTAAAGTTCTCCCTCATCAAGGGTCTCCTCTGGAATTCCTTCCAATGCCTCTTCCTTCTTCTTCTTCTCTGCTCGAATCTTCTTCTAGGACAGGTTGATGTTATCGTCGTACCACGTTTCTCCTTCCTTTCCTGTAAGGTTAATTTCTTGCAGAAAATAAGAATAAAGAAATTAGCACAACAGAAATTACCACTGTAATCAACTCCCCGGCAACGGCGCCAATTTTGACGCAGCCATCATTTAAACTGCGATGAAATACAATTTTTATTTCACTCCTATGCCTACCCCTAGGAAGAGCTAGTTGACAAGTACTGGGTCGATCCCGCAGGGAGTTGCTCGCGATAATCTCTGGTTAGGGCACAAAAAGGTTGTATTGAGTATCTACTATAGCCTTGGGCAACTGTCACTATCACCTTTGGCAAACTGCTAAAAGTAAATAACTGAAACTAGACAAGCAAAAAGATCAGTAATGAAAATAATCCAGATTTAGGTTTCGAATCAATGAGTATAACTTTAACTCGATCATTGGTTCAAAACTCACCACGACACTTTCTCAACGTCCAAATTTACTCTAACTCGTCTCATTCCTCACCAAATAAACAAAGAATACTGGGAACCAATTTTTCAGATCAAAATTTCGAATAATGAAGAAAACGAAAAAAAATTACTATTCATATTCGTTTCTCAAAGAAATAAAATTCAAGTTCGGCTCAAACGATCTCAAAAAAATTTCTAACATCCATCAATGGTCTTAAAATAAATTCTATAATCAAATGACACTAATTTGACGAGATTCGGAAATAGTCGATGAATAGTGAATTCTTATCGGCAGTTACTATTTACTGAAAAATCAACTTTCTCAGAATTTCCCGAAATTCACACACATACTTAATTTCATATCCTAATGCTCATATAACTCATCATATCCTTGTTTTGATTCACCGAAATGAGAAAATTAAATTTTTACCCTTCAGGGGCATTTTCGTAATTTCACATGGAAAATTATTTCTCACATTTTTTTATCACATAGCTTCGCACATAATCACATATAAACACATTTAATAAGCACTTAAGAACTTTTAATCATAATTAGGACGATTGATTAAGGCTCAGAAGATAGGGGTATTACATGTGCTCCCTATTCGCTCTTTTGATCCCTTTGCCTCGTCTAGCTTTATCGCAACTCAGCCAGCAGGTTCGTACGACCCCTTCAGGGTTTTGCCGCCTTCGCATGATCAGCTTGAGGATTTCATGCATCGAGACCGCACTCCCTCCCCAGTACAACCCGTAGCCGAGCCTTTTAGGCCGACGCATACTGGCGACAGTGATGACGATGAGCCCTTTGAGGATCTTGCAGCCGATGCCACCGTGGGCAATGGTTACCTTCAAGCATTGCCAAGCGATCACTTCTCTATTCCATACCCGTCTTTCAAGACTCTGGCAGTGAGTTCCGACCAGGCGCTAGAGCGAGAGATCGACGGCATAGTCGGTTCGTACCTTTGTCACGTGAGTAGCCCCGAGAGTCCCCCGTGGGATGAGTCTGAGTTGGAGGACATTAACGCTCGCTTTGAGGACGAGCAAACCAGAGATATGATAACCCGTGGGAAGTCCCAGGCATACCTACGGCGACTTCTTAGAGGCGTTAGCAGCAGCAGAGGGTCAGGGTAGTGAGGAGGACGAGGAGGAGGATCCGGAGAAGGACCCCGAGGAGGAGCAGCAAGGTGAAGATGACCCGAGTGGTGATGGTTCTCATGCTTAGGTCAAGTTCTAGAAAGTTGTGGAAATCCTGAACAATATTTACTTTTCTGTCGAAAGTTGAACTCTTTTATTTTCAGCAGTGATGTAAATTAAATAACTTGATGCATAGATCTTTTGTAGAGCCGGACGTGAAGTAGTATCTCGTGTCTAGTGCGTTTTTGAGATATAGAACGTCTTGTTGACGTGTAGGGAAATTCTTTTTAGTTGTGAATATTTATCCCTTATTTTGGTATAAGTCCTCAGAAGAGGCCATCATTCCGATGATATGAAAAAGAAGTCGTAGGCTGTTAAAACCAACTTTGAGTCTCTAAATTGTTTTAAGTATTCTGAGAAGTTATCTACCCTTGAATTACGAGTGAGTAAGAAAGAGAGTCGAGATTTTGAATGAGCTATTTTTCTGAGTAATGTGAGCCTGGATTTTTAAGTAATTATATTTGCCTTATGTGATAATGTTTGAGTAGATGATGTGATAAATTATTGAGTATGATGTTTTTAGATATTATTGAGAAAGCATCCAGTAAATGATTGATTGATGAATGAATGATTTGTTTGAATTTTTCCTTATGTGCCGATAAGTATCGATTGAGAATGGTATTTCTCTCAAGAAGTAAGGTTTTGAAAGTCTAGAATTTCGAGTTAGATTAGCCACCTTGCGGAATGTTTTCCGATTTTTTCTAATCCCTAGCATTTCTTTTAGAATGCCGCCAAGAAGAAGAAACGAGAGAATTGAGCAAAACAACGAAGAAGAGCAATCGGACCAGACCCCGCCTCTTTCAAACGAAAGACAAATCGAAGAATTTTTCCTTCGTCAAAATTCGCCAACTTTCAATGGTAAAGGTAGTCCCGCAAAAGCCGAGGAATGGATTTGTCCTCTCGAATGAATTTTTTGTTTTCTTCATTGTAGTGATTGCGAATGTCTAGAGTGCATGACATATCATCTTAATAGTTCTGCCGACTACTGATGGGAAGCTCAACAGAGGACGTATTAGCCTGAAGAACGAGAGAATTTGACGTGGGAGCAGTTTAAGAAAGCATTGTTTCAGAAATACGTACCCCGAAGTTATCGAAAGTAGAAAGCGAACGAATTCACTAATTTGAAACAAGGAAAAAAGACTATAGCTAAGTATGATCGAGAGTTTTGCGAGTTAGCTCATTTTGTGCCCAAAATATTAAATACAGACGAGAAGATGTGCGAGCTGTTTCGAGCAGGACTAAGGCAAGACATTCGTGTAGTTCTTACAAGTCAGAGCTGTCTGACTTATGCTAAAGCTTAAAACCGAGCCCTCGACATGGATTTGGCTATGCAGCCTGAGAGAGGATGGCACTCTTCAGCGACCCCTCAATTTCAAGGCTAGACGACGTTAGTTGTTACCCCGCAACCCTCTCAGCACGGCCTGAGTGCAAAAAGAAAATGAAAGTGGAGTGGTGGACAACAACAACATCATCAGCTAGCTCAAAAGGCGAAACCCCAGCGTGGCAGTCAGAGTAGCGCTTCTTTTGGACCCTTAAGACTCCCTTCGTGTTCGAAATGTGGTCGAATGCACCAAGGCATCTGCAAAGCAGGAGGCAATGTCTGTTATACTTGTGGTCAACCTGGTCATTTCTCAAACCAGTGCCCAAGTAAACAGCAGGGAACGAGCAGTGGAGGACCGAATCAATTTTAGCCTTCGCAGATGAGAGCGTTGGAAGGAGCTCCGCAACCAAAGCATCTTCAAGGTCAGCATAAACTACCACAGTAGAAGCAACAGCTCCCTCAGCAGGAGCCGCAGCATTATCAGCGAGTCTTTGCCATCAAGCAGAAAGCTGGAGTCAAAGACCAAGGAAATCTCCCAGGCATGAGAAAGCTTAAAGGTGTGACTGTTATCATTTTGTTTGATACTGGTACGTCGCATTTGTTTATAGCTAGTGCGTGCGTAGAAACCCTTGGCTTAGATGTAGAAGAGTCGAACCAGGAGCTTAGAGTGTCAACCCCTTTGGGTAGATTTGCGTTAGTTTCGTGCGTTTGCTAAAATTTAGAATTTGAGTTCGGAACCGTAAGTTATCCGCAAAGTCCCTAAATCTAATCCAGATGTGGGATGTGGATATAATCTTAGTAATGGATTGGTTAACCGAGAATTTTGCGACGATTCGATGCGATCAAAGACAGATTTCGTTTCAACCTCCTGGAGAAGAGTCGACTGTAGTTCATGGAATAAAGAAAAGAAAAAAGAAGAGTATGCTGATTATCTTGGCAATGAAAGCAGAGAAGCTGATGAGGAGAAAAGATACGCTAGCATATCTAATTTACCTGAACAAAGACAAAGAGAAAACGCTTAGCATTGATGACGTAGTAGTGGTGAAAGAATATAAAGATGTGTTTCCAGAAGTTCCACCAGGTTTGCCTCCCGACAGGCAGTTAGAGTTTACAATTGATCTTAAGCCCGGATCAGCCCCGATTTCGAAAGCTCCATACAGAATAGAACTGAAAGAACTTTAAGAGCTGAAGATTCAACTGCAAGAATTTTTAGAATTGGGTTTTATTCGACCAAGTGTTTCCCCTTGGGGAGCACCAATTCTGTTTGTAAAGAAGAAGGATGGTAGTTTAAGGATGTGTATTGACTACCGAGAACTTAACAAGATTACCCTCAAGAACAAGTATCCTCTGCCGAGGATAGACAATTTATTCGATCAGCTTAAAGGAGTCAGTATTTTCTCCAAGATTGACTTCAGATCTTGATATAATCATTTGAAGATCAAGCAAGAAGATATAACAAAAACAGCTTTCAGAACGAGATACGGACATTAGAAGTTTGTTGTAATGCCGTTTGGATTAACTAATGCTCCAGCCGTTTTCATGGATTTGATGAATCGTGTTTTCCATGAATACTAGGACAAGTTCGTGATTGTTTTCATCGACAACATATTGGTATATTCAAAGGATGAAGCAAAACACGAGAAGCATCTCATAATTGTGTTAGAAAAGTTATACGCCAAATTCAGCAAGTGTGAGTTCTGGCTAAAAGAAGTGAATTTCTTAGGACATGCTGTTTCGTTCGAAGGAATTAAAGTGGACTCAGCCAAAGTGCAAGCAGTTCAATAGTAGAAATCGCCAACCTCAGTCTAAAAACTGCAGGTTACTACCGATGATTTATAGAAAGATTTTCCAAGATAGCCAAGCCGATGACGATTCTGTTAAAGAAATAATTGAGATTAAGATGGGAAGAGAAATGTGAGAAAAGTTTCCAAGAGCTTAAGTCGAGATTGACGACAACCCCAGTGTTAGACCTCCCGGAAGCAGGAAAAGACTACACTATCTTCACAGATGCATTATCTAAAGGATTGGGATATGTGTTAATGCAAGATGGAAAAGTGATAGCTTATACATTAAGGCAACTGAAGCCTCATGAGAAGAAGTATCTGACACATGATTTGGAGTTAGCAGCAGTAGTTCACGCTTTATAGACTTGGAGACATCATCTCTACGGAGCAAGGTGTGAGATTTTCTCAGATCATAAAAGCCTGAAATATTTCTTTGAGTGGAAGGAGTTGAATATGAGACAAAGACAATGGCTAGAGTTGGGGAAAGATTACGACTGAAAAATTTCTTATCACTCCAGAAAAGCCAATATCATAGCCGATGCGTTGAGCAGAAAGGAAAACTCGAAGTTAGGATTTCTCCTCTTCTATGAGGAAAATTTGATCAAAGAATTTGGAAAGATGAGAATTGAATTAGTTCAACCCCCGATGACGATGGAGCAAGTAATTGCATGTCTAGTGGTAAAGCCCGATTTGAGTGCCCATATCATAGATGGTCAAAGAAAGGATGAGAAGATAGAGAATTTGAGGCTTAAAGTCAGAAAAAAATGAGTCGAGGATTTTCGAGAATCGAATGACAATGCTTTGTTGTTCCATGGCAGAATTTGTGTGCCAAGTGATGAAGAATTAAAGAATGAGATCATGAGTGAAGCCCATGATACCCCGTACACTGCTCATCCCGACAGTACGAAGATGTACCAAGATTTGAAGCATCTATTCTGGTGGGCAGGAACGAAGAAAGATGTGGCCATGTATGTGGAAAGATGTTTAGCTCGTCAGCAAGTAAAGTCATTGCATCAGAGACCGTATGGACCTCTGCAACCGTTACCAATCTCGACGTGGAAATGGGACGATGTTAATATGGATTTTGTGATGGGGTTGCCAAAGAAAAAGAAAGAAAATATAGCCATATGGGTAATTGTGGATCGATTGACGAAGTCCGCTCATTTTATACTAACGTAACCGTCGTTTGAGTCACGTGCAAATACATTTATAATTTTCCTATTCCCACAGCTAAGAACAGTTAGTGGTAAGTATAGGATCGATCACACAAGGAGTTGGTGTAGCTTTCTCTTGGTTAGGGTGTCACTAAAGGTTTGGGCTCTGCGCAGACACATCTTGGCCAAACAAAAAAATAAAAATTAAACTAAAACATAAATAAAGGATAAAAACATACCTGGGTTTGGCGGTTGAGTCAATCTACATAAACAAGACGTCTTCATCGATGCAAGGGTATATGGTGCGTATGCATGTCAGTGGTTATAGGCTAAAGCTATGCAGGGTCCCCATTGTCACATCGCCACGTACGCTACATAGCCCACCCAGCTCCATCCTTAAGTTTTGGTCTTGACAGGGACACCCTAGCCAATCCTCTTGCTTGCCTAAAAGTCTCCGACATAACACCTTATAGAGCACATGTTGACCCAGCAGTATTTGGTTCTAGATGGGCCCACTCCGACGCAGGTGAGATAACGAGGATCTTTGTCCGACATTCACCAGCATTGACACATCTTTGTAGGTCTATTTCAAGACTAACAATCCGTTCTTGCTGCTCTCAAGGAACATAAGGCAAGCACGAACAGCACTTGATAACCCTCCGTACGATGTAGGAATCTGTATGTGCCCAGGGCTCGTTGGCCTTCCGAGTTACCCATAGCCACTGAACTTCTTTAAAATCATTGCCCAATGCCTCGAGAACACACATATATACAGCTTTCCCCTTTGCCCGAATCAACATCCAGATTTAATGCTTATGCAGTGTCGTCTTTCCTACGCACAGATTCGTATAACTACCTAGGCATAAAGTAAAGAACAAGAAAAGAAAGAACAAAATAGAAAAAGTACTTGAATTAAAATAAATCCGAACGATGCCAACATCGTCGGAAACAAAGTACAAAAATCGTTTGCCCCCGAAGGGGCAAACTCTCGAAAACTATAAAGTAAACCCTAGGCTAAGATTCTAAGATATTCTATAATGTGTAAAGTTTATAGATATCAAGATACATCTGATTTGCTATTTAGGAGTATTTATAGATGTGAAATTCGTGGGTTTTGAAGGCTAAGCCCATTAGATAAGTCGGTTGGCAGTTAGGGTTGGGCAAGCTGTCTGCCAGCTGTCTTCTAGTAGCTTCTGTTAACCAAGAGACTTTCCTTATTTAGCAGATTTGATTTGGATGAATCTTCATGGATAAGGAAGGAAATAATTCCATCCTTATCGGCTACTTGGATAAGGTTCATCTCGTATTTGCTCCTCACTCTTCCTCTTTGGTTGATCACTTTCTTGTTCCACACTCTTCTCTCGTAAATACTTGACTTTATACGCCTCCGTGCCCAAAACGTGCACTTCTTCTTCTCTGCTCTGCCTTGCGCCTTGCCTTCTTCAATTCTCTCCTTTCCTAATGGCCACATCCCACGCGGTACTTGATTTGGTCAGGTTGTGAAGCGGAACAAATTTTGTGTTGAATGTGCACTTTTTTGCCCAAGCTGCAAGCTCCATTTCCTTGCCCAAAGTGCATTGTATCTATGCCCATACCTCTCTCACGGAATATGGTCATATATTGCCCTTTTCTGCTTTATAACCTCATTGTTTGCCCTATTCGTCCTTGCCTTCACAATGCGTCCTCCCACACACTAAAGACACAAAACGACTCGATCTAGACCTATAACAAGACTCGAAAAGAGTACAACATTTGGGCTCGTCACATACCTATTCCTATCACTTATGGATCGGACAAGTTAGCCCAGATTTATGACAAGGAGATTGTGCATTTACATGGAGTTCCGCGTACGATCACCTCAGATCGAGACTCCAAGTTTACATCGCATTTCTGGAAAAGTTTCCAAAAGAAGCTAGGGACGCAGTTGCAGTTGAGCACTGCTTATCACCCTCAGACGGATGACCAATCAGAGAGAACTATCCAGATTTTGGAAGACATGTTAAGAGCCATGTTGTTAGACAAAGGAGACAACGGGGAGAAAATTTTACCCCTTGTTGAATTTGCCTACAACAACAGCTATCAGAATACGATTGGAATGGCCCCATATAAAGCTCTTTACAGAAAGAAATGTAGATCTCTGCTCTACTGGGACGAAGTAGGCGAAAGAAAAGTAATAGGCCCCGAAGCTATCGAGGAGATGATAGAATCTATTCGTCAGATCCGTGAGAGAATCAAGGAAGCTCAAAGTCGGCAGAAATTGTATGCCAATAACCGAAGATCAGAGTTAGTATTCGAGGTAGGAGATAAAGTCTTTTTGAAAGTATCCCCTTCAAGAGAAGTACACCGGTTTGGTGTGAAAGGAAAGCTAAAGCCTAGATTTATAGGACCGCTCGAAATCCTTGAAAGGATTGAAGCCGTTTCGTATAGATTAGCTTTGCCGCCCAATTTTGGGAATTTGCATAACGTGTTTCACGTATCGCAGTTACGTAAGTACGTTTTCGATCTGAAGTACGTAATTCGTCGAGAAGATGTAGCTCTAGAACTAGACTTGAGTTACCAGGAGAGACCCGAGGAAATCCTAGATTGTAAGATTCAGCAGTTTAGAATGAAATTGATTCCCCTAGTTAAGATCAGATGGAGACATCATGATCTTGCAGAAGCAACGTGGTAACTAGAGGATAAGATGAAGGAGAAGTTCCCCGAGCTCTTTTCTCAAGGTTAGTAAATTTCGAGACGAAATTTATTTTAAGGGGGTGAGGATGTAATACACCCGATCTTTCGTAAGTCTTTAAGCTCATCTTGATTGAGTTTATATGACTACAATGTGCACTTTTGTGTGATAAAAATTTACGAGAAAATAAATTTTCTCGTGAAATTACTAAAATGCCCTTGAGTGCCCTTATGTGATTTTTTTCGTTTCGGTTATCCGAATCGAATGTGTGGTGAATTGATTGAGCATGATTATATGAGTTTGAGTTTGAGTCTTGAGTTCGAATTTCGGAAAATTCTGATAAGTTTCATTTTTAGATGAATAGTAACTTTTCTCGAATTTTTACTATTCATCGAACTTTTCTGAATTTTGTCTAATTAATGTCTTTTGAGTCTAAAAATTATTTTAGAAGCTTTGAGATATGTTTTAGAGTCGTCAGAGATCGTCTGAGAAAAAGTCGAGTTGAAGACCCTAGAACCATAACATGAATAGTGATTTCCCAGTTTTTATTCATTGCTCGGAATTTTAATCTAAAAACTAGATTTTTGGATGCCTTGATTTATTTGGTGTGATTTGACACGAAGTAGAGAGATTTTCGATGTCGAGAAAGAGTCATGGTGAGTTAGGAGTCGTTTGAGAGTTAAACGGAAATATAGGGATGTTTTGAACAGGAAAACTTTTTCTTCCTGCGATTTTTATCGCACTAAAATTTAGCATGAGCCTGTCTCTCTTTTTCTCTCCCCCACTCTCACCTCTCCTCACTCTCTCTCATGAGCTTGTCTCTCTTTTTCTCTCCCTCTCTTGGCCGACATCATCACTATCTCTCCATCCTCTCTTCTCTCTAGGCAACACACACACACACACACACACATCATCTCTCACAAACCAACATTGAAGAAGCTTGGATGGAAGCTTAGAGTTTATGGATTAAAGCTTTAAATCGATCAAGCCTTCAAGTTGTGTAAGTCTCTTGATCCTTGTTTGATTTTGATGACATTGAGTCAAAAATCCCCTTTCTCTCACTCCCTTGTTCGACCGAGTTGGTCCTTCCAACAAGGAATCAAAGTCTCTTGTTCTAGCTTTGATTCTTGAGTTTTTGTGAGACTTTCAGGCATGAAGATAGGAGCCAAAATTCGTGATCATAAAATTAGGAATTTTGTGTTGATGATTTTGATGTTGTTTGATCTTAGTTTATATCTTTGAATCCTTGTGTGATTATATGCATAAAGATTGAAGGAGAAAATTTATGGAATATATATGTATGAGTGCTGAAAATCTAGAAGATTTTTAGGGATTTTTGTGTTATTGATTCAAGCATGAATTTGATGATGGAAATGAATTCTATGAAGTAATCTATGATGTTCTATATGGTTGATTAAATGAGAAGAATTCTCCCGTTTTTCCCCTTGTTAAAACCGATGGATAGGTAGGAGGAAAAAGAGGAATTTTTGTGATGTTCTTGATATGAATATATTGATGAAGTTATTAATGATTTTGAGTAGTAAGTATGCATGAAAATGAAGAGGAAAACCCTTGATCATTCCACCTCTAAGAATGCCGAATTTCTCATAGAAGATTAGGACTTGTTGTTGTGTTACTTTGATGCTTGAATTGATGATGAAATCGATGAATTTGAGTATGAAAATACATGCTAAATTGAAGAAATAAAAGAGTGAAATTTGTTTGCTAAAATTCTTGAGAATGCCGATTTGAGTATATATATGTGTGATTGATGATTTTGTGATGATCTTGAAGATTATAAAGATAGAATGATCATGTTAATGATGATAATTGCATGAGAGAATGAAGAGCATGAATTATTTGCTAAATTCCTAAGAGTGTCGATTTATATGCATGATAGGAGGAGTTAATGATTTTGTTATGATTTTGTGACGATATTGTTAGAATTATTAGTTAAATGAAGATATAAGCATGTTAAGATGAGAATTAGAGAAGAAGGAATTTTTATTGAATTTTTCTTGGAAAAAGTCAAACCATATATGAGTATAAGTCGATTTTTTATTTTATGTGTTAGTATTGCTTAGCTTGATGATTGGTAAGTGAATTTGAGCATATATCGAACCTAAGTATAAAAAGAGTCGAAGAAAGAAAATCGTTTGCTCAAAAACATGAAAATTTTGAAGATTAAGAGGAAATAGAGCTTGAGAAGTTGAGTTCTAGATGTTGTTAGATGAATTGGATGATTAGATTATGAAATTGGAGTGAAAATGATTAAGTTAGCTTTTTGAACCTCTTAAATTGAAGTTAATATGCGAAAGATATCATGAATTGAAGATTAAGAATAAGCAATCAAACTTTTCCTAAGTTAAAAGTGAAATTAAGAGAATTTAATTGAGGAATTAGTTAATTCGATTTATTTGGAGTCGAACAATAAAGTTTGAGAATTTTCCTAGTACGTGCACATTTTACGAGAAATAGTGACAAAGACTTTAAACCGAGAATATTTGTAAAAAGGTATCGAATTCTAAATCTGATTTCATATTTGAAATCCTTGAATTATTTTAAGAACAATGAAACTAATTTCATTAAAATCCGAAGACGCAAAATTTATAAGTTTAAAAGTCGAGTAGTAATCAGTCAATAAAAGACTGTGTCGAGATTAAAATAACGTTTTGAGTTGATATGAGTATTTATGTGAATTTAATTGATTATTTGGAATTTTTTTGGAATATCCTGAGATAAATGGGAAATTTTTCTTTTTCCATCTATTTATCGAAGTCAGTCGTTTACCTAACTGTGAATGTCTGATTTCTGATGTGAAAGTTGGATGTCAATGATTTGTGATTTTAGTAACCATTTTTAATCTCGTAATTTTCTGAGTTCGTTTGACTCGAGAAATCGAGAAAAACGAGATGTGTGATAGGAATAGTGATTTCTTGATATTTGTAAATGATTTAATTATTAAATTCATTTGAGTTGTTGAGTCAAGTACCCGAGTCTGAGAGTCTGTTGGTTTAGTACTTTGGTAGAATCGAGAAATCGAGAAAGATTAAGTTAGTCGAGTCGAGATAAGTTAAGAAACCCGAGTCAAGTAGAAGTCCTTCAGCCGAGCGTTAAAAGTTTGTTACGTGTTTCAAGTTAGTAGTCTCGCCCTTACAAGATGTTATTCTTGAAGGAACGAATGAGATCGAGAAGTAAAAGCCGAGGAAGAAGCAACTAAACCGACTAATCCTACGCACTCAGGTGGGCTTTATAAACCAAGAACTATTGAATGCTATTACGTATTGATTATTATGTGAGTTTTAAATTAATTGACTTGCCAATTTATCTGAGTTTTGGTATGATTATCACGTATTGATTATTATTGTGTGAGACAAGAACACACATGTTGTTATTTGAATTATGCTAGGTGACTGCGAGCCTTACTTCGGTTAAGCCAGTCATGGTGTTTGAGAAGGAGGCCTACTTCTCGACACAAAGATGTTATGGTAGATTGATTCATACTTGCTTCTATTATATATTTTGACTGCGCAATCGTTTGAAGAAAAGAAAATGATTTTTGCATCCACAAGTAAACTGTTTTAAATTGTGGTAACACTTGTGATGCAGTGGCAAGGCAAGTTCAATTATATAGCTCTATCGAGCAAAGCTTTAAATTGTTTTAGCTTGTGTTCACTGAGTACGAAGTACTCAGTCCTGCATGTATTTCTAAACGTCCAGGTTAGCTTGGATGAAGATGGCGGAGAGTGCTCGGCAATGTGATAAAATAAGTCGAGTCTTTTGTTTAAGTTTGCAATTGCATGTCTTCATACATGTAATTGTTCCGCTGCAAAACAAACTTGTTTATTTGTTTTAAAATTACTTCTCTGATGATTGGTGTCAATACAATGAGCCTTGTACTCGAAAGCTATTACCTGTTTTTCTTATGTTCTACTTGACTTGGATTCGAGTTACATGATTTACTTCTGACACTTGAATTATTTATTAATGCTCATTTATTTGAGTTAAGATTTAAAAGCATGTTGTTAATTATTATCGCTTTCAATCTATATTCTCTTGTTCCAAAGCATGTTCCCTTGTTGAGTTGAGTAGTGTTTCATGGTTTCACCTTCTCAATCCAATGGATTCTAGTCGTTCCCACACACTTGAATTCGGGCTGTGACAGTTTAAGCGTAGGGATTTTATCTTTACAGGTTTAAATGGAAGAAGTCAGCCAGACTAAGAAGACAAATCAAGATCAAGATGGTCCATCAGACCATAATTCGACTGACTCTGGGACTGAAGCATGCAGTTCGTGCATGTCGAGCAGTTATGTGGAAGTCAGATGTCCCAAAGTCAAGAAAAGAAGACACTTGGAAGACGGAGGAAGAAGAAGAGTTCAAATTCAAAATTCAAATATACTCTAAGTACAAGACAACCTGAAATTTTCCTAAAATGGACCGACAACAGAGACATGCATAAAGCAAGGCTCGCAGTTACCATTTCAGGAAAGTGTGCAGAGGAGTAGGTGGAGTGTCATGCTTTTTGGCAGAGGTCAAACGGCTCTTTCCAACGGCTAATTGATCTCCCTCTCTATAACTAGAGGACTCCCCACTGTGAGAACTCTACTAGAAATATTTACGCGCAGAAGCATTCAGGCAAATTCAAACAAGTAGCCTTCTCCGAGCAAGAACAACACCAAGTGTTAGAAGCAAAGTTGCAGAGAGGTTTCGGTCCTCATCCTTAGCTTCGTTGTAGTTTTCTCAAAGCTTATTCTTTGATCGAGTCTAGAAGTTTTATTTCTTTCTGTATCTAAGTAGATTCTCTCTTGCAGATTGAATCTCTAAGCCTTAGGAAGAAGCCTCCTCTTTTCTAAGTGTTGAAGGCTTCATAGTTGGAAAAACCCCAATCCAAATTTCTAGGTTTTCTTTGAACCCGTAATCAAAGAGTCTAGGTCCTTTAGAACTCGTAATTCTAAGATAGGTTGTATACTTGCCCATAAAAGTATTGTAAGGTTTTGTTCGAACCCGTAATCTAACTGGTTAAGCTGTTTGGTGCCTGCAAACCAAACTCAACGTTTGATAAGCACGCGAAAGCTTATCTAGTGGATTACTTCCACGGAAAGGAAGTCGTGGACATAGTAGTTAATCTCGAACCATGTAAAAATACTCTTTGTATTTCCAGTATTACTTTTAGTTTCCTAACCAACTTGCTTATCATAAAATAATCTTTCTAAAAATTGCACTAAATGTTTGGGAACTTAACCTTCCAAGTAAAAGATTTCAGTTTAAGTAACGCGTTTCTGTTCCACCAACTTCCGCAATGCAAAACTCTTTAAAATCTCAGCCAGGATTACACAGTTGACCATCAGTCAAAGATTTCAACTGTGCTCCTAACTATGTGATAGCTCCGACTGACCTTCTCAGTTGTTGAGCATTCCAAATGAGCTGGTACACTCAGTCAGAAAAAGATTTAAAGCAAAAATTGTTACTGATGTATTCCCTTCTCCCCGCATACACCAGTTCACTCATTACCGAGACCATCAAGTGGTATCAGAGCAGTGGTTCAAAAGACTGCTGACACTATTTCACTAGGTGTGAAGCGAGATTTTTCAGTGGTCAACTGAACAGATATTTTGAAAACCTCCTTGGTGCATTCTACTGGATATTTTCTTGTTTCTCTCTTTTGTTGTGCAGGAAAGATGAACCCACACTTTTATGAAGCTTGCCGAAGTTCACCGTGAATGACTACTCATGAAAATTTAGACTCAAGATGGCGTTGACCACCAGACATCACCGAATGTGGGAGACCATTATAAATGGTCCCATCCGAGTGACTCAGTCCCTTGCAATTCCCTCTACTACTCCAGGAGATGGAACACTAACCACGAAGTTAGAGCTAATAGATCCTGAAGGATACACATAAGAAGAGAGAGATATAGCTCAGCTTGATGACATCACAAAGAGTGTCATCTCAGTAACGGTAGGCAAGGCCTACCTGCCAAAGATCATCTCTTGCAAGACAGCAAAAGAGATGTGGGATGCTCTGGCATCTCTCTGTGAAGGATCTGATGAGATCAAGGAGAACAAGTTCACCTTGGCTTGTCAGAAATATAGGAACTTCTCTAAGCTTGCAAATGAGTCTATCGTCAAAATAGAGCTGAGATTTACAGAGTTCATCATGGATATTGAGAGTATTAGAAAAGGAAAATACTCTCAGCGCGAGATGAACTTAAAAGTTCTCTTAGCGTTTGGCAAACATTAGGAAGTTTACAGAGTTGTCTATCAGAACTGGAGTGCCCTCAGTTCATTGAAGACTGAGAAGCTATTTTCCATGCTGAAGGCAAATGAGTATGGTATCCTCCGACTGAAGAAAGCTAAGCTTCTGAAGCCAGATCCATTGGAGCAAAGCTCAGCAACTGAGTCTGTGGCGTTTCGAGTTGAGCCGATCAAAGTTCGCCAGACACTTACGATCCGCTGACTCATCACCTAGGGATCGACCAAGCCAAGTTGATCTTTAGAAAAAAATCGATGAAATGACCAAGCAGCTTGAAGACATGAATTCCAAGTTCGAAAGATATAGAAAGGTGAACAAGAGCCGGCAGAGCTCGACTGACACACCCTCAAAGTCTCAAGGCAATGGATGCTTTGAGTACGGGAAACCAGGATACTTCAAGGTCAACTATCCTTACCTTTCCAAGAAGGATAGAGATGCCCTCCGTGAAAAGGCCAAAGAGAAGTCCAAAGTCATGATCATTGAGGAACACAGACTTATACACTGACTCCGAAGGAGAGGAAGCTGACTCTCCAGCAAGTTCTGGAGGACAAGACAAGTGTCTCATGGCACTACCAGAAGAGTTACTGGCGAAGTAATCTTCTCTCTCCATCCATCTCATATTAATCCTGTAGCTAACCAATGTGCATGAGAATTACACGAAGATATTAGTCCATCTTAGGATGAGATAGAGCAGTCGAGCAGAATTTGTGATGTTCAAGCAGCTCAGTGCAACACACTTAGAGAAGAACTTGACGCAATGAGCAACGAGCTAATCGTAAAGGATTAAGAGATAGAAATACTCATGGAGATCAACAACAAACTCCATGAAGAAGTTGCTTAGTCCATAAATGGTCAAGTAGTCAACCTGACCAATATGACGAAGACACAAGCTGACTACATCTCATAGTTATAATTGGAGCTTAAACATGCAAATGAGAAGATAATGTCCATTCATGCCTCCAACGCTGCTCTGGAGAGCATGATCAACAACCAAAGACCTCCCAACTATGTAAAAGGTCTTGGATATAACCCAGAGACAGACACTGGATCCCAGCCAAGACAATTCATCAAAGCCAGTCAGCCCCCAATTGAGACACCCCAAGTCTAACCTGACTCAGTCGAGATCACAGTTCCAAAGACTCCACTCGTCCTTTAGACTGTCGAGGCTTCTGTGAATGACAAAGGCAAGAAGGTTCAAGGAGATGAACCAAAGAAGGATGAAGCAGGTACCTCAAAAGATGTTGAGAAGTCCACAAGAAAGTCTAGACCTCGAGGTCGTAGAGTGAGAGGGAAGACTCAACAAGGACCTTGATGAACCCATATTTGTGTCCATCTTTTCTTGTGTTTTTCTTGTGTTTTTAGTCTTTAACAAGTCAATATGTGTCTGGAAGGACACGCAAGTCGAGAGATAATGTGCAGGGAAGAACAAGTGGATGTTGGGCAAATCCGATGGAAAATCTGTTGTTGAGATGGCGATACGATGCGAATGGGCATAGGGCTGGATGCTTGTAGCTGAGCAACATCAGAATATCCAATCTACAAGTCAGGAAGTACCTCCCCATATCCTTGAAGCCAACAGATAGAGTACTCGAAGGAGCCAGGATCTTGGTCAAGACAGGAAGCAATTCAAGATGCAGACGATAAAGGGCAAGAACAGAGTCGGACCAGCAGCAACAGAATTCTTTTCCCTCAAGGAAGAGGATAAGGATTAGATATTTCTTTCCTTATCCTAGCCGAGCCTAATCAAAGGAGATATCCACCATGCAAGGAAAGAAGAATCGTGCATGCATGAGAAGAGAGGGCGGATGTGATATGCATGGAAGAGTCCTTCATCAACAAGGAAACTTCCCTAAACCCTAAATTTCCATCGCCTATATATATGGCCGACTCCATTGTGTATGGGAGCCGATTTTTCTTAGTTCTACATTCTAGGTTGAGAGAAAGGGAGGAAGAAACAAGTCCTACGGGCAATTTACTTTTATTTCGTATTTTTACTGCTTTAAGTTTAGTTGCTGGCGTGAAGCCAAGACCCTGGTTGCTGACTACGCTTTTGGGCAGCAACCTGTTTCTAGATTTATGCTAAGTATGTTTACCTTTATTTGCTTTGTGTTTTTATTTAATATTATGTCTAGCTAAGTTTATTGTTTGGGTTGGATGTAGATGAAATGATTCTAAATTACTCGTTCAAACTCGAGAGGTCTAATTGTTTTAGTTCGTCAATTGATTTTGTTCCCGAAACACTTAGGATTAATTTTAGATTTAATTGATACCGAAATTGATTGATCACCAACCAGATATTGAGATTAAGTTATTAACAGAAATTGGGATTAACACGAGAGTGTCTTTCGTGCCTAGGAAGGTAAAGGGTGTTGGACAGCAGTCGGTATTGACCTACCTCTTGGGCGTCTTAGGTCTATTTATTCTTAATGCCTGTTGGGCAGCATCGTTACTGAAGTGTCTTCGTGACTTTGCTGATCAAAAGGAGATCTTGCCTTCTGGTCAAGATCTGTAAAATTGATTAGACATAGGCTGAGTGTGTTTATATCCTGACTTCGTAACCTTAGGGTATAAACGAATCTTTGTCTTAAACCAAGTGATAAAATCAGTTAATTGAATATCTTTGCACCAATGAACGAGTAAAGAGTAATTAGGATCATGGATTCGAAACCCAATCCAAACTCTTTTGTTATTTGATATTGTTACTTGTTGAGTACAGGTTATTTAGATACTTCGTGACTAAAACCCTTTTGTTGAGCAACATCGGAAGAACAGATTACACCAGGTCCCTTGGGTACAATCCCACTTGCCACTGACTACTACCTTGTTGGGCAAGAGGTGTTTATAAATATTATTTGTACGAAGTGTGTGACGACAGCGCTCCGTCAAACCTACGCAGTCAAGGCATAATCAGCCCAGGCGTAGGCCCAACACCAGAGTACAACATCAGTCTCAGAGGCATCCGAATTGGAACATTCCCAACTTCTATCATCAGACATATCCAGTTCAACACCAATACCAGCATGCATATCAAGGTCATGGAAACTATGGAGATTAGTATCAAGCTCGACATTTCGGGTCTCCCACCAGACGGTTCTCACCATGAAGAAGTCGATCAAGTCAGCAAGATCGAAATCAAGCTCCTAAAAAGCAAAGTTATCCACCGAAGAATTGGATTGCTCGTGCTGAAGCCTACTCAGTCAATAGTCTACGTGGATATACAAGAGAAAGTGATTCGAACTGACCACTCAAATCAAGTCTACAAGGAAACACCAGTCGCTAACCAGCCAGGACCCAACTAAATTTGGATACTTAAAGTTCGTTATATGTTTTGCAGGACCAAGATGAACAGAGGAATAGAAGAGCTGCGGTGTGGGTCATGGACAGTGGATGCTCCAAGCACATGACACATCACAAGAGTCTACTCAAAGACTTCAAGTTTCGAGAGGGATCAATTGTGACCTTTGGTGACAACTCCCAGGGCAAAACCAAAGGGTTGGTACATTTGAAACTGATTCAATGACTATAAAAAATGTTTTCTTGGTTGATGGATTGAAGCATAACTTGCTCTCCGTAGGCCAATTTTGTGATAATGGTTTTTCTGTGAAGTTTGATGCACAATGATGTAGGGTGAAAGATGTAAAGACCA
The DNA here is from genome assembly GCA_029490685.1 of Schizonepeta tenuifolia. Taxonomy (NCBI): domain Eukaryota; kingdom Viridiplantae; phylum Streptophyta; class Magnoliopsida; order Lamiales; family Lamiaceae; genus Schizonepeta; species Schizonepeta tenuifolia. The sequence continues at coordinate 11,557,601 of CM055956.1, forward strand.
AACAAATTCTTCTATTTGGTAAAAGATCTTCATCACATGGTGTGTACTGTAGAGACTGGTCGAGCAGTCCTGCAGATATCTGCCTAGTGTCCAAGAATCGACTGCTCAGAGACAAGCTGGCTGTGGCATAGAAACCACCTCAACTTCAAAACCATGAATCGACTTGCTCACCAACAGCACGCAGATGGAATACCAAACTTGAAGTTCAATCTGACGCATCTCTACAGTGTATGTCAACTTGGAAAGTTGGCTAGAGTATCATTCTGTCTCAAAGTGACGCCCTCTACAGATCCTATTCTTCAATTGATCCACATGGATCTTTTCGGTCCGGTCACCCCCAAGAGCATAAGTGGAAATGATATACTCTTATGGTCATTGAAGACTACTCGAGATACACATAGGTGATCTTTATGGCGCACAAGAACGAGACGAGAGAAGAGTTGCCGAAGTTGATGCACAAACTAGCAAATCAACAAGGCAAATCCATTGTATTCATAAGATCTTATCGCGGAACTGAGTTCCTCAATGAGATCATCATTGAGTATTGCGAGAAGAATGACATAACTCATCAGACCTCAGCTGGAAGGACTCCACAACATAACAGAGTAGCTGAGAGGAGGAATGGAATGCTGAAGGATACTACAATATCCATGCTGACAAGCTTAGCCTTGCCGAAAAGATTTTGGGCTGAGACAGTCAACACAGCATGCTACACACAAAACTGCTCCCTCCTGATGAAGAGATAAGGGAAAACTCCATACGAACTGTAAAGATAAAGGAAGCTTAATCTATCCCATCTTTGTATTTTTTGTATTAAGTGTTATATTAACAACAATGGGAATGCTTAGTTGAAAACTTTTGAGCCTAAAGCTATCAAACCCATATTCTTAGGATATGCTGCGAAGATTAAGGCTTATAGAGTTTTCAAAAACAGCTCCAAAGTTGTGGAAATAAGACCTCATGTTAGTTTTTATGAGTCTACTTTTGAGTGCAGAGAATAGGCCAAGATGCATGCAACTGAAGGAAGTTCGACCACTCAGCCCACTCAGACGAGATCTCAAGTCCAACGATAGAAGAATTTAGCAAAGCCGCACATTTGGTCAACTGAAAAAGGAGAAGTCTACTCCTAAGAAGATGAGAGTGAAGAACCCGTCTCAAATTAAGGGAGATCTTCAGATCCACTCAATCATGCGTCAACTCCAACTGACACACCGACTGTGTCTGTAGTTGATGGTCAACACAGTCCAGGTGCTGCCAGTTCGAGACAAGCTAACTTCCCACCTCGACCTCCTACTCCAACTAAAGTTCGACCAGCACTAGAAGACAGACTGCCAAGTCCAGCACGTCAAAGTTCTCCAAGAAGACAAGATTATTCCATCACACTGCTAGAAGCTGCTAAAGAAGCAAGGGAAAAACAAGAGATGGTATGAAGATCATACCAGAGATGCAGTGATAGGAAATCTTGAAGTAGGAGTTAGAACGAGAAGATTAGCATAAGTTGTTGATGCCACAGTTGATGCCCCGACTCAGTCCACTCAGTCAGAGAGCGAGCTGATGAAAAACCAACTGTGCACCCTGAATACGCTGCTGAACTTGAAGTGCTCAAAAAATTTGAGCAAGCAGGAGACGTAGCCATGAAGCGTGCTATGTAGCTGATGTGCCAGAGCCCAAAGATATATTGCAGGCTCTAGGCTATATCCATTGGACTCAGACCATGTAAGTTGAGTTGAACGAGTTCCTCAGAAACTGCGTTTGGGAACTTGTCTAAAGACCCTCAGGAGTGAAGGTGATTGGTCTGAAGTGGATCTTCAAGAATAAGAGAGACGCCATTGGATACATAGTCAGAAAACAAGGCTAGATTGGTAGCTCAAGGGTACTGCCAACAAGAAAGGATCGACTTTGAAGACTCCTTTGCACCAGTTGCTCGTCTTGAAGCAATTCGGATTTTCCTAGCCTATCCCGCTTACCACAAGTTCAAAGTCTATCAAATGAATGTGAAGTGTGCATTTCTGAATGGCGACATCAAAGAAGATATGTATGTAGAACAACCTCCTGGTTTCGAGACCGGTGATGGTAGAATCTATAAGCTGAAGAAAGCCATCTACGGACTGAAACAGGCTCTGCATACATGATATGATACTCTATGTAGCTTTCTACTAGAGTCAGGATTCATCCGAGGCTGTGTCAAGAAAACCCTTTTCACCATCAAAGTTGGAGACGACATCCTGATGGTACAAATCTACGTCGACGACATCATCTTTTGATCCAAGTCCAAAGAACTGTGTGAGAAGTTCTCTCAGCTCATGAAGGACAAGTTTGAGATGTCCATGATGGGAGAGATGAATTATTTCCTTGGCTTGCAAGTCGTATTCGCCAGAAAGAATCTTCATGAATCAGTCCAAGTACACCAAGGAGTTGATAACCAAGTTTGGACTGGACTCAAGCAAGACAACAAAGATCCCAATGAATACAAATTGGAAGATTGAACCTGGTAAAGAGGGAAAGCCAGCCGATGCTAAGAAATACAAAGGGATCACGGTTCACTGCTCTATCTGACTGCAAGTCACCCAGACATCTTCTACGCAGTCGGAGTCTGTGCAATATTCCAAGTTGAGCCTAGGGAAGCTCACATGCAAACAACGAAGAATATCATCAAGTACCTAAAAGACACAGTTCACATGGGACTATGGTACCTAACTTATGATAACATTGAACTGACCGACTACTCAGATGCAAACCTAGTTGGTGATAGAGTTGATAGGAAATCAACTGGATATTGTCAATTCATGAGAAGAAAATTGGTGTCTTGGTTCTCAAAGAAGCAAGTTTGCATTGCTGCTTCAACGACCGAATTGGACTACATGGCAGCTAGCAGTTGCTGCATGCAAAACTCTGGCTAAAGCAGCAGCTCAGAGATTATGAAGTGGAGACAAGCCAAGTACCAATCTACTGTGATAGCTCAAAAGCTATTACGATCACGCTGAACCCAGTTCATCATTCAAGGACAAAGCACATCGATATCTGGCATCATTTCATACGTGATCGTGTCGAAAAGAAGAATGTCAATGTTGAGAAAATTCATACTAACATTCAAAGAGCTGATATCTTTACAAAGCCTTTAGTGGAGTCGCGATTCAAGATGTTGTGTCAACTCCTTGGACTGCTCAACCCCACTGAAGATGAGGTCAAGAAGATGGAGATCACAAGTTGAGGGGGAATCTCAACTTGAGAGGGAATTGTTCAAGTTTGCAACAACCGAACAGTTCGAACGCAAGATGGAGTCAAAACTCGACTGAACAAATGTCTTGAGTCAGTCGAGTGTATGCTGAACTGAAGAGACAGTCGAGTTCTACGCTGACTGAGATGTACTACTGTATAAGCTCGTTCCTTAAGATGCCTTTTGGTTGCATTGAATTGCAAGGCTAGGCTCTATCATAGCCTATGCTTTTTAGACCGCGACCGGGCTGACATGGTTAAAGTTACATGCCACACTTGCACGTGAGCGTCACCGCCAGACCCACGTCCCGTGCCACGTTCCTACTAGGCAAATGATCTCACATCACATCCGTTAATTATGAAGAGGCGGGAATGATTTTTGGCCATTGATTTGTGTCATCATCTTCCTATATCAGGGAATCTCCAAACCCTTAATCCTCTTTTCACGCTCTTCATATCAGAATTACCTTGCAATGAAATTATCTGCCTTTCTTTTTGCTCTTGTCTCTCCGTGTTTGTGTTTACATATCGAACTTCAAGAACGAGAAAGATGCCTCCAAGAGTTGCAAAGCCCATTGCTCCCACCGCGATGTCCATTAATGTCGCCCTAGACGATGTTAGATCCTTGGTTATGTTCGAGCCTGTGTTGTCGCTCACACATCAGGACCATGATGTCCTCGAAAGAATGATAAAGTTGCTTTCATCCGTTGGATTGAAGAAGTGGGTGTTGTTAAAACCCAAGTATCTCTTTCCCTTCGCAGTAGCAGAATTCTATGTCAGCCTGACAAGAATGATGACGGCAACCTCTCAACAATTGTCCGTCTTCCCGTTGCCATCGAAGGAAGATCTTTCAGAAGTTAACGCCTCACTATAGACATCGACAACTTCCTGGGCGAGCTGTACGGACTATCTTACAAAAGTGATGATCTCCCAGTTTTATCAGATGTGGATGTCGACAAATTTATCATTTTAAACACCATCAACTACAAAAAATCTGAAGTCGGTATGTGATGTAGCCCTCGTTTAAGCTGCGACAAAATACAATTTGTATTTCACTCCTATGCCTACCCCTAAGAATAGCTAATTGGCAAGTACAGGGTCGATCCCACAGGGAGTTGCTCGCGATAATCACTAGTTGTGGCACAAAAAGGTTGTGTTGAGTATCTATCTACTATAGCCTTGGGCAATTGTCGCTATCACCTTCGACAAACTGATGAAAGTAAATAACTCAAACTAGACAACCAAAAAGATCAGTAATAAAAACAATCCAGATTTAGGTTTCGAATCAATGAGAATAACTTTAACTCGATCATTGGTTCAAAGATATTTGTTGCGTAAGTGTGTCAGTGGTTATAGGCTAAAACTATGTAGGGTCCCCATTGTCACGTCGCCACGTACACTTCATAGCCCGCCCAGCTCTATCCTTATGTTTAAGTCTTGACAGGGACACCCAAGCCAATCCTCTTGCTTGCCCAAAAGTCCCGAGCATAACACCTTATCGAGAGGATGTTGGTCAAGAAGCATTGGGTTCTAGATGGGCCCACTCCGGCATAATGAGATAACGAGGATCTCCCTCCGACATTCACCGGCATTGACACATCTTTGCAGGTCTAGGCCAAGGCTAACAACTCATTCTTGCCACTCTCAAGGAACGTAAGGAAAGCACGAGCACTTCTTGATAACCCTCCTGCGATGTAGGAATCCGTATGTGCCCAGGGCTCATTGGCCTTCCGAGTTACCTGTGACCACTGAACTTTTTTGGAATCGTTGCTCAATGCCTCGGGAACACACTTATATACAACTATCAAAAACACTTAGACCTCACGCGATTTACAAGTTATACATCATATCATCTATCCTAAACCTAGATTTAAAGGCTTAGCTAGACATAAAGTAAATAGCAAAAATAAAAGAGATAAAGAAAAACATACTTGAATTAATATCGATAAACAAAAGATGTTCGCTCTATTGGGACTTAGCAATAAACATAAATTGTAGCTAAGAACATAAACATAATTGTTTGCTGCAAAAACTAAAGAAGTAAAAGCTGTAAAAGTGTGGTAAGGTAAAAGTGTATCTTGCGCCTTACATGCATGGATGTATTTATAGAGTACAAGAACTAGGGAAAACCCACAAACGGGCTTTCTAGAAAACGGGCCGGTTGCTTTCTTGTAACAATCAATGGATTAGGTTGGAAAGATCTCCTTCCTTATCGCTAAAATCGTGTTGCTGTTGTAGTAGAAAACATCGATCGAATTCTTGTGCTGCAAGGAATTTGTTTCCTTGTAGGATTCTAACAGCTGCATCTTCACGCGCCAGCACCGTTGCCCAAGCTCTGCACTCTGCCTTCCCCAAACTCTCTGCCATCTCTTGCCCACGATAGTCTGCACCTTACCTTCTGGAGCGAAACATACAATCGTCTAGATTGACCATATCACTGAAAGTGGAGCAGCTCTTCGTCTTGATTTGGACTTATGCCCTCGGTAGCTTGAGCCACGAGCACGACTACTATGGTCATTGCATCGTATCGCCATTTTCTTCTCTTTTTGCATGTTTTGGCTCCAATCTTGCCCAATTCCTGCCTTTCCTTACCCTGCCAACTCAAGTGTCCTCCCAGACACAAAACAGACACAAAAGACACTAAAATACACTCGATCTAGACCTAAAACATACATGACAAGAGCACAAAATATGGGCTCACCAGTATGCAACGCATGCAGTTGGAACCCGAGACTCGACTTTTGTTTGATATCGTGGTGAACTGTGTCCACCTCCTTGCAGGCTCGAAGGGTGATGTGAGTCGTCCCAAGATGATGCCTATGATAAGTGTCTACAAGCATCATGAGACCGATTGGATGACGCAGATCAAACACCAATTCTTGACTGAGGCGGTCAAGATTGTGCACGATGACTCATTCTTCAATATCTGGAAAGCTGTTATATGGAACAAAAGTCAATTCCATCATTCTGCACGCAGTTAAAGAATGACATATGAGAGTGGACTGGAGTCACACAGACAAGGAGTCCATAACTGACAAAGAGCGACTATTCTGCTCTGAAAGCCGAATCAACGCAGTCCTCACGTTGACCTATTAGGGAGCTTTTCTTTCGAAGTAAGGAAAGAAGAGAAGTCGGGCCACTCAGTCAAAGCCCGCAACGATTGCTCACAGTCAGAAGAAGACTGAGTCCACCCCAGCTGACTCAGACTCAGAGAAGACTCCCTCCCCTCATCCGAAGAAGTCCAAAACTGCCAAGCCATCCAAGCAGAAGACCCCAACTCCCTCTCTCCCCAAGGATAAAGAAGATACAAAAGAAGAAATCGAGCCCCCAGTGCAATCCTTAATCAGGAAGAAGGGACACAGACTTTTCAAATTCAAAGAACTTCTGCCACAAGAAGCTAGTTTCAACCAGTATGGCTCATTCACTTCCAGCAAGGCAGTTCAAGCTGAAGCTGCCCGAGCTGCCGCTCTAAGACAAGATGTCTCCTCCAGCTCCTCGCCATCTAAAGAATTTGATAAGGACTTGGTATAGACTGCAGAGCTCAGTCTAGAGTCCAGACTTGATCAGCTGGCTCTGTCGACTATCCTTTCCCCAAAGCAACTTACTGTGACGGTACCTTCTCATGAAGCCGCAGAAGCCCCTAAACAAAAAGGGATATGTGCAACTGAGAAAGGTGAGACCGTGCCTCCATTTGACATAGTTGTTAATGTTCAGCATGTTGCTGTAGAAGAAGATAATAAAGAAAAAATGGACGTCGAGTTCGAGGTCATGGATGACGAAGACTCTATCCAAAATCTGGTCGTCGCCACAGTCTAGGATACTCAGTCCGCAGATCAGACCAAGACTCAGTCCGCAGCTCAGTCTGAGACCCAACTAAATGACAACAGTCCAGGATCACCTCTTCACTAATGTAGAAGAGGAAATTGGTCCTTCTCTGACCGCCGATCAGCTTGAGCAACAGGAGTTCATATAAACAAGCTCTTACCTTCTATCCTGAACTCCGCGATCGTCTCAACTTTCTCCAAATTGTCACTGACTTGTTTACGTACATGAACGTCAGTCTAGGTGACTACTACATCATGGAAGACTTTCTCAAACTACACTCGATTGAGAAACTGTAGACAGGGGAAGCTATTTTGAAAGAAGCCTTCAACTTTCAGACCAAGTTTGAGCTCATACAGAACAAAGACAAGCTAATTCAAGCCTTTCTTGATAAGCGCAAGGATATTCCCAACTGTGAGGTAGCTACCCTTCGAACCACAGAGATTCACCAAGATAACATTGCACGATGTGGGTGGGTGCCCCCTGAAGAAGATCAAACTTCTGTGGTGGGCCAGTCTGAGGAGCCCCCAACTGTCGAGTCCGACAAGGAAAGACGCAAACTAGTCGTGCTTAAGCCGTCAAAATCTAGTACTGAAGTAGAACCCTCCTCGAGCCAAGCTCTTATCCACTTAGCCCGCAATGATCTCCAGACTCTCACCGAGGAGATTGCTCAACTCCGAAAGTCTGTTAAGGAGCTGGCTACCCAAAATACAGAGATTAAAAAAGTACTAGTCTCAACCAAGGCTGAAGTCCATAAAGACTTTGTACAAAAGTTCTCCACTCTATAGAGGACTACTTAGCTATTGGTTGAAATCAAGACCAAGCTTGAGGCTCACATTGAAAAATCAACTGATGATATGGCTAAAGCTCACAACGATCACATTGTTGAAGTCGAAGCCAAGCATGAGCAGCAGATGACAATCATAGCCAAGTCATTCAATGACTATAGAGGCGTCTTCGTGACCAAGTCAGAATTTGAAGGCCTATCTAGCAAGGTCTTCGAAAACAAGAAGACACTTGATGAGAGAGAACCTCGACTGTGGCTGACTGACGGACAAATTGTTGAGCTGCAGAATAATGCTATAAAGCTCAAAGCTCACTTTACCTCTCTTCAAACTGAGCACCAGTCTTCCCAATTTCTCATCAATGTATTGACTACATCCAATGCCCAGCGTGATGAAGACATTGCATACCTCAAAGCCGTAGTTTCTTTCCTTCTTAATGTTGCCAAAAAGAAGGAAGAAGAAAAACTGACACTGGCTAAGAAAGAAGTTGAGGCAGAACTGGAGAACGAAGATCAAGAAGCCCAAGCTGATGAGATTGCTCTCAGGCTCAAGACTTCCAAAGAGAAGATCTTGGAGCATATAAATGAGATCGAAGAGTAGTTGGTAGATAAAGGAGCTGAGCTCTTCGCGCAAGAACTGGCTGTTGAAGAAGAATAAGAAGAAGAAGCTCAACCTGCTACCGAAAAATATGCTTCTTCTACGAGCGAAGAAATGATAGAACTTGTCTGACCATCCGGCGCAACTGACAAGCAGTTGGCCAATCCCAGGTGGCTGAGGGAGTTTGAAAAAGCTCAAACTGATAAACTTGAGAAGTTCACGCAAGAAATGCAAAAGAGCTTGGAAGCCATCTTTGCTGAGGGACAGAAGAAGATCGTCTACCAACGCAGATTGCATGAGGCTGATGAAAGAAGACGGTCCAGGCAAGTGATGATTGACAGGAGGAGAGAGACGAGAAGAAGCAAAAGATCCAACCCTCTATACCCCCATGTCGACAAATGGATGCCCGAAGAATTGAGCGACCACTGGGAGGAGTTAAAGGCAGAATTTGCTCGGGAGTTATACTACAAGATTGAGTTGAGAAAGATGCAGGTTGATGAGGTGTGGTTGATGCACCTACAGATGTTCGCAACTGGGATGTTGTTGGCAAACGTCTGTTAGAAGTTCTGGAGAAAACAGGTCATTTTCCGTCGACTGCCCCAACCAAAAGAATTTACCCTCCTCCTAGAGTGAAAGGATCAAGTCAGATCACCTACCGACCGATCAAAAAAGAGGCAGAGATGCTCGCTGTAAAGCTGAAGATCAACATCGTGGAAAGACCGGACAAACTGCAAAAGATCAGGAAACTCATTTATGAGAAGTACGGCATAACTATTCTGGAAAAGCAGAAGAGATAAAGTTTTGAAGAGAAGACAAGGCAGCTGATGGATTTAGTTTGAACTTTTCAACTTATGAAATTCAGTTGTAATGTACTCTCCCCAACTTATTATCAATAATAATAAGTTGTTGGTTTTTGAAATTCAGTGAATCATTAACTCTACTTGATGACTACCATTTCGTGGTCCAAATTCGGAGTTAACTTATAATATTTTGCTCGTGCTAACCCTCTGTTTCTTATAGACTAAAACTCAGTTCGCCTTTAAGTTAGGTGGTGTCAGTTTAAGTTTTGGCATCATAAAAAAGGGGGAAATTGCTGGAAAAATTAGTAAAGGTTTTAATTTATTCCAAAACCCAACTAACTCCAACTGAGTAGATGAGTCATCAGTCAATTAGTTGCTAGAGCTCACTGTTTGAGCGTAGGGATTTTATCGTTACAGGTTCAAACATAAGAAGTCAGCCAGACTGAGAAGGCTGTTCAAGATCAAGATGGTCAGTCAGACCAGAACTCGACTGACTCCGGGACTGAACCATGTAGTTCGTGCATGTTGAGCAGTTCTGTGGAAGTCAGACGTCCCAAAGTCAAGAAAAGAAGACTTGGAAGACGAAGGAAGAAGAAGAGTTCAAATTCAAAATTCAAATCTACTCAAAGTACATGACAACCTTGAATTTTCCTAAAATGGACTGACAACAAAGACATGTATAAAGTAAGGCTCGCAGTTACCATTTCAGAAAAGTTTGCAGAGGAGTAGGTGGAGTGCAATGCTTTTTGGCAGAGGTCAAATGGCTCTTTCCAACGACTAATTGATCTCCCTCTCTATATATAAAGGACTCCCCACTGCGAGAAGTCTACTGGAAATATTTACGCGCACAAGCATTCAAGAAAATTTAAGCAAGTAGCCTTCTCCGAGCAAGAACAACACCAAGTGTAAGAAGCAAAGTTGCAGAGAGTTTTCAGTCCTCCTTCTTAGCTTCCTTGTAGTTTTCTCAAAGCCTGTTCTTTGATCGAGTCTAGAAGTTTCATTTCTTGTTGTATCTGAGCAGATTCTCTCTTGCAGATTGAACTGTAAGCCTAAGGAAGAAGCCTCCACTTTTCTAAGTGTTGAATGCTTCATAGTTGGAAAAACTCCAACCCCGATTTCTAGGTTTTCTTTGAACCCGTAATCAAAGAGTCTAGATCTCTTAGAACCCGTAATCTAAGATAGCTTGTATACTTGCATGTAAAAGTATTGTAAAGGGTTTTGTTCGAACCCGTAATCGAACTGGTTAGGCTGTTTGGTGCCCGCAAACCAAACTCAACATTTCATAAGCACGCGAAAGCTTATCTAGTGGATTACTTCCCCGAAAAGGAAGTCGTGGATGTAGGAGTTCATCTCCGACTCACGTAAAAATATTGTGCATTTTATTTCCAGTATTAATTTTCAGTTTCCTAACTAATTGACCCAGCATAAAACAATCTTTCTAAAAATTGCACTAAGTGTTTGGGAACTTGACCTTTCCAGTAAAAGATATCACAGTTTAAGTAACGAGTTTATTTTCCACCAACTTCCGCATTGTAAAACTCTTTAAAACCTCAGTTAGGATTATACAGTTGACCATCAATCAAAAAAGTCAATTGTGCACCTAACTGTGTGACAGCTCCGAATGACCTTCTCAGTTGTTGAGCATTTGAACTAAGCCAGTACACTAGTTCACTCATTCAGAATAAATTTTAAAGCAAAAATCGTTACTAGTGTATTCTCCCCCCCCCCCATACACCAGTTCACTCGTTATTGGAACCATCAAGTATTTTTCCCGTTGGACAATAAGAAGTGGAAATGTATAAGATGAAAAATATATATATGAAAATAAATATTAATGTGAAACAAGAAAAGAAAAAATAGAGAACAAAATCTACATATTAGTGCAATTTATGTGAAAATAGATGGAGAAAAATAAGGATTGTTAAAAAATACAAAATGGATACGAACTGTTGCACATTTTAAGCTTGAATGAGAAGGCGGGCCCCACCACACCACCTGCATGCTAATGAATGTATAATAATGTGGAAGTATATAAAAGCCATGGCCTTAAATCTCATTCCTACTGCTGAAACTTGTGGAAAACATTGATGTTCGAATATAAGCACGAAGACAACGATATGAAACTTTAGCAAGTCAAATTAGTGAGATTGATCCAAATTAGTTCCCTTGAATGTGCGTGATTAATTGAGCTATGTGTAAAATCCCTATGTTTTAATTAGCCCTTCAAGAAATACCTCAATGCACCAAATGTTATTCCGAGTTATATATTGACAATGAGGCATTGCTCACTCTGGTGCATCCCGATGTACAATACGGCCCTTTAATTGATTAGCTCTAAGATGAAAGAGTTAATTAAGAGATTAATTATTAATTAAGGGTTGGGCCGCAACACTCAAATTTTGGGCTGACAATTCAGGTTCATGGCGCAATTAAGCTCAAAATAAGTTAATTAATTTCTTATAATCAAATATGTTAATTTTGAACATAAGTTGAAACATATGATAAGTTTAGCTTAATTAGTATGTTTATTTCAAGACATCAATTACCTTGAGTTCCAAACACTCGAGTAAATTTCAACTCAAATAATCTAGTCTTACCCAATAATGTCAAGTTTAAGAACCAATGAGCATTACGGGAGATTGAATTATTTTATTATCATTTTATTGGGATTTGTTTTGAAATTTAATAAATGAAGTGTAGGGTCAAATTTGAAAGGTAAAGAAGAGGGAATCAATTTTGGTCATGGTAACATATATGTTCCCTTTACTTTGAACGACAATGCTGATGTGGAAGATTTTTAGTACGATTAGGAATCTATTCCACTCAAAGGTAAATTATGTGAAAATTGCATAGAGGGATACAATATTATTAATATCTAATAACATATTCCAAACAAGTGGAATAAATTGGCAAATCACAATCACTTGATATTATAAAGATAGAACCTCACTTTTGCTTATATCAGCTAATTTTACAGAGTGTTTTTGATAACAGAAGCTAATAATTTACACAAAGGATCTCATGGACTATTTTCTTGCTATCAACACTAATTATTTATTTATATTTTCCCGTAACGACATTAATAATTTCTTGTGTTGAACTATGTTGTTTAGTATATTTATCTCTGAATTGATAAATAGGTATAGAAATGTTTCAAAGTTTAAAATGAATATCTGGAAATTTTATTTATTATGTTTTTTATTTTAGAGAACTCTTTATTGCTGACACGAACATGGAACATGGAATAGACCCTCCACAAGAAGCGGGAGTTCGTCCCAAATATGAAGTGTATCAACATTAATAGCAGATTTTGTTAAACTGTGGCAATATCGTTCAACTCATGACTAATATATTTAATTTTCAAATCCGGTTGCACAGTCATTTCTCTTCGGCAGGACAAAGTGGAGACTCTGAGCTTAGTGTCGTTCACATTACCAGAGAGGATTGCATCACATGAAACTTTGCAATCTGTTTCAATCCAAACTTGTGTTAATCCCATCTCCTTAACTCAAGAAAGAGCTTCCATAATACCCATAATTTCTCATTCTTCCACTCTCACTTTCCCCACTTGCTTCATAACCTTCACTGTCATAAAATTGCCTTGATGATCTTGCCAAAAAATACCTATCCTTGTAGCAGTCTCCGTCTCGAAAAAAACAGCATCCACACCACATCTTATTCAACCAGTCGGAATATCGTGTCAACCTTTACACATAGATTGGGCAGCTCTCCGACCAATTGGATTGCCTACTCTTCTCTTCGCTACTCTCCACTCACTACGACAACAAAAGGAGCACAAGATCGAGCAGGAATAAGAAAAACCTCTTGCCAAACTGCTACGTATTTTGTCTTTCCACATCTGCCATAGTAACATCCCCACTCTTACATTAGCATCTTCTTACATTTTATAACATTCCCACTCTTACAACATCTTCTTACATTTTATTTATTATCTTTATGCTATTTTAAATCGATCAAAATCTTGCGACTTATAAAAGACGTGGACCATTAAAATTCGGACCGTCCACATCCTTCTCATGTTGACGGATTTTGATCCGATTTTAAATTTGAAACAAGTAATATACTACTATACTAAATTTATATTTAAAAAATCGGGACATTTTAAAGTTATTAAAAATCGGGTTAATTATATAATGATGAATTTACCGTATATGTTATGATTGATTTTTGGATCCAACCAACTATCTAGGTTAAGCTGTACAAAATAATTGTTCACACTTTCTAAGGTTCTTCTCCATATACTTTAAAAAAATAAAAAATATAAAATAAAATAAAATAAACAACAACAAAGGTTCTTCTCAGTATATCTGTAAACACAAAATATGTATTTATTCAAATAAATATAAGTTTGAATACAATTATAAGAATATCGAATATGCGCGGGCTCAATCTCTATTTGATCCTCCGATTCTTCTCTTCAAGTTGATCCTCGAACGGTCTTCAAGCAGCCCTTGAGATTTGATGGAGAAGTATGCCTCCTTGACCTCCTTGAACTTGATAGCCTTTGAGATTTGATAAGAAGTATGCCTCCTTGATCTCTTTGGACTTTATCTTCAAGCTTTATAACGTTGACGTAGATGACTTTCGCCTTGCTTCCTAAGTAAATGTTGAGCTTTGACTTGATCTTTGACTTGATGACGTTGACTTGAGCTTTGTGATTGGTGGTGTTGATGCGGTGGACTTGTCTTGTTTTCGAAGTAACGTTGAGCGTCGAGCTTTATAACGTTGACTTGGAGGACTCTCGCCTTGTTTCCGGATCAAATGCCACTTGAGATATTTCCGCCGAAGAATGTGTTGCTTCCCACAAAGAACGCCTTGAATCTCGCCGGGACACCTTGAATATTGAAAGAGAAATCTTAGATAATTTCTCTCTTCAATTCTTGAGCTCTTGAAGATGAGTTTTAGGTGTGATTTAAAATTGTGTGGAGACCTCTATTTATAGGGAAAATATGGTGGACTTGGTGGGCTTTTAGGCTCCATCATGGGCTTGAGGGATGAGGTGGCGCGATCTCATTGGCTCTTAAATATTGATGTATATCCTTTACTTGTTCCCAAAAAAATAGATATTTATCACCATATAAAGATATATTTATCATTTAAATAACTTATTTAATATGAATATCATAAGATTCCATGATAAAATAAAATAATAAAATTAATAAAATGTTTCTTTAAATTTTCGATATCTACAATATCATTCAAACATTATGAAACTTAAATGAAGTGCAAGAAAGTCTTGAAAAACGTTAGAAGAATAAGAAGAGAAAATGTTAGGATAATGAGATCAAACATAATGGGTGGGGGAACCAAATAACCTAACACGTTTTCACGTTTTTGGAATGTTAGGATAATGAGATCAAAGTCTTTATCATGTTTTCACGTTTATGGAATGAGAAATTCAATTGCCTTATCATCATATTTATCCATAAATATGAAAGGGATGGCTGTCTCTAGTGTAACTGCCATGAATTGCACCGTACGGTTGGTACGATCTATTATATGTTTTTATAATGTTAAGGTTTAATTAATTAATTAATTAATTAATATTTGATAAAGAGATTAATCAATAATTGAATTAAATTAGTTGACCACACAAGCTAAAAATAGTAATATAGGTTTTGAAAATGAAAATATACCCTAATTGGGAAGCATAAACCCTAAGAAGGAAATGTGATTATTTTTAATTTTACAGTCAATTTTTTTTTTTACGCGTGTGGTTGGCCACCGTGTAACAGAATATCATTAACCTTAATTTAATTGGGATTAATTACCTCTAACTATCTCATAATTACTCCCTAATCTCCTTATTAATACTTAATTATTATCAATCGCACAACGCTGCATGTGGCCGTATCTGAGTTTCGCCACTATGAAATCGCCACATGATCATCATTCCTAAAAAGTAGAGTTGATAATTTGACACCACACTATAACTCAACACGAACACACATAAAATTAATGGGTTAGTGTTAGGTTTTATCATGTTAGTATCGTTATTGTGTCTACACGATATGATATGAAGTTATCGTGTCGTGTTCGTGTCAGATACAAGTCGGATTCATGTAACCCGATAAGAATTATTTTATTTATTTTTATTTTTATTTTTCATTATTTTTTCAAATTAATATTTTTTTATTTTTATGAATAAAATTAAATTTTAATCATATTGTGTCGTGTCAACACAAAAGATATCGTGTTCGTGTTGTGTTTAGGTCGTATTCGTGTTTATGCATTTCGTCTCGTGTACGTGTTCGGATCGAGCATTTTCTTAACAGGTCGTGTTCGTGTTTGCCTTAACAGATCGTGTCATTATCATGTCAACACAATAACGACCCGACACACACGATTTGTTAGCCCTACTAAAAACAAACCCTTTTTATAGTGTATGTGTGTGTATGTGTGTAGTGGTGTATCCAGAATTTTAAATTTTGAGGTGCAAAATGTTAAGAGTATGGGGGGTTGCAGAAGAATAAGTCACATGTCTCTTTATTTCAACACGCTTCACCGAAAGGGAACCAATATCGTTGAAATTATTAAACTAATAATCTCTTTTCATATCTTTCATTAATATATCAATTTTTTAGTTTTGGAGTTCCTTGTCTTTGTTATTTTTCTCACTATTCTCGTTAGGCCGTGACTATTCATCTCTATTTCTTTTTTGTTTTATTTCATGTTGTGGACTTAATATGTGTTTGAGCTTTTAAATTTTTTACTAACTAAAATGATTTTGAGAATAAATTGTTTAAGTCATAGTTATGATGTATGAGAATGGGCCAATGGGGTACAAAATTTAATATAAACATATTATTATTATTATTATTATTATTATTATTATTATTATTATTATTATTATTATTATTATACTAGTAATTTTTTTTTTTTTTTTTTGGGGGTAAATCTGTGCCCCGATGTCCTTAGCTAGATCCGCCACTGTGTGTATGTTGGTTTAACGGTAGTGTAATTGATAGTCCTGGTAACGAATAACTGGTGTATGGGGGAGGGGGGGAATACACCAGTAGCAATTTTCGTTTTGCTTAATGTCTTTTCACTAAGTTATACTACTCGGGTCACTTAACTCGACAACTTTAAAAGTCAATTGGAGTAGCTCTACAACTGAGTTGCTCAGTTGGAGCCGATCACACAGTTGGTAGCTCAGCCGGCTCCAACTGAGCAACTCAGTTATAGAGCTACTCGAACTGACTTTTCCAGTTGTTGAGTAAACTGACCTGAGCAGTATAACTCAGTGAAAAGACGTTAAGCAAAATAAAAATTGTGACTGGTGTATTCCCCTCCCCCTCATACACCAGTTACTCGTTACTGGGAGCATCAGTTGCTTATGAATTACTCTAGAAGCTGTCGAGCTGTTGTTGCTTCAAGTCCATTATCGAATTTGTCAGCTTTAACTGTTTTGAGATCTAGTTGAATGAACTTAATAGCCTCTTCCATGGGCTTCATTCTGGATTCATGATGCTGAGAAATATGTGTGTTGATGTTGAGTCGTATTTTTATGCCCTGAAGTTCTTCTTTGATTGGGAAAGTCTGGGCAAGATCATCATCTTGTCTGCGAATCTGAATCATCTGCAGCTTGTGTTTCGCATTGACTTCTGTAAAAAATTTCTCATGGACATTTGTCATTAGCAGTTTAATAGATTTATCTTGAAGTCTGATCTTGATGTCTTCAAGAAGTTGAGTGAGTCTTTTCAGTTCATCAAACTTTTCCTCGAACTCCTTCTGGATCTCTTCCTGATTAGAGAGAAGATGTGCTTTGATCGAAGATGTTTGGCTTGCCAGGTGTTCGACAGACTTGTTGATCCGACTGACTTCTTCACGCAAGGCCTAGAGTTTTGCAGATGCTGAATCAGCTAGTTGGATTACATTTGTTGTATCAACTGTGAGATCTTCAGCAGGGATGATTGGCTGAGAAACAGCACCTACTAGAGGATCTTGAGAAAGTGGTATCTATCCACATTTGACAATGTTCTCATGAAGCGCTTTGAGTTTATTGTGGGAGATACTTTCCACGGATGGGTCAGCTGCTCGTTTGCTTGACTGGTCTTCAAGGAATGCTCTGATGAGCTCATCTTGGTGTTGAATCAGCTCCAACTTGGTATCAAATTTGAACAAGCCCTTCAAAGTCCCTTCAGAGGCTTGTAATTCACAAATCTTGTACAGCTTCAAAAAGTCTGCCAGTACATAGTAGTCTCCTAGACTAACTGAGATGTACATAAACATATCCACAACTTGAGAGAGAGTGTTTTGGAAGATCTTTCAGTTCAAGGAATTTTGTCAAACCCTGCTTCAAAGATGAAAGATACACTTTTTCAAATGAGGCATTGATCACCTTGAGTTCAATCTATTCAGCAGAGAGAGCTTAACATTCTTCTTCTATAAGATCAAGGAGTATGAAGAAAGACTCTAACTCGTTTTCTTGAGCTTCCTTCTCAGTTGGACCAAGATTCTTCACTTCCTGGACCTTTTCTTGTTCAGTTGAGTGATCAGAAGGAATTACATCTATGGCAAGCAGAGCACTCATTTTCTCTTGCTCTGACTCTTTTACTTCCATATTGACGGTTTGATCTTCTTGGCTATCATCTTCAGAGTCTATCCAATCTCCAATGAATGGTGCATTTGGATCAACTGTTTGATCTTTGTCTTTATCATGTACCATGGTGGACACTTCAGCTGAGTCACCTTCTTTGTATGGAGAGACATTGGTTGTTCCAGTAGACATGCCCAGTTGTCTCTTGGGAAGGTTTATCCTTGCATCCTTGGAAGCCTGAACCTGTGGTGGAGTAATTACTTTGCGAAGCTTTGACTGAGGGGATGGCTGGGTTGTCTGAGCTAGTTCCTCTGTGAATGACTTCGATGCAGACGATGGTGAATTGCATATGTCAGGTTTCTCTGTAGCAACCTTCTCAGTTTCTTCTTGAACAACTTTGCTTGACGTCAGAGTCCCATACTAGTAGATTTCTCCGATGTCTGGTTGACTCTCACTAGACTTGTCAAGTCTCTGCTTCATCTTCTGATGGGAGCTCGCCGAGGTTTTGATAGACACAGCCTCATCCTGGTCATCAGTTCATTTCACTCCCCGTCCATGCTTCATTGATTCAGGCTGATTCGTACGAAGTTGCATCCCACTTTTCCTAGACTGTGATTCTCCTTCAATATTCAGGGAAAAGATTTCGGCTATGTCGCGTTGTGAGCTGAACAACTTATTCCTTCCATTTAATGCTTCTATGTCCATGCACTTCCAGTTCACATTCCATTTATGTTTGTGGATGGAATAGAGAATCATTGAGCTAATTCTGGTGCCATAGGACAGAAGCTTATCACATTTGTAAACAAGATCGTCAAATTAAATCTTGATGACTTCTTTCTAGATGAAGTTCTTCACATAGTTGAACCATTCAGTTTCCTCCTTTTTTAGAATTGCCATGGTGGGCTTCATTCTTGAAATACTGACATTTGCTGGAGATTCAGAAATTGGACGAATGCAGAATGTGATAACATCGAATACCAGCCTTGGCTGTAGCTTCAGTTGGGTACGTTTCATCCCAGTCCAATATTCTTCGTTGTTGATGGAGACTGAAGGAATAAACCTCTTAACTTTAGAACTTTCCTTCATATAGGGATCCTCTTCAGTGGATGGAAGACGAAATAACTCCTTTAGGCATGCATCAACATCAATTTCCAGATTCTCTTGTCGAATATCTCTACTTTCTCTAGAAGAAACTGGTACACAAACTTGGAAGACGAGCGTTCCTCCTTTATCCTTTTGCAGATGTGCATAGAATTTCGCAATGCTTGAAGGGAGAAGATGCAGAAGCTCATGATGAGAGAGAGAGAGGGGGGGGACAGGTTCGAAGGAAACTTTTGGTCTGATTTCTACAAGTTTACCATCGATTGGCATAGAGGAAGACATTTTTCTTACAACTTGAATTGCCATAGCCCTAATGGATTTCTGAGATTCTGAGATAATAAATGAATGAACTCAAATTCCAGTGGTGAACTCAGAGATAGATTTTCTCGTGTAGAGGGGGATGACACACTCAGAAATCACTTCGATTAAGGGTTTGTGATCCCTTAATGAAATAGATAGGACGATGCATGGAATCAATGGTCAAGAATGATTCCCGTCTTTTCATGATCAATGACCTGGGTTGGAGACGGTTCGTCTATTGGGAATGTGGCACGGGACGTGGGTCAAGCGGTGAAGGGAACTCGCGCGTGAGACGTGTAACAGCTTTCATGTCAGCCCATTCACAGTCTCAAAAGCTTAACCTATTGATTAGGGATAGCTTTGCATTGAATACCACTGCGTGGCTAAACTCAAAATGATCATTATTGTCAGAGGATGTTTGAATTTATTTGAAAACACCTGCCTTAATTACTAAGGGACAAAAAATGATTTTTTTTATCTTCTCAGTTGGTCTAGATCCTAACTGAATCAACATACACTCAACTGACTCAAATTCGTCTGTTCAGTTGAGATTTGATCTTCATGTCCTCGGTTGAGTTGTGTCCTTGTTGACTGTCTCAGTTCCCCCTCAAGTTGAGATTCCAACTTAACTTGTGATCTCCAATCCTCAAAATTTCGAGATCAGAATGAATTTTCCCAACAATACATATTGATGTTGCAGGATAGTCTGGTCTTAGTTCATCCAAATCCTGCAACCCGCAGGATGAACTTCTTATCCAACTCAATTGGATTGAGGATTGGACGCTACTCTACTGGAGCTTTCTGGTAAACTCGAACTGAGTAATCAGTTCCTTCAGTATCCACGTAGACTGCTGACTAAAATTCCTTGGGTGTGTGCGCAGTTCAGTTGAGTAGTGGATAACCTTGTCTCTGAGGAGCTTGGTTTCGACTCGGCTGAGCGGGTCGATTCTTTCTTGGTGAGGACTGTTTGGGTGAGCGCCCAAAATATCTTGCTCCTTGAACACATCCGAACTAAGGATAACTGGGATCATTGAACTGATTACCAGAGTTTCCTCATTGTCGAAATGCTTGCTGGTAGTGGGGAGGCACTAGGTACGTCTGATTGAAGAAGTGAGGATTGTCCCAGTTTGGATGCCTTTGTTGTTGATGCTGAAGTGAATGATTTGGCCTACGTCTGGGCTGATTCTGCCTTGGCTCAGTAGGTCCATTTTGTTGGTTTTCCCTTGCTCTGCGACCTCGGGGTCTTGACTTCCTTGAAGATCTCTCAGCATCCTTTGAAGTACCAGCTTCATGTTCCTGAGGTTCTTTAGTTAGAACCTCCTTCCCTTTATTCTTCACAGGAGTCTCGACAGTCTGAGGAATGACTGAGGTCTCTTAACCTGTGACTTCAACTGAGTTAGATTGAGCTTGAGGTGCCTCAGTCGGTGATCCAGTTGCCTTGACGAATTGAGTTGACTGAGCTCCAGTGTCAGACTCTGGATTGTATCCTAGACCTTCAACATATTTGGGAGGTCTCTGCTAGCTGATCATGCTGTCCAGAGTTGAGCTCGAGGTATAAAGATATACTATCTTCTTATTTGCAAATTTTAGCTCCATTTGCAACTGAGAGATATATTAAGCTTGAGTCCTAATCAGATGGATCAAGTGGATGACCTGACTATTGGTGGACTGAGCAACTTCTTCATGGAGTCTGCGGTTTTCCTCCATGAGCTTTTCAACGTCATGATCCCTCATGAGTAGTTCGTTGCTCGGGTTGTCACACTCAGCTTGCAGTTCTTTGCACTGTGCAACTTGTCTAGTGCACAATCTGCTAAGGTGTTCGACCTCATCCCATGACAGTGTAATATCTTCGTCAAGTTCTTATGTACCTTGATTTACAGAAGAGACATTCTAATTGGGATGGAAAGAAGAGTTTACTTTCTCAGTTGACTCTTCCGACAATGCCATAAAGCACTGGTCTTTTCCTAACGAGCGAGTCAGTTTCTTCTCCTTCTGACTCGGTGAATACGTCGGTGTCATCGACATTTTCCTCAACAATCATAAATTTAGATTTCTTCTTGGCTTTTTCTTGGAGGGCTTCCTTCTTCTTCATGGAGAGGTAAGGACAATTAGCTCTGAAGTGTCCTGGCTTTCCGCACTCAAAGCATCCTTCACTTTGATTCTTCGAGGAGTAGTCAGTTGAGCTCCGCCTACTTCGGTTGATCCTCCTGTATTTCTCGATCCTAGAGTTCATCTTCTCGAGTTACTTGGTCATCTCTTTGACCTTCTTCTCGAGTTCAAACCTGCTCGGTCAATCCCTAACTGAGGAGCCAGCGGACCGTGAGGGTCTGGAAAACTTAGATCTGCCCGATTCAACTCGAAGCGCATTAGACTTGGAAACTGAGCTTTGCTCGATTTGTTCCAATTTCTGAAGCTTGCTAGGCTTCAGTCAGATGATATCATACTCATTTGCCTTAAGCATGGAGAATAGCTTCTCAATTGTCATTGAACTGAGGTCACTCCGATTTTGATGGACAACTTTATAGATTGTCTAGTCTTCGTCTAACGCGGAGAGAACCTTCAGGTTCATCTCACGCTAAGAGTATTTCCCTTTCTTAATACTCTCAATGTCCATAAGGACCTCTGTGAATCTCAGCTTCATATTGTCGATGGACTCCCTGGTTAGCTGAGAGAAGTTCTCGTACTTCTGACAAGCTAAGGTGAACTTATTCCCCTTAATCTCGTCAGAGCCTTTACAGAGTCCAGCTAAGATTTCCCACATATCTTTTGCTGTGAAGCAATTGATAATCTTCAGCAAGTAGGCTTTGCCGACTGTGAAAGAGATGACGCAATTGACGATGTCATCTAGCTGCACAATGTCTTTTTCTTACTTGGTGTACTGGTGGGCGCCTTTGGGTTCATACTTCATCACCATCTCTCCTGCCCCTGGAGTGATAGGAGGGACCAACACTGACTGAGTCACTTGGATGGGACAATTTTCTATGGTTTCCCACATCCTGTGATGCCTGGCAGTCAGAGCCATCTTCAGGCGAAACTTCCACGTGGGATAATCATCCACGGAGAACTCCGGTAAGCTTTCTGGCAACGTCGGGTTCATCTTTCCTGCACACCACAAGAGACAGATATAAAAATATGCAGCAGAATGCACTAATTAATTTTAGAAAACATCTGTTCAGTTGACCACTGAAAAATCTACTCAACTCACACCTTGTGAATCAGAATCAACAGTCTTTTTGAACAACTGCTCTACTACCACTTGATGGTCCTGGTAATAAGTAAATGTGTATGGAGGGAATACACCAGTAGCAATTTTCATTTTGTTTAACATCTTTTCACTGAGTTATACTGCTCAAGTCAGTTTACTTGACAATTGGAAAAGTCAGTTGGAGTAGCTCTACAACTGAGTTGCTCAGTTGGAGCCTATCATACAGTTGGTAGCTCAGCTGGCTCATATGCCTACAGTTCAGCTGAATGCTCCAATTGAGGTTTTAATCAGTTTGCGTTGCGAAAGATAGTGGAAATCAGACTCGTTACAAAAACTGAAACCTTTGTGAAAGGGGAAGGTAAAGTTCCCAAATTAGTGCAGAAATTAAGTACACAGTATTTTAACGTGGTTCGGAGATCAACCTCCTACGTTCATGACTTTCTTTTTTGGGAAGTAATCCACTGATAAGCTTAAGCATGCTTACTAAACGCCCCACTTGGATTCCGGGTTCCAAGTAAACCTAACCAGTTCGATTCCGAGTTCGAACAAGACCTTACAACACTTTTCTGAGCAAGTGCACAACCTGGTCTTAGATTCCGGGTTCTAAGGAACCTGTTCTTAGATTCCGGGTTCCAAGGGACCTGTTCTTAGATTACGGGTTCCAAGGGACCTGGTATTGGATTACGGATTCCAAGAAACCTGAAGACTTTGATTCTGGGTTCAAACTCAGACCTTAGGTTTGGATTTGGGGGGATATCCAACTGTGAAGCCTACAACACTTTAGGGGAGTGGAGGTTTCTACCTAAGACAAAAAAACTCGATCTCTTGAGAGAGAGTCTGTTGGGATACAAATCAAGCAAGAACCTATACTCTAGACTCAATCAAAGAAGGGCTTTTTGAGAGACTAGAGGGAAGAACAAGAAGAGGTGGGAACACTCTACTTCGACTGGACTTCGTCGAAGGTCTTCTTGCTGAGGAGAGAGGTAGTCTGCTACTGCTGCGACAACTCTTTTTCTTTTCTCTCTACTCTTCTATTTGATGATTTTCATCACCGAACTTAGATGTGGAGACCTCTATTTATAAAGGAAGGGTCAAACTAGCTGTTGGAAATTGTCGTTGAACCTCTGCCAAAAGAATGACACTCCACATGCTTTACTGGTAACTTTCCTAAAATTGTAACTGCGACCTTTACTTTTTGCACGTCGTTGTTGTCGGTCCATTTATGGTAAGTTTTCCAGCTGACTTGTGCTTCCGAGTAGATTCAAGTCTAGCTGCAACTCTTTCGGCTTCAGCACCTTCACAGTCTTCTCTTCTCTGCTTCTTGACGCCTGACTTCCATACAACTTCTTTTCACGCTTGAACTGTACGTCTTCAGCTGCGTGGGTCAGTTGAGGAGTCAACTGAGCTGCTGTCTAACTTAGTTCGTGCTTCAGTTGAGGTTGATGTCTTAACTGATCTTGAGTCCCAACTGAGTCTGAATCTCAGCTGAGTCTGGGTCTCAGCTGAGTTTGGCCCTCAGCTGAGTTCTTCACGAACTCCCATCTTTAGTCTGTCTTGCTTGAACTCTATAAAGATAAAATCCCTATGCTCAAACAGTGAGCTCTAGCTAAGAACAGACTAAAGACAATCATCTATTCGGTTGTGATCAGTTGGGGTTTTGGTATCTTTCTAAACCTTTACTAATTTTCTCAACAGTAATTAATATTTGAGGTCAAGAATCACAAGTTTGAGTTTATCGTAACGTGATCTTTAACAATTTAATGCTATTTATAAAAAAAAAAAAAACCTCACGGAATTTCGGGCTCAAAATAACCTAGAGTCATTCCAGTGACCATAACATGGAAATCTATTACTACTATTATAAAAGTGTACGTTCTTGCCAATTTTGATACCCTATAAAATTCTTACTAGTAAAAAAGAAAATGCAATAAACTAAAAACAAATAAATAGTGATAGAGAAACACAAATGCCATATTAAAAAAGAGAAGATACAATGTTTTTGCATTACAAGGCCGTATTTTGCAAGTTGGTGCGCAAAGTAGATTCTCATATTGTGAGAATTGAGCTAGAAAGGGAAGAAAAAGTTATGGTATGCCTTTAAAAAAAACACTAGTGCATTTCATTGTATGAATATCTTAACTACTAGAGGCCTTGCCATTAGGGGGGTCTAATCCCATGCACTTGCTCAACAATTCCCTTATTGCAATCCAATCCACTTGCATGCCAAGATTTTATTTATGTGGTATCAAGGTACATTAATGCATGACTAAATTTGTAATTTTAATTTCAACATTTGATTTGTAGCAAATTTTACACTCCAAAATTTTTTGACCATCTCTTTCATCTTTGAAAGCTGTTGGTATTAGAAGAAATTTGAAATATTATTTGTGTGAATTATTCGTCTTGTTTCAATTTATACAGTCTCCAACAACATTCAAATAGCAAAACATTAACCGAAGAAGTAAAATTTATTATAAATTGCATGGTGGATCATTATTGAAATATTTTAATGGTCTTATTAAACTTAAAAATTTTATCAGGATTCTGTGCATTGGTTTGAAATAAAACCTATTATAAAAGGATAAGAAATTATTATTCAAAATATATAACAGGGTTAAATGGCTGGAAATTAACAGCATTTGCGAATTCTGATTTCTATTTTTTTTGATTTAAAATCGAAATTCGCTCCTACTTTCTGGATATTCAGCCAATTATTTCAAAAGAAAAAGGTTTAAACCTCATCACTTATGTTTCCACTCTGAACAGATAAAAGCCTACTGGTAGATTGGGCTACGTGAGACTAAAAAGTTTCAGATTCACTCCCCACTAATATATTTATAGATCGAGTCTGTCACATTTATATTTTAGAAATATTGTTTACTTGTCCTATATAGTTTGCAGGCTATTGCATATGGATGGAATTTTACCTAATGCAAATTAAAAGTAGCGGTTACAGGTCCACCACATTATAAAATGGATATGCAGCCCATTAATCCAAAAGAAAAGATTCTTCCTTCATTAATTAAACCTCCTCACTCATTTTTGTACTTTTTCAACGGTTATTGATTTTAGTTCATGTTCTTTCCTTGAGCAAGAGAATAACATCTTTTACACACCCCTCCCCCTCCACACCTCCCCCTCCACACCTCCCCCATGAAAAGATATACACATATTTATTCATTTATTCTGTCAACTAGCTCACCACCATCACCTTTTCTTCAGTATATAAACACTTATTTTAACAATTCTTCTTAGTAACACACTCCACAATTCTTGTGAAGCTGAGAGTATTCATTGATTTCCCCTTCTTCAACTTCTTCGTTAAGCGATGTCATCGACATCCTTATCATCTGCACGTAGCTCAGGCTCTTCCTCCACGTGGACATCGAAGCAAAACAAGCAGTTCGAGGAGGCCTTAGCTAGGTACGATAAGGATACACCGGACCGCTGGCACAACATAGCCAGATCAGTTGGTGGGAAATCTGCAGATGAAGTTAGGAGGCATTATGAAGTTTTGGTTAAAGACATTATGCAAATTGAGACTGATCAAGTCCCTATTCCTAATTACAGAGCTCTTGCCAGAGGATATGCTCATGAACAAAGGTCCCCTCTCTTCTCTCTCCCTATATTTTCTTAATTTGCATATCTTCAAATCATCAAATCAAATTTTCTCATCACATTAATTACACTTCAACATTATAGTTTACATTCAAGAATTGAAAGTTCACATTATTAAGTTATAATAAGATCATTGTGTATTGGTCAACTACTTGTTCAAGCATATATGTACTAATTTTCGTGTTAAATTTGTTAGACGTGATGCTAATGTTGTGGCTCATAGACTAGTTAAGAGAGGATTTTTCCTCTATGTATGTTTGGGATGAACCTCCGTCATTTGTGCAGGGTCTTCCCATCGTTCCATGCATTTGTGCTGCTGAATAAAAGTTGATATTTTCCCTAAAAAGAATAATAAGATCATTCTGTATTTGTTCATACATGCATCATTACAAGAAGTTGCCAAATATGGTATATTCTATATGACACCACATGAAATCTAATCTTAGTAGTTTTATAATATATTAAAAGCATCATTTATTTATTTATTTTGGCTACGATGATAAGATCATCACATGACGCCTCAATTTAAAATTGAGGTCTACACATTTCTTGCTTGGATATATGTGTTTGATTTGTTTACTATATTTCACCTGCAAATAGAAGAAAAATAAAATACAGTTCATGCACATTGTGAAGAAGTGACTAGAGCCATTGAACATCAATACATTGTAACTAGCCTTGAGCATGGGCACAACTAGGATTTGGAATGTGATTGAGCGAGATTACGTTTATGTATTTAGTCGTAAATTTGGACGGGCGAACAAACAATTATACATATAAAAGTGGAGGAAAAAATTAAAAAAAAAATCAACAAAAATATAGATATAAAAAAAAATACCCGGGCGACCGCCAGGGTCCCCGGGTATTGGATCCACCTCTGACCTTGAGATAAAATGTAAAATAAATTTTATCATCAAATTTCTTTATTGTGACATAGCTATGAACTTCAACAGGCTTATGAGGGATATCCAGCTGCAGAGATGAGCAAATACTTGATGAGTAAATACTCCATTGCCATCTGCACAAGAAGCAGATGCATTTGCGTAAAATACGTGAAAGAGATTTTAATTTCGTCTTCTTCAGCAATCCAAGTGTCATAGTCTTGTACCAAGAAATATTTTTAAAAACAATTGTTATATTAAGCTTCAAAAGAAAATAAGAAAATAGTATAATATGGTCCTATATCTGATCATCTTTCCTGAAAATGTATGATAGTATATTTTCTGCCATTATCTTTGATTTCTCAAAAAAGGCTTTGTGCCAAAGATATGGTTCTTTTCAGAAATGAACAAAAGACTGATTTAAGATAGGACTTGGATGAATGGGCTAAAAATAGTAAAGATAGTGTTGGTATGCTTTATTTCGGCTTGGATAATTTATTTTAATTGGCCTTCAATCTTTATATGGCAAAATTTGTGCATAAATATAGAAAATACACAAGAAACTAACCTGCTAAGATAGTTAAATAATTTCATTGAGAAAAATGGACGTAAGTTAATTATGAGGTAGTGGCTTTCCATGGTTTGCATGTGATCACATCTTGTATTTAATTTGTTTGTTTTCGTGGTGCATGAATTATGTGATATATATTATAATCACAACTGATGTTGTCCATTTAAAAACTCATGTCATCTTTGGAAAACATCCAAGCGGTGATGACTCCTATCTGAAAGATTTAGGGTTCACTAATTTCCATTTTCCCCCTTCCCCAACTAAAAAGAAATTGACTTATAGCATATGTTGGATTCAAGAACAACATATTACTTTTAAAAAAAAAATAATAATTTTTTATATAATTATAAATAATCTTTTTAGAGTATCGTGTGTATCAACAAAGGCTATTTATGATTCTAGTTTACATCTATTTTCTCTTTTCCAAAGTTTGTTTTTTTAGATCATAGATGAAACTACGTCATTTTTACATAGTAAAAGTATCTATTATACACCTTCAAAAAATTTCATGCTGTTGAAATAAATTGCAATAAAATTATGTTGACAATGTAACGACTTTATGTTACCGACATGTCTAAACATTATATATATATATATATATATATATATATATATATATATATTAAACAATATCATTTTCTACACAATATTTCACACCTAACAAATAATATAAATAGCATTTGATATACATTTAGTTAGGGAATGTCATCTTGAATTAATACACATATTAATTAGTGAGAAAAAATTATAAAAAAAAATTTGATATACATGAATAAATCAATCTATAAATTTAGAATTTTCTATGAAAATACAAAATTAAAATATAAAAACAGTACAAATTCTTTCGAAAAATATCCTTATATTATACTCAAATAAATATAAAGAACAAAACCCCATTTCTATTTCGAATTTATAAAAGGTCTGATCTAACTTTTATAATTAAAATTTCAAAATTTTAATCATACATATAAGACACATTGAAAATTTTGTAGTATACATAAATTTCTTGTAATGTCTGGATCAAAGATCATGAGTTCGAATCCACCGTCACACGACCTTTAAATCTCTTGTAATATTATTTAAATTAAAAAAAAAAAGAAAAAAAAAAGAAGAAGACTAGATAAAATATAAGTGGGCCTCAGCTTAAATAAAAAAAATATAAGTGAGGCCAGCAAATTATTAAAAGATTTCAAATCTAATTCCAGTTCACGAGCCAACTCTCCTCTCAGCTCAATTTGCAACTCTATTTCTTCTCCAGATTACGAGAAGCACTCCCACGTGACCTGCCGTCAGCCATGCGATCGGGTCCGGGTTGGATTGACTCGGTCAATCCGGGGTTGACCCATTGACCTGGTCAAAATATTTTTTTTTTTCGATTTTTTTTTTAATTTCAGTTTGTTTTGTTTTTTCTTTTGTTTTGTCTGGCTCTGCCTTCGGCTCCGATTTTACGGTTCCGCCTTCGCTCTGATTATTAATATAAGGACAATCATCGGGCAATAATTTGGGCTTTTTCGGCTCGCTCCAATGCCTTCGGCTCCCCTCACTCGAATCTTGACCAAAGAAGAAGCGACAAACAAAAAAACAGATGGAACAAAAATGTGGAATTTAAAAAAAAATTGAAATAAAAACTGAAAAAAAATTCAGAAAACAGGTTTTGAAGAAAACAGGAAATTAAAAAAAAATTCGGAAAATAAAATAAAATTAGCACGTACAATACATGCGCCGCGCGTGGGCAGCTGACGCGAAATTTTAGTGCCAGATTATATCCCCAACCCTTCTTCTACCTCTTCTACTATCCTAAAATCTATGCCCAATGAAGTAGCACCATCGAATGAATATAGGATGCAATTCTACGTATTTGGATGTTGATTAATTGGACTTAAACCTATTTTAGCTATAAATTTTTGGTCTTAAACCTATATTAATCTTTGATTATCCGACTAGTCTTCAGTTTTTTGAAAATTTACGATTTTTTTAACATGCATAAATTTTCTTGATAATACTTTTACTAAATAGATACTTATTTTCTCATCCAAGCTCATAGTATTATTATTATATGTATAAATGAACGTCATTTCAGTTTCAACTTGCGTATTAACTCTCTTCCCAAAAAAAAAAAAAAAAAAAAATTGCGTATTAATTAATAAAAAAACACCGTAAGAGAGAGAAATTACACACATTTTCCTAAATAATTACTTCTCTTTTCGAGCTACAACGTTGTGACCATGAACCTACATCTACGATTTTTGATTAGTCACTCAACCTGAAAGTGTACGAAATCTTTTAGCAAGTATAAATTTTCTTAATGATATTGCTATATAATAAACGTCTCATCCAAGAGTTTACCTCGTATAATATTTATCAATGAGCGTCTTTCCAATTTTAGCTTGCATAATAACTAAGACTATTCATAGTGATAGATGTCTCTATCTCTTGTGGGGTCCAGATAGAGACGGTATCCCTACAACACATTGTTTCTATCTCTAAATAATTAGTTTCTGAAAATCGATTTTTTTATTATTTTTAATAAAAATCCAAAATATATTAATTGAAATAAAAAAATAATACATTAATAAATAAAAATGGAAAACTAAAAAAATAAATAAAAATGTATTAAAAAGGCAAAAAATTGAAGAAAAAAGCAAAAGATTAAAAAAGAGATGGAAGGAGAGAGAAAAAAGTGGCAAGCAGAAGAAGTCATAGAGAGGGAAGAAGAGGAGGCTAAGAGGCAGGAAGAAGAGAGAAAAAGGAAGGAGTAAAAAGAAGAAAAAGAGAAAGAAGAAGAAAGGAGGAGAGAAGAAGAGGAGGCTAGACAAGAAGGAGAGGAAGAAGAAGAAGAAAAACGAAGGTGGGATGAAGAAGATTGGGAGAGACGAAGACAAGAAGAAGAAAAAGAAGACGAGAGAAGAAGGGAAAGGAAAAGGGAGGAAGAGCAATGAGGTAGGAGAAGCGAAGAAAAAATGACAGAGGAGGAAGAGAGAAGGGACGAAGAGGACGATTTTTTTTTTTTTAAAAGGTCTTGAGACTGTCTTTAAAATTAGGGACGGTCTTCAGACACCAACAACTGCAGCACACCGTCTCTATTTTTAGGGTGTCTTATACCGTCTCGAGACATCTCACTGTGAATAGTCTAATAAATAACTCCATTAGAGAGAAGGAATTTTTAAACACATGTTCCCTAAATGTTAATTTTCACATCTTAAAATTTTCATGAAGCGATGATGTAAAACGTAGAGAAAATACGATGTGTATAACTTTAACATAACAATAAAAAAATATGGCACGCATATTTTAAACATGACCTTATCATAAGTTTAGAAGCAAAATAACAAAATTTGACAACTAAATAGCAACGAATTTTATATTGATCTGGCCAATACCTATGGTTTTCAAGCAACCATATTCGGCCTGGACTATTTTACAGTAAGGTCAATCATGTTTATTTATTTTCAAATTAAAAAAAAAAATTAATCCAAGCTCATTTTCAAGTTTTTTGGGGTAACAGGTTTTCAAGTTTTTTCGGGTCAACATGTGTCCGTTTCGAACTCAATTGACATCAATTATGAACTATTGTAAATTTTTTATTCTTACGGAATTAGCTTTATCTATTTCATTCCTAATTGTATATATATTTATCAGAATATCATGTGATATAGCCAATATGAGTATTGAAATATAAATTATGGCCCACCCTCTTCATAAATATAAATTATAGCCATTTTTTTGAACTTAGGACCTAAATATCCCTTTCCCTCTTTTATTTGTGATCCATCACTTTTTAATCCATTTTATTGACACTTAATTTCCTTTTCAATTTTTTTCTTTTTTTACTGTTTTTTTTTCCAGTTTTTTTTTCTTTTCTTTTTCTATTTTTTTCTTATTTTCCAGAATTTTTTTTTCTTTTTTTTCTTTTTTTTTATTTTTCAGATTTTTTTTCTTATTTTCCAGATTTCTTTTTCTTTTTTTCTGTTTTTTTTATTTTCCAGATTTTTTTTCCTTTTTTTCTGTTTTTTTTTTTTTATTTCCAAATTTTTGTTTGCCTCTTCGTTTTTTTGTTTGCCGCTTCTTCT
This sequence comes from Schizonepeta tenuifolia, assembly GCA_029490685.1. Classification (NCBI taxonomy): domain Eukaryota; kingdom Viridiplantae; phylum Streptophyta; class Magnoliopsida; order Lamiales; family Lamiaceae; genus Schizonepeta; species Schizonepeta tenuifolia. The sequence continues at coordinate 11,589,127 of CM055956.1, forward strand.
TTGGTCAAGATTCGAGCGAGGGGAGCCGAAGGTCTCGGAGCGAGTCGAAAAAATCTAAATTGTTGCCCGACGATTGTCCTTATATTAGTAATCGGAGCGAAGGCGGAGCAGAATAATCGGAGCCGAAGGCGCAACCGCAAAATTGGAGTAGTATTACTTGAAATAATTGGAATGTTCGTCCCAAGAGTACCATATCATAACTTGGAACATCTGGAACTAATTTGACAATTCGTCCCAGTTGTACCAAATCTGGAACAATTGGCACTAATAAGGCTAAATTCGTACCAGATGTACTAGAACAATTGGTACTAATAAGACTAAATTTGTACCAAAAGTACCAAATGCCTTATACCCGCCCGACCCGACCCGCGCCCGCCCGCGTCAAACCCGACCCGCTCCGCATTTCATTAAGGGTATTTTCGTCACAGATTGAAAAAATGGCCAAAATTTATATTTTTGAAGAATGTGGGCCAAAATTTATATTTTAATGATCATTATGGCTATTTCAAAATATGTCTCTATATTTATTTTAAGGAAATTAGTGTACATTAATATTATATCAATTTACTACTTTCTCCGTCCACAAAAATTATGGTCAGGTTTCTATTTTAGTCGGTCCAAGAAATCATAGTTTTTTCATTTAAGGAAATAAACTTACACTCTTTTTACTTTTCTAACCTCATTTCATTTTAATACTTACATAAAAGTGAGCGGTAGAATAGTCCGTTCCACAGATCTACTTAACTTTTCTTAACACCACAATCTAAAAAACTAATTTTCGTATATAATTCAAAATTAATTTACCTAAACTAAAAAAAATTAATTTTACGTATATAAATTAAAATTTACCGTGAAGAACTCAAATAGAATATTTTATCATTGTGCTGCTAAAACAAATACTATTCAACTTTATGGAACAGTTTTTTCGAATAAGCTGTAAATTTGTGCCAACTGATTGTATATATTAGTTCTACAAAAGCACCATATTATTATGACAATTTCAATTTGTATGGATATATGTTTTGTAATAAAAAAAAATCTTTTTATATGTATATAATTTTAGGAGAAACTTAAATGGCGTAACACTTTCTCTCTCATTCTTAGCTCAAAACAGTCAATATATCAGTAAAATCAAATGCAAAAGTTTACATCGCCTTCCTTTTATTGTTGATTAGCAAATAGACGCATTAACACACTTTTATTAGTAAATGAAAAATGACTTTAAAATAGTTTGATCGCGGTAACTAATTCGATTTCATTATCTATTCTAAAATTCTTCTTGGAGAGAGAGAAGGAGGGAGGGTGAGAGAGAGAAAGATCAGAGTTGGGGCTAGTGGTAGCGGGGACGATAAGTGGCAGAAGAGAAAGAGATGGATAAAAGAAGAAATGTAGACAATTATTCATTTTTTACTAGTAAAAGTTTTACAGCATGAAAAAATATGATGTCGTCTGTTGGGAAAATTAGTAGAGGTTTTGATTCATCTCAAAATTCAACTGACTCCAATTGAGTAGATGAAAATCATCAATCTGAACTTAGCTAGAGCTCACTGTTTGAGCGTAGGAAGCGATTTTATCTTTACAGGTTTCAAGCGGAAGAAGACAGTCGGACTGAAGAAGGCAGTTTGTGAAGAACTCCGTTGAACCTCAAGCTCAGCTGACCTCGCAAAGCTCAGCTAACCCTCAAGCTCAGCTAAACCACAGACTCAGTTGGATAGCAACTTAGTTAACTCTTCATCTGACCCATGCAGCTTAAGCGTGAAGAGAAGTTGTGTCGAAGTCAGACGTAGCAAAGCTGAGAAGAGAAGACTTTGAAGACGTTGAAGGCAGGATAGGTGAAGTCCAAATTCAAATCTACTCGGAAGCACAAGTCAGTTGGAAATTTACTATAAATGGACCGACAACATAGACGCGCAAAAAAGAGAAGGTCGCAGTTGCCATTTTAGAAAAGTTTCCAGTAAAGCAGGTGGAGTGCCATGCTTTTAGCAGAGATCAAACGACTTTTTCCAACGGCTAATTAGATTTCCCTCTATAAATAGAAGTGATGGTCCCGATAACTAGTAACTAGTGTATTGGGGGGGGGGGAATACACTAGTAACAATTTTTGCTTTGAAATCTTTTCACTGAGTTGAACTGCTCTGCTCAATTGGCTCAACATTCACACAGTTAGGTGCACAGCTGACTTCTTTGGCTGAAGGTCAGCTCTGTATTCCAACTTAGGTTTCAAAGAGTTTAGCGTTTGGCAAAGTTGGTGGAAATTAAGCTCGTTACTAAAACTAAAACCTTAATGAATACTGGAAAGGTCAAGTTCCCAAAATTTAGTGTAGTTTGTATGTTGGGTCAGTTGGTTAGCTAAACTAAATGTAAATACAAAATGTAAAGGACATAATATTTTACGTGGTTCAGAGAACATCCACGACTTCCTTTTTGGGGAAGTAATCCATTAGATAAGCTTAGGCATGCTTACCAAACGTTCTACTTGGTTTACGTGTACCAAACAACCTAACCAGTTCAATTACGGGTTCCAACAAGATCTTACAACTCTTTTACGGGCAAGTGTACAGTCTGGGCTTAGATTACGGGTTCAAAGGGGAACTAGTCTTATATTGCGGGTTCTAAGGGACTTAGTCTTAGATTGCGGGTTCTAAGGGACCTAGCCTTTGATAACGGATTTAAAGGGACCTGGTCTTTTATTGCGTGTTCAAAGGGACCTAGTGACTTTAATTGCGGGTTCAAAGTCGGACCTAAGGTTTTGAGGTTGGGGATTTTTCCAACTATGAAGCCTTCTACACTGAGAGAAGTGAAAGCTTCTTCCTAAGGCTGCAGACTCGATCTTTTGGGAGAGAGTCTAGTCAGAAACAAGATAAGCAAGAACCTATATTCTAGACCCGATCAAAGAAGGGGCTTTCTAAGAGGCTAGATGGAATAATAGGAGGAGGTATGAACATTTAACTTCTATTGGATTTCGGCAGAGGTCTTCTTGCTGGAGAGTGGTAGTCTGCTGTTGCTTCTTCACTCTTGATTTTCTCTCTGTGTTTCTACATCAAGCTTGAATGTGGAGATCTCTATTTATAGAGGGAGATCTAACTAGTTGTTGGAAAGAGTCATTTGACCTCTGCCAAAAGCATGACACTCCACCTGCTTTTCTAGAAACTTTCCTAAAATAGAAACTGCGACCTTCACTTTTTGCACGTCTGTTAAACATAGATTTTTACCTCTTTTTGGAGTTTAAATGATGTTATTTAGTTGAGGAAAATTATGTTTAAGGTAAGTACGATCTCATATTTTGTTAGTTTAAAAGAATTTGATACTTGCTTGTTTTTGGTGAATTTTGTAAGAATCGGTGGATAAGGTGGAAAAACTAAGCTTGAAGATGTAAGGTTGGATGTGGCATGCGTTTGGATGAAGAAACGACTTGGAGAATGAAGGGAAACGAGTGGAATGAAAGTCTAAGGCTCGTGAAAAAGTGCCATGCGGTCGTATGTCAACCGCATGGCGAATGCGCAAACTGCAAGGGGTCATGCGGTCTAGCATGTGGCCGCATGCTAGCCGCATGACAAGCTAGGAGTCGCCGAGTTACCATGCGGTCGCATGTCAGCCGCATGGTGACGTAGTTTTACGCGTTTTAAGTTTTTTTGGGCTTTAATTCGTTTCTTAACTTTGTTTTATACCTTTATTCGGATTATTAATTATTTCCTAGTATAAATAGGCTCTGTAACGTTTATTAGGAGGAACTTTTACATTCGTTTTAGCTTTGGCACGTCTAGGTGATTTGGAGCTTTCAAGGAAGACAAGAGATTTGATTTCTTCACTATGTTTCTCTAACTTTATGTTTAGAATGATTTCTTGTTTGTTTTGCCATGAATATGTGTGGTTAGACTTTTTGTTATCTTATGGTTAGAAAGTAGAGGAATATTTGATTAGAACTTTTATTTTAATTGATTAATCACGACCTATTCTCCTTTTCCATATTCTTGTGCTTTATTATGATTGATTGCTTGATCACCATTTGTGCATTTAGTTGTGTTAATTTGATATCGAAAGAAGAAGATTAACACTAGAACTTAGAATAGGGAACATCCTCTTCAATAAAGTCGAAAGATCTTGAGACTAGGGTGAAGATAAAGAATCTAAGGATTGTTTAGGAGTTATATATTGGTAATTAATTGGACACAATAGTTATCAGCGTACAATATACGGTTTATCTGTCGTGAAAGCGAGTTTAAAGTAATTTTGTGATCGTCTTAGGGAGAATTGAGTCTTTTATGTGATTTAATTAATTAAAATAAGTTTGAGTTCATTTATTCATTGAAATCGAAACTATAAGATAATCTTTTCTTTGTTTGATTCCGAATTTACTCGTTGTGCTGTTAGATTTAATTGCATTTTATTATTATTAATAATTAAATTAAAAATCTTTATTCAAGAGTCTAAATAGTGAATGTCGGTTGAAATTAGTACTTGTGAATCTAAAGTTCAATCTCGTTGGATTCGACCTTGTTTATTACAATTTAACTGTGCACTTGCAGTGTTAATAAAATAGCGAACAACGTCGTTGTTTTCGGTCCACTTATAGTAAGTTCTTATGCTTCAAAGTCTTCTCTTCTCCGCTTTGCGACGTCTGACTTCGACACAACTTCACTTCACGTGTGAGCTGTATGCCTTCAGCTGCATGGGTCAGTTGAGGAGTTAATTGAGTTGCTGTCCAACTGAGTCTCTGGTACAGTTGAGCTTTGGGTCTCAACTGAGTTTCAGGGTCAGCTGAGTTCTTCACGAATTGTCTTCTTCGGTCCGGCTGATTTATTCTCCTTGAAACCTGTAAAGATAAAGTCCTTACGCTCAAACAGTGAGCTCTAGCTAAGTTCAGACTGATGGCTTTAATTTACTCGGTCGGGGTCAGTTGGGTTTTGGAATCAATCGAAATATTTTACTAATTTTTCCAACAAGAGGTCTCCACAATTGAACGAATGAGAGAGAGAAGAGAGCAAGACGCAGATAGAATCGCGCACGGTGAGGAAAAGCAGCAGCAGCACACCACTCTCTTCAGCACCTCAGCCGAAGACCAGTAGAAGTAGAGTGTCCACACCTCCTCCTGTTCTTTTATCTAGCCTCTCAAAAAGCCCATTCTTTGATCGAGTCTAGAATATAGGTTGTTGCATTTTTAGTTTCTGAGCAGACTCTCTACCAAAAGATCGAGTCTCTAAGCTTTAGGACAAAGCCTCCACTTCTCTCCGTGTAGAAGGCTTCTGTAACACTCTGGTCTTTTAAATCTGAAATTAGTTAAAGGTTGAGGTTGTAAATAGGGCTTTTGCATTCTTAAGAAATTAAAACCAAGTTAAAGTGATGAGTCTAATTTTATATTCGTGTTAAAAAGGAATCCCATGTCATCTTAGATTAAAAGACTAAAAGAATATCAACTTACTTTCCTAACACCACCCAAAAGTTGACAACTCACCTAGTCTAACCCCCCTTCCCTCGATTCTTATTTTTCTTACCCATTAAACTAAAATCGGCAGCACACTTTTTCCTTATTCATCTTCATTTCCGTAAGAAATAGAGAGACGGAGAAGAGAGTTTCCTTCAGTGTTGCACCTTGAAGCTTCAACTTCAAGCTCTTCTCTTGGTTCATTTTCTTTTCCGACCTCGTATTCAAGATGGTGAGTTTTCCCTCCTTATTTCTCTGCAAAAGATTTTTGTTTTGGAGCCCCTTCGATTTCGAAAATTAGGAAAATAATTAGAGTTTGTTGTCCAATCTCTTAAATGATGTCCCTATGGTGTTTCTATGATGTTTGGCAGTTATAAAATCGAATTTGAGCTATGTTTAAGAATGGAACTAGTGTAAAGAGGAATTCGCAAGTGGGTATCTTATGTTTTTCGAGAATTTAAGAATTAATAGATACTAGTGTTGAAAGCCAAATTTTAGTACTTCTATTTTCGCAGAAAATCTGCACGTCTGCCACCCTTAACCAAAATAATCATAAATTTCTCCTCGTTTAATATTTTTGAGATCCGTAAGTTGAATTGGGAAGTAGACATTTGTAGCTTTCTAATGATATAAAATAAGCTCCCTAATTCTTTCTGAGCAGTTCCACAACTGCATTCGTGTACAGTACATGTGCACAAAATTTTTGCTTGAGAAAAATGCTAAGTGTATAAGGTTTATTTTAAAAGTAAGTGTCAAGTTGAGCTGAGGTGTCAAGTTGAGCTGAAGCGTCAAGTTAAGCTGAGCTTCTTACGTGGAATTTTTTTTTTTTTTTGTGGATTTCTCCACGTAAGAAGCTCAACTCAAATTGACACTCAGCTCAACTTGACACCATTAAAAGACTTAGAATGACTGCAAAGTCCTAAGGTCTAAAGCTTATTTATCGAGTCCGATGTTCATTAGATTTTATTAGGTTCGATCGACCTCTAAAGCTTAGTTGTTTGCACTGTAAGGTGGAGCAAGGAAGTGAAGCTTAAGAAGGAGTTAGAGGATGTTATCGCTTTGCTTTTCGTTTGCAATACCAGGTTGGCTTTCTAACGAAAATGAATCGAGCTCGTACACATTATTTGAAATGCTTTGAAAAATAATCTATGTTTAAAAGGATTATCATGCATTAAATGTTTTATGTGGATTCTCATAAACTTATCCGTTGTTGGCCAGACAAAGGTCACTAGCCAACTTATGAAAAACGATTGGATCAGAGCTAGACAAAGGTCGCTAGCAGGGATTAGTGTACACAGTACTCGAGATTATGAGTTGTCTCTTCAGAGTGGCCGATCTCGGGGAGTAACGTTCGAGGAAGGAGGCCTCCTTCTCCGACATATTTGGATATGGTTATTATGATGATGACATTGCGCAATATGAGATAAAATTATTTAGTAAGCACATGTTTTTCCTAAAACCCCTGTGTTTACTGCTTTATATGCATGATAATAAATATGAAAGCATGTTTTTATATTTTGACACGTGTTCACTGAGTACCTCGTACTCAGCCCTGCATATCTTTTAAAACTGTGCATGTTGAGCTGATGACGTGATGGCGGGTGTTGAGTGGAAGCTTTTGTCTTATGAAACGATGTTAAGCCTTGATTATATATCTTCATATATGTAATCAAACTATGCCTTTCCGCTGCAAACACTCAGTTTTGTCTAGATATTTTGTTAAGACTTATTGTCGAAATTATTAGGATCCATTCTAAGTATTTCTCGACTATTATGATATGTAAGTCACTTACATTCTAATTCATTTCCTTAGAATTTATTCCCATATTGATATTATGCAATGTAATTCATGTAACCCTATATCTTCCCTTCATTGAAATGTTGTTACTCCCCTTTCTTTCCCGCTTCTAAATTCCCACCCGAGTCACACCTCAGTTGTGTCGTCTTTAATGACTAAGGCTGTGACAGAATGGTATCAGAGCAGTTCGTTGCTCTGAGCCTATGTTCTTTCATGTAGAGTTTAGTTTGAATCACTAAGCTCAATAACAATTAATAGCTCCACACCCCGTCGCGTCGCGCCCAACCGAAGAAATGTTACAAAAGTTTTATTGATTCAAGTTTTATCGTGCCATGAAATATGTATTCTGCATATTTACAACATTATGAAAAAGCATGAGATATTTACGAGAAAACATGAGATATTTATGAGAAAGCATGAGATATTTACGAGAAAGCATGAGATATTTATGAGAAAGCATGAGATAAAAATGCATTGTTATTATGTTATGAAGATGCATGAAGGAAGAGAATCGAGATGCCTGATTAGGATTTCTCCCTAGTGAACAAGAACTTAAAGTTCTCCAAGTAGAATGCGCAACTGCACGAATATCAACAAGGAATAACGATGGTGAGACGACAAGTACCAATTATGCCATGACGTCTCGTAATGAATGTCGCTTGCAAATAAATGAAATGAGCATAACTATCACCAATCAAATGTTCATTCTCGTCGGAACACTGAATTGACTTTGCTTTCCCTTATAGAAACCCGAATGACTTACTTGACACATCAAGTTAGTTACACTAGTTAAGTATTGTAAGATTATAATGGTCGTTTGTTGGAGTCGAATATTCAAGATTGGAGAACTTAAGTTGAGTTTCGTATTTATTTTTACAATTATGATATGAGTATGGTTCCAATAAAGATGTGCAATATTACGATAAGTTTATAGTGGCGTTAATGTTTTCGTGTTTAAGTTGATCATTTGATTCGCAAAATGTTCAAAACGACGTTAATGATGACTGTGTAAACACCAGAATGCCGCCTAGGAGAGAACCTAGTGTTAATGGAGGACTAAGAGGATGAACACCAGGATGAGGAAGGGGAAGAGGTCGTGGTGGACGACAAAGAAATGAAAGGGAAGAAGAACATAAGCGTGAGCACACACCACCTCCACCACCTCCACCACAACAAGCAATTGAGGAGCTCTTCCTGTAATACCCCTTATATTTATAACCTTAATTAATCGTCCTAAATATGAATATGTGTGCTTAAGTGCCTTTAAAGTGTTATTATATGTGATTATGTGTGATTCTATGAGATATAAATTTCCGAGAATAAATTTTCTCGTGAAATTACCAAAATGCCTCTGAAAGGCAAAATAGTAATTTTTCTCGTTTCAGAAATTTGAAACGAAGATGAGATGAGTTATATAAGTTTCAAAATGTGAGATTTAGTATGAGTTTGAATTTCGGGTAATTCCGAGACAATTGACTTTTGGATGAATAGTAACTTTGAATGGAAAAGTCAACCCTTGGTCAGCGGACCCCGATTTTAGTTACAGTGTTATTGGAATCTAGAATTTATTTTGAGACCAATGATACGAGTTTGAGAATTTTTCGAGATCATTTGAGTCAAGAATAAATTTATTTTGAAAATGCAACTATAGTGAATAGTAACTTGTCGCGTCATTTTACGACGTTTTCATTAAACGGGAATTATCCATGAAACTTGGGTATTTTCGAATCTAAAAATTATTTCGTGACTAATGACGCAAGTTAGAGAAAAATCCGACATTTAGAAATTGAGTTTTGAGCTACTTTTAAGTCGTAGACGAGCGTGCACGATAGAGATTTTCCGACTTTCTTCACTTTTGAAATTTTTACATAAAAATTGGGCTCTTTAGAATCCATAAATTTTTTCCTGAGTAATGGTACTAACGAGAGTGAAATCCCATGTCTAGAAAGTGCCAAAAAGAGGGAATAAAGTTTGACGTTTAAGAGGGATATATTATACGGATAAAATCCTTTCTATCGGGAATTTTGATCTGATAAAAATCAGATTTTTCCTCCCTAAAGTCAGTTGATCTTATCCTTCTCTCCCTCAATTATTTTTCCCCACTCTCACCTTAAGAGAATGAGGCTCACTCTCTTAACTATCTCTAAATTACACGCACACACACAATTCTCTCTACTCTCTCTCTCACTTTCGGTCATCACCATCATCCTCACACAATCATCAACTCTCTCTCCTTCATATTTCCTCCATAGCAGCAGCAACAAGCTCCTCTAAACTCCATTTTCTTCGATTAAAATCAAGAAATTTAAGCAAAATATTCAAGGGTTCAAGATATGATCCCTATTACTTGAAAAATACAAGAAAAAGCAAAAACTTTCTTCCTCCATCATCCATGGCTGCTGTGAGCTTTTCTTGATCACCATGAGCTATCATTTTTCTTCCATCAATCTTCAAGGAGGAAGCTAGGAAAGCTAGCAATCAAAGGTAGAGCATCAAGTTTGCAAACTAAGTAAGAAACTCCATGTTTTTCCTCTTCTTTTCACTCCTTTACAGCTGATCCTTAATCCTCTTCAAACCTGCAAAATTTCTTAGTTAAGTAAGGGGAAAGGAAGCTAAAGTTGCGAGGAAAGAAGAGAAGGAAATCGATCGAGGAAGAGTTGTAAGATTTCCTATCTTTTTGCTTAAGAACACCATGCTTATTTTCTCCTATATGTTCGAAGACCTTGAGTATGAGATGAGATAATTTGAGCTTTGAGTTTTAAGCATGATTCCATGGTTAAATAAGTTTTCCATGCAAAGAAAAGAGAGAAGAAATCCAAGTTATATATGTGCATGTGTGTGCCGTGAAATTCAAGAAAAAAAAATAGGAATTTTGTGCCTTAATTCCTATTTTGAGTTTGATGATTTCTATGTGTTTTAGAAATTGTTTTGAGCATACTAAGATGAATTCTTGAAGAAGATAAACATATTTGCATGAAAAGATGAAAAATTCGAAGGTTGATGCTCAAAAATGATTTTATTGTTCTTTGAATAATTTCTTGAGTTTGATGCATGATATGAGTTCTATGATGATATATGAGCATGATTAAAAATGAAGAAATAAACATGTTGTTAAGAAAAGATGACTTGGAGAAGATGATGAATAGTAAATATTGAGGATGAATTTGAGGATAGATTTAATCAAATCAAGAGACGAAAAGCATGAGTATATAATTTAAATAGAAGCATGAATTTGTTTGATGAAAATATGTATGAAACCGTGTGTATGTGTATGTGTGGGTATAATTATATGTTTTTGTGATTATTTGATGAATTGGTGGGTTGAAAATAAAATTCAACAATATTTATGGACACCACCAAAAGAAAGAAATAAGTTTATATAAATATTTATATATTTTTTCGTGATATATGTATAGAAAGAGAGAAAATTGGAATTTTAATTCCTGTGAATTTTTTAAAGAATTAATGTTATAAAAATAAAATTTGAGATGAAATGAGTATGAGTTAAAAAGGAATTGAAGAAATAAAATTTTATGCTAAAAAGGAGAAAATTTTGAACCAAAAAACAAATATAAGAAATTGTGCATTTTGAGTTTTAAGCACAAATTGATGAATTAGATGAGAAATAATAAAATTGAGTTTATTTGGAATAAAACTATATATATTAAAATCAAGAGTTTAATCATTCAAGGGGAAAAACCCAACAATTTCAAGCCTTTGAGGCTAAGAAGAAAAGTTTGATGATCTTGAGCTCAAAGAGATAAATTAAATTGAGAATAATGAAATTAGAATTTATTTGAGTATAATAAAACATTAAAATACAAGAAATGAAGTTCTATAATGAAATCCTCAAAATAATCGAAGGAAATGAGGTACAAAATATAACTTTTGAGTATTTGAAGTTAAAAGATGAAATTAATGGAGGAATTGAGCGATTGAAATTTTTATAAGTTCAATAGAACTTTGAATTTATAAATTCGAGCAAAAATTTATATATTTCTCAAAAATTCTAAGCAAATAAAAGAAAGAAATTGAGAATTCTTGATTTTGAGTTCATATGGATCAAATGATGTTATAAGACATCAATTGGAGTAATCTTGAGTAAGTTAGAACTTAAAATTTTTGAGAAAAAGCAAGTATAAAAGATTTGAAATAGTGCAGTAAATTTCAAGAGGAAATGGATGAGATTTTGTAGAGAAAAAGATGTAATCGATGTTATTAACGTAAAGTTGAGAGAAAAACAACTATATTAGCCACTTGAATCGCTCAATTTGGAGTCCGTATGAGAAAGTTATGAAAAATCGACGACTTACTAATTAAAAACTAATTTACGAGAAGTTTAAGTATAAACGAGCAAATAAAGAAGTGTTTGAGTTAGAAACAATAAAAGAAAAGTAACGGGACTTGAATCGAGCAAAAGCGAGTTTTAATAAGTTATTGGATGTCGAGGATTAAAAGAGAAAAATAAAAGATTTTTTCTCAATAATAAAGTCAAAAATCAACATTGAACGAAAAATCATTCAATAGAAATTATTTTGAGTAAAATATAAAAAAATAAGAATTTTCCGACTAAGTTAATATGTTTTCTCGAGAAACATGTCAAAAAGTAACTCGAGAGATTTTATCCGAGAAGTCGGAATGAAAAATGAAATTTAAAATTTAATTCCTTGAATTTTTCTATAAAAGACGAAGTTAAGTTTGATAAAACTGAGAAATATTATTTTAAGTTGAAAAACGAGCAGTATGATATATCTGCGATATTTGTCTGAGAATATTTGATGTGACTGTGAAATGATACAGTTGCGAGTGAAGTGTGAATTGTGTGAACGGGAATAAATCTCGTATTTGTTTGAAAATAATTGATTTGAGAAAAATGAGATATTTGAGTTTAAAGAAATAATAGATTTTTAGTAATTGAGTGCTCAATTATATTTATTAATGATGAAGATATATGCCAAGAAGTCTGTTGGTATAGTACTTGGATAGAAATGAAGAATCGAGCATTGGAGGAGTCGAATTGAGAATTTAGACGAGTTAAAAAATTCCATTAAAAGACTTAAGCTTCGCTGTTATCCAAAAATGTAAAACTCGCCCTTATATAATATTATTTTTGAAAGGCGCGAGTGGAGTGAAAAAGTAGGACGGCGAGCAGAGAAAGAGTAGTCGAGTTAAGCCACATTCCAGGTGGGCTTTCTGAACCAAAACTCACTGATGAATGCGTAATTTATTTTTATATGTGCGTTTTATTTAAAATTGATTGACTTGCCCGAGTTTTTATGTTTTGGTATGTAATCCTCTACTTAATATTATGTGATGAGAATGAGTCCTGTGGACACACGGAATGAAGTCTTGTTCAAAAATGGGACAATGCATGCATTAGATTAGGTGACCGTGAGCCTTGTTACAGTCTAGCCGGTCGTAAAGTAACTGTGAGCCTTGCTTTGGTTGGGCCGGTTATGTATAGACTGTTAGCTTTGCTTTGATTGGGCCGGTCACGGTGTTCGCGGAGGAGGCCTACTTCTCAACACCACAAAAGACGAGAAGCGTAGAAGGATTCGTACCCGAGAAAAATGGTTGCGATCGATTTCAGAAAACAACGAAAATGTTTTAAGCTGCCACAAGTCATAAAATCATTTAAATAATTATTTATCTAACACTTGTGGTGCAGCTAAAGAGGCAAGTACAATCATATAGCTCTAATAAGCAAAGTTTCAAATTATTTTGGTATGTGTCCACTGAGTACGAAGTACTCACGCCCTGCATGTTATTTCTAAAACATGCAGGTTAGCTCAGATAAGGAAGGTTGCGGTGTGCTTGGGCGGCTCGTTGTCAATAAAATCCAAAATTGAAGTTTAAGCTTGAGGTTATGTGTCTTCACACATATAACCTTGGGATTTCTGAGTCGATGTTTATATTCTGCCGCAACGTCATTTATTTGCTAAAATCGTGCCTTGCATGCTCAGTCCCAAACATCCAATGAGCCCGTGTGCTCGAACCAAACCCATTAAATCCTTTCTGAATTCCACTTAAAACATGTTTGGATCCTCAAACGATTCTTCGCCAACAATTGACGTTTAAAAGTTAAAAGATGGTCCACTTTTCGAATGCAACATTTATTAATAATCCAACCTAATTCCTTGAAGAGTTCAACATCCATAATCTTATCAAATGTTCGTTTCTTGGAAAAGTATTGAATTGATAACTCACATTATTGTGATTTGATAATTGAGATTATTCCTAAGTCATCGAGCATGTTGTATGAGTTAAAGTTCAGTTGTTCCACCTCACTGCCCCTTGTATTCTAGTCGTTTCAATACCCTAGGAGTCGGGCTGTGACACTTCCTCAAACAAAACCCACCTACTTTCAATGGATCCGGAAACCCAACAGATGTTGAACTTTGGATTAGAGCTATGGAACGAATTTTCAACTTTCTAAGATGTACAGACAAGGAGCGTCTTTCATGTCTGATGTTTTAACTCACTGACCAGCAGATTTCTGGTAGGAGACACGAAAGATTATACCAGCTGATCGCTTAGAGAACTACACTTGGGAAGAATTTAAAGAAGCATTGTACGATAAGTATATTCCGAGGACCTTCAAGGTCAGGAAAGAGGTTGAATTCTACAATCTTAAGCAAGGAAAGATGTCAGTAACTGATTAAGACAGAATGTTTTGTGAATTATCGAGGTATGCTCCAGACGAAGTTGATACTGATGAAAAGATGACAATAAAGTTTAGAGTTAGACTGAGGAACGATATTGGCATGACATTGGCTAGTCATGGAGGACTAAGCTATACCGAATCACTAAATAGAGCTCCAAATATTGAGGCTGCAATGCCAAAAGAAAAACGAGCACCTGTTGTTACGCCACCACCCACTCAGACCTTTTCCCAAGGCTTCAAAGAGAAATGTAAGTGGGAGGGAGGAAACAATGCTGGCAATAACAACCACTATGGCAACAACCAAGAAAATAGGAAGTCGTGGTAAGGAAATGCGCACCAAGGACAACACCAAGCCCAAGGACAAGGTAAAGAACGACAAATGGCTCATGCACAAGAAGGCAATAACTAGGGACGAGCTGCAAATCTCGTATGTCCTAAATGTAACAAGCGGCATCCCGGTGTTTGCCTCATAGGCACTGGAAATTATTACACGTGTGGTCAAAAGGGCCATCTTATGAGAGATTGCCCTAAACAGCAACAAGGAGTGAGGCCAAACCAGCAAGGTCAAATCCATCCTCTGAGAGCTCTGCAAGGACAGCCGTAACCGGCGTTACCACATAATCAGCAAGATCAGGGTGCTAGAGCTTTTTGCCTTAACCCAAAGCAGCCTGAGAAGCACAAGGGCAACTTGGCAGGTATGGGCAAACTTCTTGACCAACTTGTGATTATTTTGTTTGATATTGGAGCTTTGCATTCTTTTATTGTTGGTTCATGCGTGGATAATTTAGATATTAGACCTGAATGTGCTAATCATGCTATGAAAGTAGCTCCACCATCAGGAGAAATTACGACTACCACACATGTTTGCTCAAATCTAGAATTAGAAATCGGAACTCTTAAGTTAGTAGCGAACAACTTGAACATTATGATAATGTGGGATGTGGATATAATCCTAGGCATGGATTGGTTAGCTAAGAACTATGTCACAATCTTTTGCAATGAGAGAAAGCTTTCTTTCCAGCCACCGGGAAAGGAACTGACAGATTTCCACGGTATTAGGATGGGTAGAAAAATTCCAGTTATTTCTGCCCTGCAAACTAAGAAGATGATGAGAAAGAAGAACTGCCAAGCTTTTCTTGTTTACTTGACTGGAGAAGCTGTAATCGAGAAGACGGTAGAAGGTGTGTCGATCGTGCGAGAGTTCGAAGATGTGTTTCCAGAGACATTACCAGGGTTGCCTCTAGACCGAAAAATAGATTTCAACATTGACTTAGAACCAGGATTAGCCATTATGTCCAAAGCATATAGAATGGCACAAAAGGAGCTGCAAGAACTCAAGATTCAGCTACAAGAGCTTTAAGATCTAGGTTTCATCAGGCCAAGTGTTTCCCCCTAGGGAGCCCCTGTTCTTTTCGTGAAGAAGAAGAAAGATAGTCCGATGAGAATGTGTATCGACTATAGGGAGCTGAACAAGCTCACACTCAAGAACAAATATCCTTTGCCAAGAATAGACGACTTGTTCGACCAACTCAAGGGAGCAAGTGTGTTTTCTATGATAGACCTTAGATCTGGGTATCACCAACTAAAGATTCGCCAAGAAAATATACCCAAAACAGTTTTCAGAATAAAGATATGGTCACTAAAAGTTTATATTAATGTCATTTGGATTGACCAATGCTCCCGCCGTATTTATGGACCTCATGAATAGAATTTTTCATCCTTACTTGGACAAGTTTTTCTTAGTGATATGATCCTCAATGCTAACGGAAGACTTGAATAGAATAACTGAATGATGAAGATCCCAAAACCTTTGGATCTATCTCGTGAAGTGAATTAGGCGAACAGAAGTTTCCTAAAACCCAACGATAAGACGGCACAGCAACTCGGGGACGATGATTGACACAAAACGAGGAAAGGTTGACTCGTTCATTCACTGATAATTGAACTCGACTTGGAATAACCAAGAAGAACTCTAAACTCTCAAGAGAGAATAAAACTTACGTTTTGATTAATGAATAATATCTGAATTTTTGTGCATAACAATGACCCTTATATATAGGGTGCTAATCCTAACCCTACTAGAAAACTAAACATGGAAAATAACTCCTAACCCAATAAGGAATCAAAGCCCTAGTGTAAACAATGTTTAAAATAAAAAATTGACTCAACTAAGGCCCAATTTCGGCCACCCTAAATAAACCCACGAAAATAACAATTAAAACTAAAAATCAATTAAATTAATTAAATACAAGTCTTCATGGATCAACCTAAACATAAGATATTAAATTGATGAATCTTGGGCTTCCTTTACGATCATCTCCATCGGGCTTCTTTAAGAACTCTTGATCCCACACATCTTGAATTAAGACCATCAAGCTCTCCTTGAACTTCTTGGCTCGTGATCTTGTAATTGGCCCAACAGGAACATGTACTGGATCTTGCACCAACGAACCTTGGGCTGCATCATTCCCTTCCTCTTGAAGAAGATTTATCCTCAAATCCAAGGCGTCACCTACATCAAAAGGACTCAAGTCAGTAACATTAAAAGTAGCACTCACATTGTACTCACTGGGTAAGTCCAACTTGTAGGCATTATCATTGATGTGCTCCAAAACTTGGAATGGTCCATCGCCTCTAGGAAGTAACTTGGATCTCCGCTGCAATGGAAACCTTTCCTTGCACATATGCAGCCACACCCAATCACCAGGTTCAAACACCACTTTGTGACGACCCTTGTTTGCTTGTTTGGCATATTGCTCAGTGCGCCGTTCGATGTTCATCCTTATCTTCTTATGAATCTGTTTCACAAAATGAGCCCTTTTCGGCCATCAAGATCAGTGTACTTATGCTCAGGTAAAGGAGATAAATCTAATGGAGTTAAAGGATTAAAACCATAAACAATCTCAAATGGTGAAATCTGAGTAGCCAAATGAACAGAACGATTATAAGCAAACTCAACATGAGGCAAACATTCTTCCCAAGACTTAATGTTTTTCTTGATAATAGCTCTAAGTAAAATAGATAAAGTCCTATTAACTACTTCGGTTTGACCGTCAGTTTGTGGATGACAAGTAGTAGAAAACAAGAGCTTAGTACCTAGCTTACCCCAAAAAGTCTTCCAAAAGTAACTCAAGAATTTAGCATCCCTATCAGAAACTATAGTCCTAGGCATGCCATGCAGTCTAACAATCTCTCTAAAGAACAAATCAGCTATATGAGATGCATCATCAGATTTATGACATAGAATGAAATGTGTCATCTTAGAAAATCTATCAACAACAACAAAGATGAAATCTCTACCACGCTTAGTCCTAGGCAAGCCTAACACAAAATCTATAGAAATATCAATCTAAGGTGCAGTAGGAATAGGCAATGGTGTATAAAGACTATGGGAATTCACTCTAGACTTAGCTTGCTTACATGTAACACAACGATCACAAATTCTTTCAACATCACGTTTCATATGAGGCCAAAAGAAATGCTTATGCAGAACAACTAAAATCTTAGCAATACCAAAATGCCTCATCAAACCCCCACCATGAGACTCAAGCAATAATAAATAACATACAGACCACTTAGGAACACACAACGTATTCTTCCTAAAAAGATAGTTATCATGTCTAAAATACTCACCACTAGGAGATCGCTCACATGCTCGATAAATCTCACCAAACTCAGCATCATGCTCATATAAATTCTTAATACACTCAAAACCAAGCAACTTAGCATCTAAGGTAGATATCAAGGCAAACCTCCGAGAAAGGGCATCAACCACAACATTCTCTTTACCTTGCTTGTACTTGATGACTTATCGAAACGTCTCAATGAACTCCATCCACCTTGCATGCCTTTTGTTCAACTTGTGCTGCCCCTTCAAATACTTCAACGACTCATGGTCGGCGTGAATAACAAACTCCTTAGCTCACAAGTTGTGTTGCCATATTTTGAGGGCTCTCACCGATGCGTACAGCTCCTTATCATAAGTGGGACAGCTCAACGTCTCCCCACTGAGCTTCTCACTGAAGTACACCATGACCCTCCCCTCTTGCATCAAAACTGCACCAATACCAACACCAGAAGCATCACATTCAATCTCAAGAGACTTAGAAAAGTTAGAAAGAGATAATACCGGAGAGTGAGTCAACTTATGCTTCAATAGTTGAAACGCCCCTTCTTGCGTCTTCTCCCATTTGAACTCCCCATTCTTCTTGATGACTTCGGTTAAAGGAGCTGCCACACTGCTAAAGTAAGGTACGAACCGCCGGTAGAAACTAGCTAGCCCATGGAAACTCGTAACGTCTCCAATGCTCTTCGGCATCGGCCACTCTTGAATAGCTTATATCTTCTCTTCATCAACCTGTACACCCTGTGCACTAACAACAAAACTAAGAAACACAAGTTTGTTCGTACTAAAGACACACTTCTTAAGGTTAGCATATAACTTTTCTTTTCTAAGAGCATCCAAAACAACCTTCAAATATTCAACATGCTCATCATGACTCTTACTATAAATAAGAATATATCAAAATAAACCACAACAAATCTACCTATAAAAGCACGCAAAACATGGTTCATAAGATGCATAAATGTACCGGTGCATTAGCCAAACCAAAAGGCATAACCAATCACTCAAACAGACCAAGTTTTGTCTTAAAAGTAGTTTTCCATTCATCTCCCTCCTTAATCCTAATCTGATGGTATCCACTACGCAAATCGATCTTAGAAAACACACAAGCACCATGCAACTCATCAAGCATATCATCTAAACAAGGAATAGGAAATCGATACTTTATCGTGATATTGTTGATAGCGTGACAATCACAACACATCCTCAAAGATGTGTTCTTCTTTGGAACGAGCAAAACTGGAACGACACACGGGCTCATACTCTCTCTCACACGCCCATTCGCCATCAAATCCCTGATTTGTCGCTCCAGTTCTTTTGTTTCCTCAGGGCTGGTCCTATATGCTGGTCGGTTGGGAAGGACAACACCAAGAACAAAGTCAATTTGATGCTCTATCCCACGAATTGGTGGTAACCCTGGTGGAATCTTATCGGGAAAGACATCATCAAAATCCTGCAAAACAAAGCGAATAGAAGGGGGTAGAGAAGAGATTTCATTATCAACAACCAAACTCTTCTTGTACACCAACAAAAACATCGGTCTCTCCTCCCTCACGGCCCATTTCAAATCACGCGGTCTGATAAACACTAATTTTCGTAGCAACTAAACGTGTTTACTACTGTTTTTTGCCAAAATTTACCCCTTAATTGTGATGTGTTTTGCATTGATTTAGATATTTTGGATTTGTATCACGTTTGGTAGAGTTTGTGCATGTGTGTAGGTAAATTGGGGTTCGTTAAGTCGAAATAAAAGGTGCAAAGAATAGCGAAATCGAAGAATCGGGATGAAGAAGTGGAAAATCGGATGGAAATGAGCAAAAATGCAAACCGGTGCCCCAATAATCCAAATCGGCAGTTTACATAGCTAAACCGGCGTTTGAGGGGTGAACCGCTGGGTAAACCGCCGGAAAAAGCTGGATTGGAAACCAAGTTAAAATCCGAATCGGCAGGTCCACTCGGCGCCTGGAAGCCAGACCGTCGGTTTGGATAGCCAGACCGTCAGTTTGGGCCTCCGGACCGCCGATTTGGCAATTTTCACTCCAAAAATGACGATTTTTCCCTTTTGACATTTTTATTATCCATTAGCACTTTTTGTACCCTATATAAGGGGAAATTAGCCCAAAAAACGCACCATTCATTATCATAGCTTAGTTTTCCCTTCCCAAAGTTTCCTTTTCAAGTTTGTTTTAGGGTTTAATTATTGTAATCAAGTTTGGAGGTTGGATTTGGATTGCTTTGAAGATTTATTTGAGGATTTTTCTATTTTGGTTATTAGTATCTTTAATTATGCATTCAATTATCTATTCTATTGCCATTTCTCTTCTTATGTCTAGCTAAATTCTCTTAGTTGGTTTTAGGGGACTTGTATGGCTCATTTGATGGTGGAATTTGATTATTGATGTTGTTTTGCCTTCTAATTCATAGTCCATGCTTCTTGGTGTTTGTTTTTCTTGATAAAATATGTGGCCTCTATTTTAGCATGCTTAGTATCCGTAAAAATGCTTAGTCGGTTTTTATGATCATTGAATTCAAGTTTGCATGGTATGATTGATTAAGTGTCTTAGCGGAAGTTAATCATTTCATAGAAGGTTATGAATCTCGAGTGTTTTTGGGAGTCAACGCCTTGTCTTGAATCTTAATTGAGACAGACAAGTAGTTGATCATCTTGCATGTTCTTGTCGAGAGAGAGAGGGTGCATATGTTAGTGATTCCTTCACTAGAATTGGATTAAATTGGTTGAATGAATCATTAGTTAATTTTCCCATTGATTTGAGTTGAGCAAGGCCCCTAGAACCAACCCTTTCTTACATTGTCCTATTTGTTTGTTAATTGTTTAATTTCTCTTTGTTTGCTCTTCCTTGTCAATTTCTTATTTCTTTTAGTTTGAAAATCTCATGATTCATGACAATCTTAGAGTTTGAATAGTAGAAGTGTGCATAAATTTCATTTCTACTAAAATTCGATCAAATAGTTCTTGAGGATACGATACTCATTTCTATTTACTACAATTACTCGAATAAAGTCCAAATATAGTTGCTAGTAATTTTAGCAATCACTTTTTGGCACCGTTGTCGGGGACTATTTAGAACTTTTAGTGTTAATGATCTTTGCGCCAAGATTACTAGTTCAAACATTATTTTTCTACTTTCATGACCTTTAATTCTTATCTTAGTATTGGATTGCTTTGTAGGTGAGTTAGTGCATGATCACAAGGCGAAAGGGAAGCGAAATTATCCCTTTAGACTTGGAGATTGAGGTTACTCACAAGAGAGCAAGCCGAGAAAGAAAAAATGGTCGAATGGCCAATCAAGGGCCGAATCAATTGGCCGAGTTAGAGCAGAAAATGTAAATATTGAGATAGCAAATGGAGGAACAAGCAAGGCAAGCTAATCAACCACCACTGCCTCCCATCAATCAAATGTTTGAGCCTCAAGTCAATTAATTCCAACACGGAGGCTGGGGCGCTCGGTGCAACACCAATAATTTTGAGCTAAAACGGGGTTGATTAATATGGTTCAAGCGGAGTCATTCAGACGAGGGTTCAACGAAGATGCAAATACTCACTTGAGTGCTTTCTTGGATGTATGCGAGACAATCAAGATCTAAGGAGTCTCCAATGATGTTATTCGGCTAAAACTCTTCAGATTTTCTTTGAGGGACAAGGCCAAAGCATGGTACAAGACCCTCGACCATTCGGAGATCACTTCATGGGAGAAAATGTGCCGACTATTTCTTGCTAAGTATTTTTCTCCCTCTCGTGCTCAAAAGTTGATATCGGACATCTCTCATTTCTCTCAAATGGGAGATGAATCAATCTATGAAGCTTGGGAGAGATACAAATATATGTTGAGGAGATGCCCTCAACATAGGTTTTCAAAGGAGCAACAAATTCTAAATTTTTATCGAGGGCATAACAATCATACAAGAGAAGTCGTGAATGCCACCGCAGGAGGTGGTTTGACTAACCGGCCTTATGAAGAAGCGGTTCGAATTTTGAAGGAAATGTTGGCCAATAGTTTTCATTGGCTGCAAGAGAGGAGTTCTTCAAGAAAAGTTGTTTCCATCTCCTATGATTATTATGATGATCTTTTTGAGCAATTCACTATGCTCAAGAAGGACTATGAAGCCGAAAGAAAGGGGAAGATGGATATGAAAATGGTGTCTCAATCGATTCAACAAGGAGGTGAAAAGTATTCGCATTATGAGGATGCTAATTATGTGAATCAAAGAGGCAATAGCAACGTCAACCGTTCGAGTTACCTGTCGGGGAATCAAGCCTATAATTCTAATTATAGGAATTCAAATTTGTCGTACTCTAACCCGAACAATGCTATTCATCCACCACCCAGATTCTCGGTGTCTCAAGAAATTATCAATAAGCCAAAGAAGCCGTCCCCAACTATGGAAGAAATAATGCAACAACTTCTCCAAAATCAAAATGCTTTCATGGGTGCAACTGGGTAAAAAGTCTCAAGTTTGGAAGGAACCGTCACAGCTTTATTTAAGCAAGTAAAGATGTTGGAGGGGCAAATGAGCCAAATTGCTAATCAAGCAGCTTCTCAACATAAGCTGGGACAATTTTCAAGCAATATGGTGGTCAATCCGAAGGATCAATGTAATGCCATTTAATTGAGAAGTGGAACTACTTATAAGAATAATCCGAAGTTGGAGAATCAAGATGAAGTTGTGAATGAAGATTTGGAAGTGGAGGAGTCTGTTCCTCAAGTGGAGAAGCCTCAAGTCCCCAAGGAGGTACCTTCTAAAGCAACTCCTTCCATTCCTTCTTCTTCTTTGCCAATGAAAGATGTGGTTATCAAGGCTTCTTATCATCAAAGACTTGCCAAGGCAAGAGGTGATGAGAAACTTGCCAAATTTATTGATATGTTCAAGAAGGTCCAAATCAATATTCCATTGCTAGATGCTTTGAGAGACATGTCGGGCTATGCTAAGTTCTTGAAAGAATCCGTATCAAAGAAGAGGAAGCTTGATCAATTCGAAACAATTAACTTGTCGAAAGAGTGTAGTGCTGTTTTACAACGGAAATTACCCTTGAAGTAAAAGGACCCCAGGAGTTTTGTTATTGCTTGTGTGATTGGAGGACAAACTTTTGGGAGAGTCTTGTGTGATTTGGGTGCTAGTATTAATCTTATGCCTCTTTCGATATTTAAGAGGTTGGAGATTGGAGAGTTAAAGCCTACTTCTATTGCCTTGCAAATGGCTGATCGTTCTATCTCTTATCCTAGAGAAATCGTGGAAGACGTGTTTATTAAGGTGGAGGAGTTCATATTTCCTGCGGATTTCATGGTACTCGACATGCCCGAAGATGATAATACTCCACTTATTCTTGGCCGACCGTTCTTGGCAACCAGAAGGGCATTGATCGACGTCCAAGACAGTGAGTTGACCTTCCATTACAATGATGAGAAGTTGACTATCTCAATCTATGAAGCCATGAAGAAGCCACATGAATTGGAGGTTGAAGAGTGTAATTTTATTGATTCTTATTCATCTTATTCTCAAGATTCTTTGGAGCATTGTATTGTGGATTCTATTCATTCTTATTCAGAATTGGATGAGGTGTGTGATAAGTTGTTGGAGTCTATTGCTTATATGGATGCAAACCAAGGCATTCCATTGGAGGATTTGGGGTATTTGGATCTATATACACCCATTGAAGGAGGAGTGCCGGAAGGAGTACCAAAGCTAAGCTCTCCACCGATTTTGGAGTTGAAGCTTTTACCCGATCATCTCAAGTATGCCTTCTTGGGTAAGGATGAGACTTTTCCGGTTATTGTGTCTTAATTTCTAAATGATGAGGATTTGGATAAGTTGTTGAGGGTCTTGAGGAAGGATAAGTCTTCTATTGGGTGGTCAATTGCCGATATTAAGGGAATTAGCCCTTCTATATGCATGCATCGGATTTTATTGGAGAATGATGCAAAGCCCAAGGTTCAACCTCAAAGGCGTTTGAATCTGGTGATGCAAAAGGTGGTGAGGAAGGATGTATTGAAGCTTTTTTATGTCGGGATCATATATGCTATATCCGATAGTGAATGGGTGAGCCCGACTCAAGTTGTTGCCAAGAAAGGAGGCATAACCGTTGTGGAGGATCAAAAGGGTAAGCAAATTGTCATATGTTTGCAAACGGGGTGGAGAGTTTGTATCGACTATAGAGGTTTGAATATGGCCACAAGGAAGGATCACTTCCTTTTTCCTTTCATTGACCAAACGCTTGATAGGCTAACAGGCTATGAGTATTATTTTTTCTTGGACGGCCACTCCGGCTATAATCAAATTGAAATAGCTCCAGAATATCAACATAAGACAGCCTTCACTTGCCCTTATGGGATCTTCACTTGCCGACAGATGTCTTTCGGTCTTTGCAATGCTCCTGCCACTTTCCAACAATGCATGATGGCAATTTTCCATGGACTCATCGAAAAGATTATGGAGGTTTTTATGGATGATTTTTCCGTCTTTAATTCGTCCTTTGATGATTGTTTGAAAAACCTTTCTCAAGTCTTGCAAAGATGTGAAGAAACTTCTCAATGTCTCAATTGAGAAAAATGTCACTTTATGGTGAAGGAGGGCATTGTTTTGGGTCACAAAGTATCGAGGAATGGTTTAGAGGTTGATCGGGCGAAGATAGTAGCCATTGAAAAGCTTCCTCCACCGACCAATGTGAAATCGATCCAGAGTTTCCTTGGCCATGCGGGATTCTATCGAAGAGTTATTAAAGACTTTTCTAAGGTATCCAAACCCCTTTGTTCGTTGTCGGAAAAAGATTATAGATTTGACTTTAATGAGGCATGCTTGGAGTCTTTTGAAAAATTGAAGAAAGCTTTGGTGTCTACCCCCGTGTTGATTTCGCCGGATTGGAATGAGCCCTTTGTATTAATGTGCGACGTGTGTGATTTGGCCGTAGGAGCCGTTTTGGAGCAAAAGAGGGATAAGTTCTTTCAGGTGATATATTATGCAAGTAAGACACTTGATTCGACCCAAATAAATTATACGACAACCAAGAAGGAGTTTCTTGCAGTTGTGTATGCTTTTGATAAGTTCCGCTCGTACCTAGTGGGCACTCATTCCATCATATATACGGACCACGTCACCATTATATATCTTTTTGCGAAGAAAGATTCAAGGCCTCGTCTCATCCGGTGGATCCTCCTTCTCCAAGAATTCGATATGGAGATAAGAGATAGAAGAGGTTGTGAAAATGTTGTTTCCGATCACCTATCCCATCTTGAGCACCCGGTCGAAGGAGAAGACTCTCGGGTACGTATTAATGAGTGTTTTCCCGATGAACAAGTTTTGAAGTTAGTGGATTACACACCGTGGTTTGCGGATATTGTTAACTATCTAGTCATTCGTGAACTGCCGAGTGATCTCACTCATTATCAAAGGAAAAAGTTCTTGCACGATGTGAGATTTTACAATTGGAAAGACCCTAATTTATATCGGCGATGCGCCGATGGCATCATCCAAAAATATGTAAAGCAAACCGATTGGGTGAGAATCATGAAGGAATGTCATAGCTCTCCAAGTGAAGGTCATTTCGATGGCCATCGGACCGCGCTATCAAGGTATTCCATTCCGGTTTTTATTGGTCGACCATCTTTAAGGATTGCATTGCTTTTGTCAAGTCTTGTGATAGATGCCAAAGAATGGGAAACATCTCCAAGAGAGACGAGATGCCGCAAAATATCATGGTGGAAGTCGAGTTGTTCGATGTGTGGGCAATTGACTTCATGGGACCCTTCCCCAAATCCCAAGGTTATACTTACATTCTTCTTGCGGTGGAATATGTATCTCAATGGATGGAAGCGATTCCCACGGTGAAAAATGGTCCTCAAATTCTTGCAAAAGAATATTCTTACTAGTTTTGGGACTCCAAGGGCTTTGATAAGTGACAGGGGATCACACTTCAATAACAAGTGGTTGGGGAGTCTACTTTCTCGATATGGAGTGAAACACAAGATTGTCACTCCCTATCATCCTCAAGGGAATGGCCAAGCGGAGTTAGCAAATCGGAATATTAAACAAATTCTTGAGAAGTCGGTGGTGCATAGGAAGGATTGGGCTAATCATTTGGATAATGCACTTTGGGCCTATCGCACCACATGCAAAACTCCCATTGGTATGTCTCCGTTTCAACTCATTTTTAGAAAGTCATGTCATTTATCCGTTGAGCTTGAGCATAAGGCGTATTGGGCCACAAGGCAGATTAATCTTGAGTTTAAGGAAGCCTGGTGTACAAGGCTTAAAAAACTTCTTGAGCTTGATAAGTGGAGAAACGAGGCCTTTGAAAGTTCTCGTATCTACAAGGAAAGGGCAAAGAAGTTCCATGATCGTGCCATTCGTTCTAAAGACTTTGCTCCCAGAGATGAGGTACTTCTCTACAAATCTCGTCTTCGTTTATTTCCATGTAAGTTGAAGTCTAGATGGACGGGTCCGTATGACGTGTATAAGTGCAATGGAAGAGGGACTTATGAGCTTCTCAAGTCCAATGGAGAAACCTTTGTGGTGAATGATCATCGTCTAAAGCACTACATCAATTGTGAGCCGGATCGGAATGTGACGATCACACTTCTCAATAACCCGTGAAAGTGACGTATCGTCTAGCTTTAGACATTAAACAAAGCTCTTGGTGGAAGGCACCCCAACACTTTTACTTGCTTTCGTTGTCGTTTTGTTTATTTTTCGTTTTAGCTCTTGTTTTTTATCTTTTCGGCTGTATGCTTGGTGGTTATTTTTGAAGGTGTGTTTGCTTTGGTTTTTTATGGTTGATTTCATTGTTGGAGTTAGGTTCGTTGGCTGTCGTTTGTTGTATTGGTTGAGCTTTTCATTTCATCGCTTGTTTCGTCATTTATTCCTTTGGTTGTGGTCATTTTTGTAGTAAATATGTTTGTGTTTTCATTTCGTTTCTTGTCTTTGGTGTTGCTTTTGTTTTCGTTTCATTTTTCCGCTCTTTCTCTAAAAAAATCGCGTTGAAAACCCATTTCGGTGCCCTAATCAGCGGTCGGAATCGCCAAACCGGCGACCTGGACCCGAACCGCCGGTGCTTTGGGTCCAGACCGCCGATTTCGTTATTTAATATGCCAAAAATTGATGGATTCCATCGCATGTTATAATGCGAACCGGCGGTCCACTAGGCGCCTTGGCACTGGACCACTGATCCGTCTCTTTCAAGCACCGAGCTTCTTTTTCTTCCTTTTTTCTTCTTTCTTTTCCCTCTTTTCTCTTATTCTCTCTTTTCCCTCTCTTAAAACACACACATATCTACCCCTTCCACTTCAAATACCTCCTTCAATCCTCCATAACTTTACAATTCCTTCTATACATTTATTCCCCATCACTTAAGCTACCCTTCTATCCAAGAAATTGGAGTTTTCATCCACCAAATCCTCTCCACCAAAGTTTTGGAGTTCTTGTCATTTTCTTCCCTTTTAATTCGAATTCAAGGTATTTTCTTTTTTGATTTTTCATTTTTGTTGCTTTATGTGCTTAGTTTTGTAGTTAATTTATGTTATTTTCGTTTTTTTATGTTTGGGTAATTTTTCTAGGGTTTATAATTTCGAAATTTTGGGGTTTTATGCTTAATTGTGTAATTAATCATGCTATATTATGAATTTGTGTTGAATTGAGCATGCTAGTTGGTTGCTTAGGGTTAGTTCTTGATTGTGTTGATGTGTTGGTACTCTTAAGTGATTTCTTGCATATAATTTAAGCTTATTGATTGAATTATGCATGATCCTATGCTAATGAGGATTGGTGATGATGAAATTGTGCTTCATTGTTAAGTAGTTGGAATTGTAGTTGTGAAGGAAATTGTTTATTAATTTGTATAGATAATGAATTGGAGTTATGAGGTTGTTTAGATGTTTAAGACTTCCTAATTTTGATTTTGTATTGGTGTTTGGAGATTAACTTGTGTTGTGTAGGGTAGGTACCATGGGCAAGAGCAAAGAGAAGCGTCCATGTATTGACCCGCCACCACAAAAAGAGAAACAACCAACTTCTACTTCCCGCCAAGGGAGACGACAAGCCGAGTATCTCTAGAATAAACCTTCGGATCCGGCCTCTCGATGCCGACAAGCTAACAGTGGACCCTATAAACCCTCGGTGTTTGGTGTAGAGATCCGTCAAGACGACCAAAAGGAGTTATTTGTTACACTTGCCAAAAGAGGACTCGCCTCATGCAAGTATCCGGATCCTCAAGCTCTAATGGATCTCGGGCTTTGGGATAACATTCAAGAGCTCTTTGATCGGATTGAATGGGGCTCTATCTTGACCGGCATGTGGCCTACATGCCCGAGAGCCACATTGGAGTTGCTAGCTACCTTGCACATCCCCATCCATCAATCCAAGTTACCCCAAACGGTGTTCTTTCAATTGGGAGATCGCACACATACAATGGCAATGGCTCAAATAAATGCGATCTTCAAATGTTCGGATGGGGGCATTTGTCAAAAGCTAAGGAGTTCAAGCCGAGAGAGTTATGGAGGACAATGACTTATTCTAAAAAGACATATGAATCCGGGAGATCCAAGGCCACACTTCTCCGCAACCTTATCTTCCAAGTGATCCAACGGATCTTAGCTCACACTATCTTCCAACGGGAGGAGAATAGCTCGTGTCGGAGTTCCGAGCTTATGGTCATGTGGGCCATGCTTACACACACGCGACTTAAGTTGGGCTGATTTCTCTTGCGCTAATTGTTTGCCCAGAAGCATCAAGAACACGAAGTTCTTTGTGGTGGTGGCTTAATCACCCCATTGCCATAGCACTTTGCCCTCAATATCCGCAATGGCACAAGCTTTTGGAGTCTCTACTCATTGATGTGGTGACATGGAAGAATATGATGGTGCTTGTATCGACATCTCGACCGTATCTATTTCGGCAACACAAGAAGGTAAAGCCGAGGAAAGGAGAAAAAGTGGTGGTGGAAATCTTTCCCTTGCCCGATCCGACTCTTACCCATGAGGAAGCAATACTAGCGGCCGGGAACCCTCGGGTAGATATGGCTGCAAGTGATGATGATGACAGAGATGAAGAAGGGAAAGATCACAATGCTGGAGAAGGCGATACAAATAATGAGGAAGAGAGAGAGGACGGCCAAGCTAGAGGTGGTCAACGGCAAAGAGAATTCGATAAAGGGCAACCATCTTTGGGTGGACACCAAGGTTTTGGAGGGTCATCGGGACCCTCTAACTTTTATGGAGGACCGTCGGGATCCTCGGCATTCTACAGCGGATAGTTTGAAGGCATGGGTGCACGGGTAGAACACATTGACAATTATTGCACCCAATGGGATAGTGAGTTCGCGTGATGCGCCACGATATTCAATTCATTCGCCTCCGCCAACAGGAAATGGCCAAGCTTCAACAACAGCAAATCGGGAACCAATGAAGCTTTCAAGCCGAGATGTATTAAAGGTATGACGAGTTTCAACAAGATCTCTATGTCCGACAAGAAATCTTTCAACAAGCTTGGTTTGACCGACAAAATTCTTTCCAACAAGACTTGTACGCGCGCCAAGATCAATATCATCAAGAAAGCCAAGTCAACCAACAAGAGATGTTGGAGCTCGTCCGCCGTTTCCAAGCTCACCAACTTGACCAAGGCCAAGTGTGGCCCCCGCCTCCTCCTCGCCAGTGAAGCTTTATGGTATGGGTGGTATTTGTATTCTTTTCATCCCTCAAAACTTATTTGTTTACCTTTGGTTTTGAATGGGGAGATGGATACAAAGACCTTTGCAAATATGTGTTTGTTGGTTTGTTGATTTAGTTTATTGTTTGGTTGTTTGGTTGGTTGTTTAGTTTAAATTGTTGTTTTGGAACTTTGGGAAAATTTTGATGGAAAATTTTGAAGTTTAGTTGCTATGTTTATGGTGTTTTGGCTCAATGCGACTTTGGTGAAATGCTTATGATGATAGTGTTGTGTTTTGTGAAAATTTTGTTAAGATTGAGTGTCCTGTGAACGGCTTGCATGAATAGCTGGTGTGTCGGTTTTGACTTCTTGATAAATGATTGAAACTCGTGAGGTTTTGAGCTTTGATTTGCTATGCATCATGTTCTTTTCTTGTGAGTTTGATCATGCATGCTTATTTACTTCTAGAACTTGCTTTGGTTCTTTGTCAAGAATGCGTGTTTATGCAAGAATTTTGGAAATGATCTTAGGCCATCCTTTTTAGCTATCTTAAAACCCAAACACTACCTTGTGCTTTGAATTATCCATTTTTAGCCTTTTTGAGCTTTAATAAGCCTTTCTTTGTTAAACTGTAGAAAAAGGGGTGATGGAGTGTAGGGGTATCCCGGGTTGGATTTTAATGGAGAATTTGTTGAAATAGGTAGCTAATCTTAGGAGGGCTTGTTGCTTCGAAAATCTCAAATTCCCATGAGCTCACTTAAAGAAAAAAAAACAGAGAGAAAAAGGAAAGAACAAAAAGAAATGAAAGTGAAAGAACTAAGTCTTGAGTTTTGATGAAAACTTATGCTTTCAATTGAATGAAATAATAGAAAAGGTAGAAATGTGAGCATAAGGGAATGAATATGTGTTTTGTTTGAAAATGATGTATGTTTTAGCCCTTATTGTGGAATGTTTGGTGCAAAAGGAAGACGGTTGTCGTGCTAGTTTTGAAGAAGATATAAGGTTGGTAAATAAGTTGATTAGTCACTTAGCCAAATTTCCCTTCCTAAACCAATGTTTCTACATTATAACCCAAGAAAAAGCCCTTTGTGATCCTTGTTCTCGCATAATTTGTTTTGCAATGGAGATGTTAGTCGATAAGCAAGCTTATGGTAAGTGGATTTGCATTGCTTGATTTCGATGAGAGTTTAAACTTAAACACTTGTGAGTGAGGGATACACTTCTTTGAGAGTTGCATTTGTTGAGTTGTTAAGATTAACATGCCATTAGTTTTGTGTGAGTTGTGAAGGAGATGCTCGGTTTTAGCATTAAAAATTGCTTGTGTAATCTGAGGCATTTATGATCCATTCAAGTTTATGTTCTTTATTTGAATATATTGTTCGGGATGAACAATACCTAAGTTTGGGGAAGTAATAAACACTCATTTTCGTAGCAACTAAACGTATTTACTACCGTTTTTTTTTTGCCAAACTTTACCTCTTGATTGTGATGTGTTTTGCATTAATTTCGATATTTTGGATCTGTATCACGTTTGGTGGAGTTTGTGCATGTGTGTAGGTAAATCGAGGTTCGTTTAGTCGGAATAAAAGGTGCAAAGAAGAGCGGAATCGAACAATTGGGATAAAGAAGTGGAAAATCGGACGGAAAGGAGCAAAAATGCAAACCGGCGCCCTAATAATCCAATTCGGCGGTTTACATAGCTAAACCAGCGTTCAGGGGTGAACCGCCGGAAAAAGCTGGATTGGAAACCAAGTTAAAAGCCGAATCGGCGGTCCACTCGGCGCATGGAGGCCAGAACGCCAGTTTGGGCCTCCGGACCGCCAATTTGGCAATTTCACCCCAAAAATGATGATTTTGCCCTTTTTACGTTTTTATTATCCATTAGCACTTTTTGTATTCTATAAAATGGGGAATTAGCCCCAAAAATGCACCATTCATTACCATAGCTTTGTTTCCCCTTCCCAAAGTTTCCTTTTCAAGTTTGTTTTAGAGTTTAATCTTTGTAATCAAGTTTGGAGGTTGGATTTGGATTGCTTTGAAGATTTATTTGAAGATTTCTCTATTTGGGTTATTAGTATGTTTAATTATGCATTCAATTATCTTTTATTGTCATTTCTCTTCTTATGTCTAGCTAAATTCTCTTAGTTGGTTTTAGGGGACTTGTGTGGCTCATTTGATGGTGGAATTTGATTAGTGATGTTGTTTTGCCTTCTAATTCAGAGTCCATGCTTCTTGATGTCTGTTTTTCTTGATAAAATAGGTGGCCTATATTTTAGCATGCCTAGTGTTCGTAGAAATGTTTAATCGGTTTTTATGATCATTGAATTCAAGTTTGTGTGGTATGATTGATTAAGTGTCTTAGCGGAAGTTAATAATTTCATAGAAGATTATGAAACTCGAGTGCTTTTGGGGGTCAACGCCTTGTCTTGAGTCTTAATCGAGATAGGCAAGTAGTTGATCATCTTGCATGTTCTTGTCGAGAGAGAGAGAGAGAGAGAGAGAGAGAGAGAGAGAGTGCATATGTTAGTGATTCTTTCACTAGAATTGGATTAAATTGGTTGAATGAATCATTAGTTAATTTTCCAATTGATTTGAGTTGAGCAAGGCCCCTAGATACAACCTTTTTTTCCATTGTCCTATTTGTTTGTTAATTGTTTAATTTCTCTTTGTTTGCTCTTCCTTGTCAATTTCTTATTTATTTTAGTTTGAAAATATCATGAATCATGACAATCTTAGAGTTTGAATAGTAGAAGAGTGCATAAATTTCATTTCTACTAAAATACGATCAAATAGTCCTTGAGGATACGATACTCATTGCTACTACTACAATTACCCGAATAAAGTGCGGATATAGTTGCTAGTAATTTTAGCGATCACGGTCTGGCCAGAAAAGAATTATGTGCCAACCCGCACTCCTTTTTATGTTTGGCCGCCTCCTTAGACTTCACCTTGTCCACCTCTTTTTGCAACTGCACTTGATCCTCATAAACTTGTTTAGGAGTAAGAGGAATAAGTGATACCTTCTTTCGCCTATACTTAAAGGACTATTTATTGGTGAAGCCATCATTAGTAACTCGTCGATCAAATTGCCACAGCCGTCCCAACAAGATGTGGCTCGCCTGCATTGGAATCACGTCACACATCACTTCATCTTTATACTTCCCAATATGGAAAGGAACCTTCACTTGCTTCGTAACATTGATGACACCGGACTCATTCAGCCAATGCAAACGGTATGGCTTGGGATGCTTTACCATGGGCAGCCCCAATCTCTCAACCATGGCTGTACTAGCCACATTGGTGCAACTCCTCCCATCAATAATGACGTTGCACACCTTATCTTGAACATGACACCTCGTGTGGAAAAGGTTCTCTCGCTGCTCTCTCTCATCAGGTTAAGTTTGGGCACTTAGAATCCTCCTAGCTACAAAAAGTTGTCCAACGGGTGGGTTAATCTCCTCAACCTCTTCTTCTTCATCGGAACCCTCCAATGCTGGCATCTCCAGATCTTCCTCTCATCTTCAGTCACAACTTCGCCATCATCTCTCAAGATCATAACTCTTCTGTTCGGACACTCACTCATAATATGCCCGAATCCCTGACACTTGAAACACTTCTTATCCCGATTCTGACTATCAGAAGTCACTGGTTTGGCTGCATTTGCTGAATTCGAAGTCGCTATTTGGGGTTTAAAGAACGACTTCTTCTCATCTCTCGGCGGCGCCTCCATTTTTCATTGGTTCCCTTTTGATGAGGAACCACTAGAAGGTGATTGGGATTACCTCTAATTGGCCGGACTCTATCTCTGATTGCTGCCCCTCCTCTTGAGCTGATTCTTTATCTTTATGGCCATGTGGACCATATCCTCCAACTCAATATAATGCTGCAGCTCCATCTTATCTCGAATGTTCCACTACAAACCAGCTAATAATCTCGCCATGGTCGCCTCTCGTTCCTCCACAACATTGGCTAGAATCATGGCTATCTTCATCTCCTTAAAATATTCATCCACACTCCTACTCCCTTACTTCAAATTCTGCAACTTGTTGTAAAGCTCTCAGTAGTAATGATTTGGCACAAAACGCTTCCTCCTCACGGCCTTCATATCATGCCAAGTCTTAATAGGTGGCTCATCATTTCGCCTCCTACTGGTCACCAACTGATCCCACCAAACAAGTGTATAGTGTGAGAATTCTACCACTGTCGACATCACCTTCTTGAGCTCTAAATAATTATGACAATCGAACATGAGCTCCACCTTTCTCTTCCATTCAAGATATAACTCTGAATCATTTTTCCCTTGGAAGGAGGGAATGTTTATCTTGATATTTCCCAGATAGTTATCTTGAGCAGTTCTATCGCCGCCCCTATGCCAGCATCCCTCGTCCTCATCTTCGAACTCAGTATCCTCTACATAATCATCATACTCAACACGGCCTCCTCTTCACCTGCCACGTCCTCTGCCATATCATCCTCCTCTACCACCTCGACCTCGATTGGAATTGGTCTCTCTGGTCTGAGACTGCTCGAGTTGGTAGATCCTATCATACACCACCTCCATCTCTGATTTCAATATCTTGCCCAATTCTGACCTAATTGAATCCATCATGAACTTCGTCTTTGGATCATCAACAGACTGATCCTCCTCACCTGCAACATGCTTATCGTCTTTTGATATATTGACACAAAAAAGGGTTAGTAAAGGAAACCGCAACCTCATTACCTCACAAGCTCTCGTGTATCTCTCAATAATGAATCACTCAGCACTCGTGTATCACTCAATTATGGCTCTTTTCACTCTAATAATCTCACTCTCACTTGCCTTTTTTCACTCAGATTCTCTCTCAAGGAAATGAATTCTCTCAATCTACCACTTGAGTTCAACACCAACGAACACAACGAAATAACCAAAAGACACAGAAACTAGAAACAAAAGCAGAAACACAAAGAAACAGAAACTCGAGACTCCAAAATGTGTTGCGTAGAAACTGTTCCAAATAACTCTACACAACCCAAGGAACCCGAAAAACACTACGAGACTCAACCGAAAAGTCGGAAAAAGTGCACGCATAAACTGCTTCAAAAGACTCTACATGACCCAAGGAATCAAAGAAAAAAATTGCCCACAGGGAATTTCGGAAATTTCTACCCTCTCTGAACGTATATTCCAAAAAAGTCAAGAACGAGACCAAATTCTAAAGTATGCGTCTTTGGCGATCACTTTTAGGTGAAACTGAATTCTGTAGTATATGGCGTGTAAGATGCTTGTGAAGGTCTTTTAGGGTGTATGTTATGGTATTTAAAATGGTCGGATGGAAATTTCTAGTTATTATGGTAGATATCGTAAGATATGGAAGATATGGGCGTATATATGGTAAGTGTGTAGAAGATATGGAAAAAAATATGTGACAGATATGGGAAGATATATATAATATATGGTAAGATATGATAACTATGGAAAGATATGAAAATATATATGGTAAACGAATCTGGACACGGATGACTATTTTTTTTTTTACATGGACGAACACGAAGAACACAAAGAACACGGAACCTGAATACGAGAAAGATGAAGACGCAAACTGAAACTGAAACATGAACCTAAGACTCTACCCTTGATACGATGAAAGAAAACAAAAAGACCTGGATACGAACGTGGCTTCTGATGCCAAAATCATATGAACCCCGGACACGCAATAGAAGACTTAAATAGAATAACCGAATGATGGAGATCCCAAAACCTCTGGATCTATCTCGCGAAGTGATTAGGCCAACATAAGTTTCCTAAAACTAAAGATAAGACGACAAAACAACTTGGGGACGATGATTGACACACAACGAGGAATGGTTGACTCATTGATTTGCCGATAATTGAACTCGACTTGGAATAACCAAGAAGAGCTCGAAACTCTCAAGAGATATTAAAACTTACGTTTTGATTAATGAATAATGTCTGAATTTTCGTGCATAACAATGACCCTTATATATAGGGTGCTAATCCTAACCCTACTAGGAAACTAAACATGGAAAATAACTCCTAACCCAATAAGAAATCTAAGCCCTAGTGTAAACACGTACTAGATCTTGCACCAACGAACCTTGGGCTGCATCACTTAGTGTTCATAGACGACATTCTCATTTATTCTAAGAATGAGAAGAAGCATGAAGAACACTTGAGAATAGTGTTGGAGACTCTCAGAACTGAAATGTTTTATGCATAATTCAGTAAATGCGAATTTTGGCAAAATAAGGTAATGTTTCTTCTGCATATTGTGTTAGAAGACGGAATTAAAGTGGACCATGCAAAAGTGAATGCAGTACGAGATTGGAGTCGCTAACTAACCCTAATGAGATTAGGAGTTTCTTGGGGCTAGTTGGCTATTACTGGAGGTTCATCGAGGGATTTTCCAAATTTAATAATCCTATGACACAACTGCTCAAGAAGACTGTCAAGTATACCTAGACGGAGGAGTGTGAAGCAAGTTTTCAAGAACTCAAGAAAAAGTTGACGACAACACCAATATTAGTAGTGCCAAAAGTGAACAAAGGGTATGTAGTTTATACTAACGCATCCAAGAATGGACTAGGTTGTGTTCTGATGAAAGATGGGAAGGTAATAGCGTACGCATCAAGAACTAAGACCGCATGAAGAGAGTTACCCCACACATGATTTGGAGCTAGCTGCAATCGTGCATGCACTGAAGATTTGGAGACACCATCTTTATGGAGTAAAGTGTGAGATCTTCACTAATCACAAGAGTCTAAAATACTTTTCGAACAGAAAGAGTTGAATATCAGACAGAGAAGATGGCTTGAGCTAGTGAAAGATTATGACTGTAGCATCAACTATCATCCCGACAGGGCTAATGTAGTAGTCGATGCTTTGAGTCGTAAAGCTCAATCATAATTGGGATATCTCATAACTCAAGAAGAGAAACTCATCCATGATATAGAAAGAATGAGTTTGGAGATTATTCAACCACCAGAAATGATAACAAGTTGTGTTGCAGCGCTCGTAGCAACTCCGAACTTGAGGGATAGGATAGTTAGTGCGCAAAGAAAAGATAAAGCATTTGAGAAACTTCGATTGAAAATCAGATTTGATAACCTGGAAGTTACCAGGAAGCAACCGATAACGCGATCACATTTGAAGGAAGGCTACGTATCCCAAATGATGAGGAGCTGAAGAATGGGATCATTAGTGAAGCTCATGATACCCCTTATACTGCCTACCCGGGAAGTACCAAGATGTATCAAGATCTAAAGAAAATGTTCTGGTAGAAAGGATTGAAAGGAGATGCAGCTTTATTTGTTAAGCGATGCTTAGCATGTCAACTAGTAAAAGCTTTGCACCAATGACTGTATGGAACGTTAGAACGATTGGAGATTCCAAAATGGAAATGGGAACGAATCACAATGGATTTTGTGACAGGTTTGCCAAAATCTAAACGAGAGAACACTGCTATATGGATTATAGTAGATAGACTCACCAAATCAGCTCACTTCCTGCCAATTCCGACTACCTATGGAGTTGAAAAGCTAGCTCAATTATACGTCCGTGAGAT
Organism: Schizonepeta tenuifolia; assembly: GCA_029490685.1. Taxonomy (NCBI): domain Eukaryota; kingdom Viridiplantae; phylum Streptophyta; class Magnoliopsida; order Lamiales; family Lamiaceae; genus Schizonepeta; species Schizonepeta tenuifolia. Next base: position 11,625,853 of record CM055956.1, read on the forward strand.
TGTGCGTCTCCATGGATTGCTAGAGTCAATTATATCAGATAGAGGTGTGAAATCCACCTTTAGGTTTTGGACTAGCTTCCAATAGGAATTAGGCACACAATTGGATTTTAGCATAGCTTTCCACCCACAAACAGACGAACAGTCTAAAAGGATGATTCAAACTCTAGAAGATATGTTGAGAACTGTGGTGTTCGATCATAGTGAAAATTGAGAGCATATATTACCACTGATCGAGCTTGCATACAACAACAGCTACCAAGCAATGATAGGCATGGCCCCTTATGAAGCACTTTATGGGAAGAAGTGTAAATCACCACTTTATTGGGATGAAGTAGGTGAGAGAAAAGTTCTAGGGCCAGATGCAGTCAATGATATGATCGAGATCGTCCATAAGATACGACAAATCATACTACAGGCCCAGACTCGACAAATGCCATATGCTAATACGCGTCGAACTGAACTGGAATTCCAAAGTAGAGATAAAGTTTTTCTCAAGGTTTCTCCCTCAAAAGGGATAATTAGATTTGGCGTCAAAGGAAAGCTTAGACCTCGTTTTATAGGTTCATATGAAATCTTAGAGAGAATTGGTCTTGTTGCTTATAGATTGGCTTTGCCACCGAGTCTCGGAAGTGTTCACAATGTTTTTCATGTTTCTCAATTGAGAAAGTATGTTTTTGACCCCAAACACGTGATTCATCACCACAACATAGTTCTTAGTCCCGATTTAAGCTATGAAGAGAGACCACCGCGATATTAGATAAAAAAGGTGCAAGAGCTGAGGAATAAGTCAATTTCCTTAGTAAAATTTTTATGGACTCACCACGGGCAAGAAGAAGTCACGTGGGAGCTTGAAAGCAAGATGAGAGAGAAGTACCCTGAACTCTTCGGAGAGGTACATATATTTCGGGATGAAATTTCTTTCTAGAGGGGTAGAATGTAACGTCCCTGTCTTCTATATCCGAAATTAGTTAAAGGTTAAGCCGTAAATAGGGTTTTTGCATTCATAAAAAATTAAAACCAAGTTAAAGTCATGAGTCTACTTTTATAGTCGTGTGAAAAATGAATCACATGTTCATCTTAGATTAAAAGATTAAAAGAATACCAACTTATTGTCCTAACACTACCCAAAAGTTGACAACTAACCTAGTCTAACACCCCCCCCCCCCTCATTTTCCTTACCACTAAAGTAAAATCAGCAGCACACTTTACCCTCATTCATCTTGATTTCCGTAAGAAATAGAGAGAGAAAGAGATGAGAGTTTCCTCCATTATTGCACCTTGGAGCTTCAAGTTCAAGCTCTTCTCTTGGTTCATTTTCTTTTTCGACCTCGTATTCAAGAAGGTGAGTTTCCCCTCTTCATTTCTATGCAAAAGATTTTCGTTTTGGAGCCCCTTTGATTTTGAAAATTAGGAAAATAATTAGAGTTTGTTGTCCAATCTCTTGAATGATGTCCCTATGGTGTTTCTATGACGTTTGGCAGTTATAAAAATGAATTCGAGCTATGTTTAAGAATGGAACTAGTGTAAAATGAAAATATAAAAGCTTTCGCAAGTGGATATCTTTTGTTTTTCAAGAATTTAATAATTAATGGATACTAGTGTTGAAAGTCAAATTTTAGTACTTCTATTTTCGCAGAAAATCTGCAGGTTTGCCACCCTTAACCAAAACAACCATAACTTTCTCCTCCTTTAATATTTTTGAGATCTGCAAGTTGGGTTGGAAAGTAGACATCCGTAGCTTTCTAATGATATGAACAAGCTCCCTAATTCTTTCTAGCAGTTCCAAAACTGCATTCGTGGACGGTGCATGTGCACAAAATTTTTGCTTGAGAAAAATGCTAAGTGAAGTTGAGTTAAGGCGTCAAGTTGAGCTGAGCTTCTTACGTGGATTTCTTTTTTGTAGATTTCTCTGCTGGTTTCGTTAAAAGACTTAGAATGAATGCAAAGCCCTTAGATACCAAAGCTTGTTTATCAAGTCCGATGTTCGTTAGATTTTATTAGGCTCGATCAACCTCTAAAGCTTAGTTTTTTGCACTGTAAGGTGGAGCAAGGAAGTGAAGCTTAAGAAGGAGTCAAAGGACGTTATCGCTTTGCTTTTGTTTTGCAATACCAGGTGGACTTTCTAACGAAAATGAATCGAGGTCGTACACGTAATTTGAAATGCTTTGAAAAACGATCTATGTTTAAAATGATTATCATGCATAAAATGTTTTCTGTGGATTCTTATAAGCCTATCCGCATTGGCTAGACAAAGGTCGCTAGCCAACTTATGAAAAACGATCGGATCCTGAACTAGACAAAGATCGCTAGCTGGGGTTAGTGTACACAGTAATCAAGATTGTGAGCTGTCTCTTCGGAATGGCCGATCTCGGGGAGTTACGTTCACGGAAGGAGGCCTCATTCTCCGACGTAGTTGGATATGATTATTATGATGTTGACATTGCGCAATATGAGATAAAATGATTTAGTAAGCACATGATTTTCCTAAAACCGCGTGTTGCTACTTTATATGCATGATAATAAATATGAAAGCTTGTTTTTTTATATTTCAGCACGTGTTCACTGAGTACCTCGTACTCAGCCCTGCATATCTTCTAAAACTATGCATGTTGAGTTGATGACGTGATGGCAGCTGTTGAGTGGAAGGTTTTGTCTTATGAAATAATGTTAAGCATTGATTATATATCTTCATATATGTAATTAAACTACATCTTTCCGCTGCAAACACTGAGTTTTGTCTAGATACTTTGTTAAGACTTATTGTCGAAATTAAAGGGATCTATTCTAAGTATTTTTCGACTATTATGATATGTAAGTCAATTAAATTCTAATTCAATTCCTCGGAATTTATTCCCGTATATCAATATTATGCAATGTAATTCATGGAACCCTTCATCTTCCCTTCATTGAAATGTTGTTACCCCCCTTTCTTCCCCGCTTCTAAATTCCCACCCCGAGTCACACCTCAGTTGTGTTGTCTTTAATGAATGAGGTTGTGACAACTTCATAGTTGGAAAAACCCCCCAATCCCCAAACACTAGGTCCGACTTTGAACCCGCAATCAAAGTCCCTAGGTCCCTTTGAACCCGCAATCAAAGATTAGGTCCCTTTGAACCCGTAATTAAAGACTAAGTCCCTTAGAACCCGCAATCTAAGACTAGGTCCCTTTAGAACCTGTAATCTAAGCCAAGGTTGTACATTTGCCCGCAAAAGTATTGTAAGGTTTTGTTCGAACCCGTAATCGAACAGGTTAGGTTGTTTGGTACCCGAAAAACCAAGTGGAATGTTTAATAAGCATGCGTAAGCTTATCTAGTGGATTATTTCCCCGAAAAACAAGTCGTGGACGTAGGAGGTCAATCTCTGAACCACGTTAAAATACTGTGTCATTTACATTTCTGTATTTATATTCGGTATTTTACTTTAAGTTACCTAACCAACTGACTAGCATACAAACTGCACTAAGTTTTGGGAACTTGACCTTCCCCGTTTTCATTAAGGTTTCAGTTTAAGTAACGAGCTTCAATTTCCACCAACTTCCGCAAACGCTTAACTCTTGAAACCTCAGTTGGAATACACAGCTAACCCTCACTCTAAGAACTCAGCTAAGCACCCGTGTGATCAGCTCCAACTGAGCCTCTCAATTGTAGAGCAGCTCCAACTGACTTTCCCAGTTGTCGAGCCAACTGATCTGAGCAGTTAACTCAGTGAAAAGATTTTTGAAAGCGAAAATCGCTACTGGTGTATCCTCCCCCAATACACCAAATACTCGTTACTGGAACCATCATCGTCCATATCACGTTATTTATTTGTTCTTTGGAAAAATGCGTAGAAATAGTATCAACTTTGCTCTATATTTCATTTTGTGCATGGTTTTTGAATTTTTCCAGTGAAAATATTAATTTTCAAATTTGTTCAATTTTTTTTTTCTTAATTAAAAACTCCACCTAAATTGAATCTAACTAATTGACATGTCAGGTGGCAATGAGGTGTTGCTTGTGTGTTCGCCACATCAGCTTCGGGCTGCTCCCATGCAATTTTGCCCGATTGGGCCGATATTTGTTCTACGGACACAATAACTAAATGATAATGTTCCAAATTTATAAGCCCGCAAAATTTTGTTCTAAAATTGTAAACATCAATAATTATAGTCATAAAAAAACTATATCTCTAGTAATTATCATTAGCATGAAATTCCTCTCTTAAAAGAAATTGAATCGGAGTTTCGGCATTTTGTACGGTAGAACTCATTAATATGCTATAGAATTCTTATTCTTCTCAAATTATTGTGTGATCCCAATTGAATGCTTCTAGAAAAGTAGATGACAATCCATTCCATATCTCGCAAACTTAGATAATAGGGCATTCATTCGTGATCTTCTTCTTGAGTTGGTTTCATGTGCAGACATTTGCACTGTACAGATCGGGTCGACCCGACACGACCCGAACCGGATCCGACCAGGTTAATACCGGACCGTTGACTTTTTAAATTTTTTAAAAATTTATAGATTTTTTTCGGCTCGATTTTACGGCTCCGCCTTCGCTCCGATTTTAACTTATAATCGTAGTGACAATAATTTGGATCCTTCGGCTCGTTTTGAGGCCTTCGACTCCCCTCGTTCAATTTCTTAACAAAAGAACAAAAATAAGAGACAAGAAAAATGAATAAAAAAACCCTAGGCGCATAAGGTGCACGCGCCGCGCGTGGAAGCGCAACAGGTGTATCTCATGCGCAACGCGCGGGTCGGGTCGGCCAGGTATGGATCGTCTGTACGGTGTAGACTTGCACCCAAGTTTTTGTCCTTCTTTATATTTTATATGCTCAGATCGTTTTACTTCTCCATTATTATGGATGAATCAATTCCCTAGCTTTTATCAATGGATTATCATAAAAGAGAAAAATGCCAAAAAAGGCATAAATTTTCCACCATTTTGCAATTTAGACTTGACTTTTCAAACTTTGCAATATAAGACATCATGATGTAGATAAGATCGAAGAATATATTGTACGGTATCCATTTAATTATTTGTCTTGGTCAATAAATTATTTGTTTCCTATTAGATGTCTGGGGTTTTATAATAAATAAGTGTTTTATTTTATGTTGTAGGGGAGTCGAATTTGAGTTAAAATGTAGAGTGTGGGATTGTTTCCCTTCTCATGGTGTTCTTCCGATATTCATGCGTGAATCAACGGATTAACCCTTATCGTACGTATTCCGGCATACAGAATTTTTTAACGGAGTTCATATATTTTTATGTTATTGAATATATTTCACACTTCTCCCTGCATCAGTTGGTATCCAAAGCCTTGCTACGCTCCTATGCGATGTCTCCTGTCAATCAGCCGTTTAGATTGTTCAAGATGATCTCCCTCGCGACGTCGACCTTCTGTCTCAACAGTTCGAGGAATTGCGAGCACAAAACCAAGAGATCATTGCCTTTCCACACAGTCAACATGATCGACCCTGTGACGACCATCGAGGACGTTATCAATTCGAGGATGAATCGTTTCGAGGATGGAGAGAATGATATAGATAAGATCGTAAAATATATTGTACGGTATCCATTTAATTATTTGTCTCGGTCAATAAGTTATTTGTTTCCTATTAGATGTCTAGGGTTTTATTATAAATAAGTGTTTTGTTTTATGTTTTAGGGAGTCGAATTTAAGTTAAATGTAGAATGTGTGATTGTTTCCCTTCTCGTGGTGTTCTTCCGGTATTCATGCTTGAATCAACGGATTAACCTTTATCATACATATTGTGGTATACAGAGGTTATCAACGGTGTTCATATATTTTTATGTTATTGAATATATTTCACGCTTCTCCCGACATCACATCATGTTTTGATTTTTTTGCAATTAGGACTCAACTTTCTTTTCTGGTGATTGAGCATCTTACATGGCAATTCAACATTATTTTTTGCTAGTATATTTTTGTGTTAGAATCACATAAAATCTTATTTCACCATTTTTAGTTGTCCGGTCGTAATAGCATTGACCAATACAATTCTTCAACTATAATGGCTAGTACCTCCAGAAACAGATGTGTGTTTAAAGGCTAGTGCGGAGGTGGAGGTTGGAGAGGACGAAGTGTTGGAGCAACAACTTCTAATGCAGGCCGTGTTGGAAATGTGATGGAAAAGCAAGAAAGTCGAAGCTAAATGAAGTTTAGTTTTCATTTTTTGTTTAGCCCTATTGCACTGATCAAGAAGTCTTTTTTGTAGCTTATTCATGGATTTGACTCTATTATTACTACCATGATAAAGATATTTTTTTTTCCTATTGAATTTTTTGAAAGATGTAAATTCCAACAATCAATCCTTAAGTTAAATGCAATGGAAAGTTTTAGGTTTTAATATGGAAAAGTTTCTTGTTATATTGTACCAAATATTATTTGTGTTCAGCTCGAGTTGTTTGTATGTAGTGTGGAAAGTATTGCATGTCGTAAATTGTTTCTTGCGTACCCGTAAAAAAAGACTGTAAAAAAAAGGTACCTCAAATATTCTGTTTTACAATATAAAAGAAACTTATTACAAAAATAATAAAAATTTTAAAGCATATTATCTAGGTGCAGCATACGTGGCATGTACACGTGGAATTGCCACGTAAGATGCTCAATCACCGAAAAAAGCTAAGTCCTAATTGCACAAAAATCGAAACATGAAGTCTTTTATTGCAAAGTATGAAAAGTTAAGTCTAAATTGTAAAATGAAGGAAAGTTAGTTTATTCCTTTTTTTTGGTATATTTCCCATCATAAAATAAACATCTATTTTCACCACACTTGGTCTTTAGTTGTGAGATATTCTAGCTCCTTCAAGTAAATTTGATTCAGAAAATGAATTCATCATATATATATATATATATATATATATATATATATATACTTGTTCGTAGCATGAAGGGTTACCTTTACTTGATTATTCGAGGCTATGAAGCTTGGATATAACCGACACATTAATTCTGAAAGATTTGTAGCTTTCGAACCTTAAATTTTGAAAGATTTATAGCTTAATTAATTTCTCATCTGTCTCAAGCAGACACATACTCTGTATCTGTGAAGCAGCAACGGCCATGTTCTGGCCTTGCAAATCACATATTCCACATTAGCTATATTTGATACATATAGTACTGAATAATAGAATTCTCGTACATTTCTATAAATAGCGCATGCAGACAAAAACACAACACAACACAAGAAGATTAATTAATTAATCAATTAATTCTTCATATCATAAAGTATATTACTAATGGCGGCCTAGCCGAGAGCTGTCATCCTCCTCTTCCTCTTCCTCGTCCTCATTATGGCCTCCTCCATCCACACGACGGCGACGGCGATGGGGCTGTTTAGGGAGAACACATGCATTGCGGAGATTGAGATGATGTCCAAGTGGGAGTGCAAAAAGTGGTTGTTGAGCCCGTACGGCGGCGGCAGAGATCAGGTCCAGCCGTGCTGCGATCAGCTGTGCCAACTGGGATACGAGGAAAGTGGAATGCAAGTACGGGGATTTGCCATGCGACCTTCCGGAGCAGTGCGGATTCACCCTTTGTGCCAACTGCCCCGGCGGCCGCCTCACCCTTGCCGCTGCCACCTGACAATTTCACGTTTTCGATCGTACGTCTCAATGTTATAAATGATAGGGCAAAAGTGCTTTGCCCTATCAGTTGTTGGGCTTATGTTAAAGTAAAAGGGGTTTATTTTGTCCCGCATCGATTTTACGATCATATGGAGCTTCTTGGTGCTATTTAAGAAGCTGGATATCTTTGAAGTAATTGCACCAAGTTGTATACTTTAGTCTTGTGTTTGACTCTAGGTTAAAGTCCTTGTCTTGGGTTGTGAGAAAAGGTGAGAGTTATTCAAAGGCTTGTAAGTGTAGGGGTGTCGAGTTTATATTACTTGGTGTACTTGTCGTGGTTTTTTTCTTCGGTTTTGGAGTTTCTACGTTAAATTCTTGGGTTGGTAATTGTTATTTATTTTTCCATCTTATTTCTTGTCTAATATTGTTTTCCTATAGTTGTTATATGGACGTGATTTCCTAACTTCGATCGGCTACAATGTTGCTTCCTAATAAATTCAACAAATTCTCTTTCCCTCTCTTAATTTGAGATTATTATTAAAAAGGAATAAAGAAAAATTACAAAAAAAAAAGAAAAATGGGAAAAAAAACCTATCTAAAAGGGGCTATTAAAAGGAAAGAAAAAAGAAAAAGAAAATGGGTATATAGTCATGATTGATTACAAAGAGGGAAATGAAAAGGATCAAGAAACAAGTAAACAAAATGAATTTGTTTAATTATGTCATATCGCCGGTTTGCAAAACAAAAAATGCAAATTCTTGGGTGAGACCAATCTCTTGCTAGAGACCGAATCTCACCCTTAAGGTATACTTAAACAAAATATGGGAGTTATACAATAGAACTCGTTAGCCCAGTGGGTTGCTCCCAGCCTCCCTTCCCAGCCATGTGGGTTCGACTCCCAGGAGAAACATTTTTTATGTTTTTTTTATTACTTTTAATTTTTATTTTTATTTTTTTCTTTTATTTCCAGATTTTTTTTTTTTTTTGCCTTTTGATTTTTTGTGTGCCTCTTCGTTTTTTGTTTACCTTCGTTTTTTGTAAGACGACTCAGCTGGAATCACAACTGAGTAAGAATACTCAGCTGAAAGAGTGGTGTTGTGCGGAATGTGGTGGAAACAACAATAACTCGTATAAAACAACTCACGCTCAGATGCAAGGTCAGTCAACAACCAAATCAGTTGAAATGTAAAGATGCAGTTTTGAGTGCTGGTTAGTTGGTCAGTTGGATATGCAAAAAGTAACTGAACTGAAAACACAACACAAAGGAATTACGTGGTTCGGAGAGAACTCCTACATCCACGGGGAGTTGTGAGTCCACACAACTCAGTCCAAATTCTTTAGGACAGCTACCACAAAGCTTACGCGGGCTTTGCAACCGTTCAGATAAGTTTGCGAGTACTTATCAACCTTACAGATAAGTTTGCGGGTACTTATCAACCTTTCTACTCAATTTCGGGAAGAGCAGGATCCTAACAACCTTTTTAGGGGATGTGTATAAGGGTGGGTTTTCCAACTACTAGCTCTAACAAAGAAGTGAGCTAGGATCTAAGCTTGAACAAATGAAGACTCAAACTAAGATCGAAAACACTAAGACATATTCTAACTCTCTATGAACTCTCAACTGGTGATGTTCTTAGAGGATAATTTCAGTTAAGTTTGTGTGCAGTATATCATCGTTCTTTCGCTCGTCTGTCTCTTTTCTCTGTCTTGTGTTCTATCTTGATGAATGAATGAATGCCTCTATTTATAGGCGGTGAGAATCAACTAGCCGTTGGAAGAGCCGTTGATCTCTGTTCTGTGAAAGCGATGGCTTGTCTCTCATCTCTGCAGATTTTCCCGATTTAGCAACTGTGAACTTCTGCTTTCCATCTGAGACAGCCTTGTGTTGGGCCAAATTAGGTAATGACAGAACGTCAAACCTTCACGTGACTTCCTTTTTGAAATTCAAATTTCAACCTTTGTCTTTCAACATTGGTTGGTCGGTTGAAAAGTTTGATCTTCATCTGAGTGGTCTTCAGCTGATGTTCCATCTGATCGCTACTTTCATCTGACCTTCTGTCTGAAGAGGAACAGTTGAACCCTCAGCTGCCTTGAACTTCATGTTGTCGATCTATCAGATTGAGTCTTGCAACTGATGTTCCATCTGAACAGTTGGCTTAAATGCTCAGTTGTCTTTCTTACATCTGATGTTCTATATCAGAACAGTTGGCTTGAACGCTCAGTTGTCTTTCTTCCATCTGATGTTCTATCTGAGTATGGCCATGATGCCGTCTTCAGTTGGAGTCCTGTAAAGATAAAATCTGAACATTTCTCAAACAGCGAGCCTAACTACTAACATTAGGAAATGGCAACATCTACTCGGTTGGGGTCAGTTGGTTTTGGAATCAATCAAAACTTTACTAAATTTTCCAACAATTTCCCCCTTTTGATGATGCCAAAACCCTACTGATCTAAACCCTACTGACCTATCTAAAATCTCAGCTGAAATTCTAGAGAGCTTGGACAACTAGAGATTGTACGTCAAGGTGAATCGGATATATGATGAAAGTTTTCATTACAACTGATGTGTTTACACAGATAAGCATAGAAATCAAAATACATCAGTGGCTCAAAAACTCTATCTTGGCTAATACTTCAGCTCATACTTGCCAAAAATCCTGACAAAAATTTCTCTCTTGGCATCTGACTCCTTCGAGATATCTACTCCATGTTCCTGACAGACTTTCCTGGCTTCAGCTGCGATCTTCTGCCTGTTGGGATTTCTTGTTTCTGGGATGAATGGGGAGAGATATGTAACTTTCTGAGAGACAGGGACTGTGTTCATATCCAGCTTTGCATCAATGATAGCTCGTCTGAACTGGTTGAACATGCCCGGATCCCCAGACTGTAGCTCAGTTAGGGCTTCTTTGAAAGCTTTTCTAGAATCCTCAGTTGCCTACACCTTCCTGTAATAGAAATCATTCACAAACTCTTGTTTGAATGATTCTCAATCATCATTCCATTCTTCAGGCATCCATTTGTCAACATGCCTAAAGCGTCCCTGGAGCTTGATCTTTCCTGGCAGTCTTTGTTGCTTCAGTTTTGCTTCAGCCTTCATCTGATGTTTCTCTATGCATCGACGGCTTCGAGAGGCAACATTTCTGTCCAAGTTGTTGGTAACCTTGGCAAGCTCTTCCTCAAATTTGTTGACTCTTGTAGCTTGGTTGGCTGCGAACTTCTTTATCCATTCTGGATTCATGTAGTCCTTCTCCGAAACATCCATAGCTTTGGCAGCAGCAATACACTCTTCGGTTGTAATACCGTTAAGTTCAGCATCGATCTCGGCTGCAATCTCGACTATGGAGTTGTAGGAGACTCCATACATCTTTGCTTGCTCCATGTCCTTCGCCATTTCTTCTCCGCCGACAACAATGGATTTCAGCTGTTGTTGTTTCTTGTCGGTTGGCTTCTTCTTCGGAGCGGACTTCTTCGGAGCTGGAGCTGTCTTCTTCAGAGCTAGAGCTGACTTCTTCAGCTGAGATTTCTTTCCAGCTGGTATCTCTTCTTCAGCTTGCGTCTCATCTTCCCTCTTTTTGGCATCAGCAATAAGGCTTGCGACTGAGCCATCCAGAGAAGTGAGTTGTTGTTCAGCCTGTTGGATCCGGTTGAAGAGTTCATCCACTGCGCATTCCACATCAACCTTCTTGGCCAATTCCTTGTCACGGCGCTCTTCATCATCTTTCTTCATTGCAGCGAAGGTTTCAGTGACTTCAGTTTGAAAAGCGACAAACTTAGCCCATTTTTGTTCGAACCGGGAATCCCATTCTTTGTCTTGCGTCTCTTGAGATTTTGCAAGATTGGATTCAGAGATGGACTTGAACACATTCAGTTCTGATTTGATGCCAAGAACTGCTGTCTTCAGGTCATGGATATCCTTGCTGGTGGATGTTGAGAGATCATCCAACTTCATCTTCATCACATCATATTCTTCCAGTAGCTTCATGTGCTTCTCATCCTGAGCTTCCATCATCCTCAGGTGTTCTTCTCGGTTGAGCTGGATGTTGGCAAGCATCTCCTTCCTCAGCTGATTGACTCTCTCAGTGATCAGCTCGCATATTTCATCTGAGGAGGGTGCTGGCTGTTCAGCTGGTGCTGGTTGTTCTGGTGCGGGCTGTTCAACAGTAACCATGGCTTGGCGATTGGCCAGGTACTGTTGAAGTTCTTCTTCTTCCTGCTTTGTTGCTGCTGCAGCTGCTTCAAGATCATCCAAGAAATCTGCAGATTTGGCCAGCATGTTGTCAAGGAAAGTGACACAATCTTGTTCTGTTTTCTCCCTTGTGTCTCTTCCTTTTGCCTTGCTGACATTCAGACGGCGAGTCAGCAGTGCGATCTTGTTGTTGTAAGCAACTTCAAGGTTGGTATAGTTGAAGTATTCCCTTATACGTGACTCATCTACCTTGAGCTGGTTCCAACTGGTATCCGGATGGTATCTTCCTTGACATACCAGTGGCTGAAAATGATATTGAATTGATACAACAGCTCAGTTCCGAGCGTGGCAAAGGTGGGCATGTCGCGCGCCTCGGGGAACATACCAATCAGCTTCTGAAAGCAATATGCCAGCTTGCCTTCATGTTCCAGCGCGACTGCTCGATGATCAGCTTCTTCATCGATGGGCGAGGGAGAGAGATTTTCATATGGAATCGGTTCAAGGGTTTCCTCAACATTGGCCAAAGATGTGGTCTCAATGTTGGCATCGAGCGGGGAGCTCGGAATTTCTGACTGGGTGGTAATGTTGGCATCGAGAGGTTCCTCAACATTGGCCAAAGAAGTGGTCTTAATGTTGGCATCGAGCGGGGAGCTCGGAATTTCTGGCTGAATATCAGTTGGGATAACCTGACTGTGCTGTACGGTATCAGCTCCTGCCGTGGGGGAGGACGGAACATCTTCGAATTCCTTGGATGAAGAAGATGTATCCGAGGACATGGTCGGCTCATCTTCCGGATCGGTTTCCACCCCCTCTATCCCATCTGTTCCATTTGCGTGAGGAACAATCTCGAAAGCATCTTTGTCAACTGAGTGACTCGACTCAGATGGCACCTCCTCAGCTAGTATCTCCTCAGCTGGTTTTGCAACTGACTTCTTGATACGAACCCTCAACTTCTTCTTATGCGGCTCCTCCTCTTGATCCTTATCTGACTCATCTCTGAGTCGATGTGCAGCTGTCGCTTTGGAAGAGTGGCCGGCAGCTGGAGGCAGCTCCTCAGCTAATTTCACAGCTTCCCTTTTCTCTTTGGGAGTGTAGACACTCCGAATCACATCAAGAGCTTTCTTGGTTGTTGGGAACAGCATCTGCCTCTTGACTGGTGTCTCCTCACTGTCTTCCCACACCATGTTCTGATCCTTTGTGGCGAGAAGGATCAGGGCATATATTTTAACTCCAAAGTTGAGAGTTCCCTTGACACTCAACAACTTCTCCCCGGAATCATTGATAGATTCTGAGATCTTCTGCTTCTCCATCGTCAACTGGTGTTCGAAGAACTTGAACCAGCTGATGTTGTGCTTATGCTCCAAAGCAATCAGCTGCTTGAGCTTGGGTCTGCTGATATCTCCAAAGGCTCCGCTGTATCCAAAGATAACCTTGGGTACAACATCGAACAAAAGTCGATGCTCGGGTTTCAACTTTGTTCGCTGCATATTGCTCCTCAATCTTTCTGCAGTGATGAGAGCATCTTCAAGAAATTGATCTGCATCTGCATCTGTGATGTTCTCGATGGTGTTCGTGGCGGTCAGATTCGGTGGAATGATGGAGCGTAGTATCTCAGAAACTCGTAGGTGGAAGGAGACACGGCGGACAGTTCTGGAAAGAACGTCGCGCTGTCGACAAGAGATTTCTGAAACGAGGCCTACTCTCTGTTCGTGATTCAGATTCATGTAGAATTCTCCGACCTGACGCCTGAGCAAGTGGGTGGGAAATAGCATCGCCCACTTAAGAAGGCCTTTATCCCTAAGAAGATCGGCGAGAGGGGATAACACCGGCAAGTCCAGAGCTTCTGTTGACAGAATCTGCTCGAAATGGATTCTTGATATCATCATATCGTAGGATAAAATGATGTCGAATGTCGATGTGCTTTGTCCGAGAATGGTGAACAGGATTCAAAGAGATAGCAATGGCACTTGAACTATCACAATGAATGGGAACCTGTCCAGTTGCGACTTCATAGTCTCTCAGTTGTTGCTTGAGCCACAACACTTGCATGCAACAACTACCGGCAGCCATGTACTCTGACTCGGTTGTAGAAGTGGCAACACATGCTTGTTTCTTGGAAAACCATGAGAGTAGCTTGCTTCCCATGAACTGACAGTTTCCAGATGTGGACTTCCTGTCCAACCGATCTCCGGCTAGATCCGCATCTGAGTATCCGGACAGTTGGATATTGTCGTCAGCTGGGTACCATAACCCAATATTAACAGTACCCTTCAAATACTTAATGATGTTCTTTGCTGCCAACATGTGTGCCTCCCTTGGCTGAACTTGGAACCGAGCACACACTTAAACAACGTAAGATATATCTGACCGACTGGCGGTTAGATATAGCAAAGAACCAATAATCCCTCTATACTTACTAGCATCCACGAGTTTTCCCTCAGATCCTGGTTCAATCTTCCAGTTAGTATTCATCGGGATCCTTGTGGTTTTACTTGTCTGCAATCCGAACTTTGCGATGAGCTCCTTTGTATATTTGGACTGATCAATAAAAATCCCTTTTGATGACTGCTTCACTTGTAGCCCAAGAAAATAATTCATCTCACCCATCATTGACATCTCGAATTTCTCCTTCATGAGAGTTGAGAATTTCTCGCACAGCTCCTCCGACTTGGAACCGAATATGATGTCGTCGACATAGATTTGCACAACAAGTATGTCTTCTCCAACTTTTATGGTGAACAGTGTTTTGTCAACTGACCCTCGTTTGAACCCTAAGTTCAGAAAAAAACCACAGAGAGTGTCATACCAAGCCCTAGGTGCTTGCTTCAATCCATAGATCGCTTTCTTCAACTTATACACTCTTCCATCACCAGTCTCAAAACCAGGAGGCTGTTCAACATAAACATCTTCCTTAATATCACCGTTGAGGAAGGCACACTTCACATCCATCTAATAAACCTTGAATTTGTGAAATGCGGCATAGGCTAAAAATATTCGGATGGCTTCCAACCTTGCAACAGGCGCGAAGGAATCCTCGAAGTCAATTCCTTCTTGTTGGCAATATCCCTGAGCTACCAACCTTGTCTTGTTTCTCACGATGAATCTAATGGCGTCTCTCTTGTTCTTGAAAATCCACTTTAATCCAATGACTTTGACACTATTTGGTCTTTCTACCAACTCTCATACACAGTTGCGTAGAAATTCATTCAGCTCTTCTTGCATGGTTGTTGTCCAATGAACACAGTTGAGAGCTTCCATAACATGCTTCAGTTCTGGCACATCAGCTACGAAACATGAAATCATGGCAACATCTCCGGCTTGTTCGAACTCCTCAAGAACTGCCAACTCCTCAGCATATTGGGCGTAAGTGCTGGAATCTTTCTCAGCTAAATCTGGATTTGCAACTTTGCTCCTAATACGCACACCTTTGGCTGGATCTCCGATGATGTTGTCCTTGGAATGATCTTCATACCATCTCTTGTTGCGTCTTCCTTCTTCTTCCAACAGTGGTTGTTCCGTGATTTCAACTGATGGGATAACCTGAGCTGTGAGAGATGTTGGGATCTTCAGAACTGGTGATTCATTTGCTGTTGAGTCTAGATCCTCAACATGGACAATATTTTGAACCGAGCTAGGTTGGGCTTCGGATGCTGATGCAGTTGGAGTGACATCAGCTGAAGTTCCCCCTTGAGATGAGCTGGGATCCTCACATTCATCTTCAGAGGAACAAGGATCATCATCCTCGGTTGCCCATACCAATGGTTCAGCTAGATTCTTCTGCCTTAGAACCTGCGATCTGGTGAGAGCTGGTGGAACATGTGGATCTGCTTGTTGTCCTTTCGCCTGTTCCCTACACTCAAAAGTAGATTTATCAAAACTAACATGAGGTGTTATCTCCACAACACGAGAACTGTTGTTAAAAACTCTATAAGCCTTGATCCGAGCAGCATATTCGAGAAATATGCCCTTCGAAGCCTTGGCGTCAAAAGTTTTCAACTGAGTCTTCCCATTGTTGTGAATATAACACTTAGAACTAAAAACGCGAAAATATGAAATATCAGGCTTCCGGCGTCTCCATAGTTCATATGGAGTCTTTCCCAACCGCTTGGTCAGAAGAGACCGGTCCTGGGTGTAGCAAGCTGTATTGATTGCCTCAGCCCAAAATCTCTTTGGCAGAGCTGAGCTTGTCAACATGGATGTAGCAGCATCCTTCAGCGTTCGGTTCCTTCGCTCGGCTACTCCATTCTGTTGTGGAGTACGAGCAGCCGATGTTTGATGAGTGATTCCGTGCTTCTTGCAGTATTCGATGATGGTTTCATTGAGGAACTCGGTTCCACGGTCTGATCGGATAGAAATGATTTTCTTCTCTTGTTGGTTAGATATCCGATCCATCAGCTTGGGTAGCTCATCTCGGGTTTAACTATTGTGACGCATGAAAATGGTCCACGTGTACCTAGAGAAATCATCAGTAACAACAAGTGTATATTCGTTACCATTCATGCTCTTGGGAGTAACAGGCCCGAAGAGATCCATATGGATCAGCTGCAATACTCGGTCGGTTGATGGAATCGTTTTCAACCGAAAGGAGGATCTAGCGAGCTTTCCCAGCTAACAAGCACTGCAGATATGTGTTGGTGAAAACACAAGGTTCGGAATACCCTTTGCATGTTCCTGTCTCGCAAGGCGGTTCATTGTCTTGAAATTCAGATGGTTGAGCCTTTTGTGCCACAGCCAGCTCACATCTGAACTGCTCTTTGATAACAGACAGGTGTCAGGAGGACTACTATTCCAATCTGCATAGTAGACGTTCCCGGTTGGGGATCGATTTCCCAACAATATGACTTGCTTTGTTCTGACATTTTTAACCCTGCAGCCCTGCGCATCAAACTTGACAGAGAAACCATTATCACATAATTGGATAATGGAGAGCAAGTTATGCTTCAATCCATCAACATATGAAACATTGGGAATAGACACGAGATTGGTTTCAAGGGTACCGTAGCCTTTGGTGTGACCTTTTGAGTTGTCACCAAAGGTAACTGATAGTCCTTCCTTCTCCACGAAACTTCCAAGCAAATCCATCAGATTTGTCATGTGTTTCGAGCATCCACTGTCTATCACCCACATGGTATGTGATGCTTTATTCTTCCTCAGCTGTTCCTCCTGCTCCTGCACAGAGAAACACGCTTAGGTCCCCAATTTTAGTTGGGTCCTGGAGGGTTAGAACCAGTTCCCCCTTGAACTGTGAGTCGTTTTTCCCTGTAGACTCAGATAGATTTATCATTCCAAATTATTTTTCCTTCTCCATCAACTATAACAACACCTCGGTCATCCTTAAGCTTGTTGTTATTATTGAAGTTCTGTTTCTTGGGAGGAGATTGATTTCTCCCATTGTGGGCTTTAGGAGGAGAGGCGTTCCCCCTGTTTTGTTGACGTTTCTGACCCTTTTGGTTTTGCAGATGAGGTCGGACGCCATTTTGTAATCTTTGTGGCTGAGTCTGATTTCATTTTCCTGACTGTCGACTACAGCTGTTCATGCCCGGTTGTTGATTCATGTTCTGGCATGAATATCCGCAGCTGTTGGAACTGTTCCACATTGGTCGACTCTGATGGAACCTCTGGTTGTTCTGATGATGGAACTGATGTTGATTTAGATGGTTGAATCCCTGTCGGTTCTGTTGATTCCATCCCTTCTGAGGTCGGTTCTGAGGTCGGTTCTGATTGTATCTCCGATGTCTCCGATTTCTCTTCTGAGTCCTGGAACATTCCCCCTCGGTTGTTATCCCAACCGATGGATTCTTCAGTTCTCCAACCACAGCTCCTTTTCATTTCTCAGTTGTTGTTCCCTTAGCAGGTTGTGTTGTAGGTACTTGCTGTGACGTGGAGGTTGGATTAATTTGGGGAGTTGCAGACTCAACAGTATTTGGTTTGGCAACCGTGACATCCACAGCCTTGATAAAGGTTGCGGGTGGAATTCCAGTGTCCTTGACCATGTCGTAGCCGAGTCCAGACACGTCATCTATTTGTCTTCGGTAACTGATGAGATTCTCGATGATTTTGGATGATTGATATAGCTTTATCAGGTTGTCCTTCTCAGTTTGTAGATCCTTGAGAAGAACAGCTATATGCTCGGTCTGTGCGTCTGACATCTTCATTAGCTGGTCGATCTGTACCTCTTGCTTGTTCAACTGTTCATGCTGCTCCTTAATCTGCTCCTTCAAATCCTCATCGGTTGGAGCCTTAGTTTGGATGGCCACATTCAGTTGACTTTTGAGATCATCAATCTCTTCGGTTTGACTTTTAATCATATCGTCCTTTTCGGTTAAGGATTCTTCAAGTCTGGCAAACTGTTCTTGAAGATTCTTAAACTCAACCGATTGCTGATGCAATTCCTCACTGAGTTCTAGGTTGTCACCCCAAGAGGGTTCCAACTCTTCATCTACTGAGTCCTGCATGTTAGTAATATTGGAAGAATTTAAATTAACTGGACTAGAATGTACCTCAGCATCATCATGGTCGGTTCCAAATGCAATGAGATATTGATCCTGTCCGATAGCGTTGTTGGTGGAAGTCAGCTCGTCCTCATCTTCAATGTCGGTGAAGATGTCCATGTCATCAGCTGCTTCTTCTGCAACCATGGCCTTGTTCTTTGCATTTTGCTTGGCCCTCAACGCATCTCTATCTTTGTTCGAAAGATCTGAACAATCAACTTTGAAGTGTCCCTCTTTGCCGCTTTCAAAGCAACTGTTGGTCACAGGCTTTGAGCTATCTCGAGTTCGGTTGGATTTATAGAACCGCTTATATTTTCCGAACCGAGTATCTATGTCAGCTAGTTTCTTTGACAAGGCGGCTATACTCTGTTGCAGCTCTTCTCTGCTTGGCTCCTTTGAAGCTGTGTCCACAGATTTTGTTGCCCTTGATGTTTGCTGCTTGGAATAGTCGGCTACAAGTGCTACTGTCTTTGTTCCTGAACCAACATCCTCATGTCGACTCGTCTGCACCGAGGACTGAGTTGATCTTCGTCGGTTCACCTTGTACTCGTTTCCTTTCAAAACTGAGAACAGTCTGTCAGTTCCCATCTCTCCAAGATCAACTCGGCTTTCATGAATGTTGGTGAAGGTGTCCCACTCAGCTGGTAGTGCTTGTAATACTTTGAGATTGATCTCTCTCAAAGTATATTTTCCTCGTCGGATAGACTGAATCCTTCGGATGATATCCATGAACCAAAGCTCCAATTGTTCAATGGTTTCATCGACTCTTAGACAGAAATTGTCAAAATCTTGACAGGCATGGGAGAACTTGTTCTCCTTGGTTTCGTCACTCCCTTCACTAAGAGATGCCAAAATGTCCCACATCTCTTTAGTTGTGTTGCACTCTTCTATCCATGGAAGATAGTCTTGTCCAACTGTGGATATGATAGTGCTCTGAGCCCAGATATCCAGCTGGCTCACTTTAGCTTCCTCAGGAGTAAAATCTTCTGGCTTCTTCTCGACCATCACCTCAGTTGCATCCCCATCATTGGGATTTGTAAGAGTGCAAATGACTTTTTCCATGATGGTGATCGGTCCGGATGTAATCACTAGTTGCATTCGATGATGCTTGGACAGTAGAATCTACTTCATCCGAGTTTTCCAGGATGTATAATTCACAACCGAGAACATGACGACAATCTTGTCTTTAACATCCATCTGCACACAACAAACAGACGACAAATGCAAGCAGAAATGCACTAACATGAAAAAGATCTATTCAGTTGACCACTGAAGAAAAACACCTCAATTCACACCTCGTGAAACAGAGACAGCAGTCTTTTGAACCACTGCTCTGATACCACTTGATGGTCCCGATACGAGTTCTGGTGTATGGGGGGGAGGAATACACCAGTTAGGAATTTTAAAACAACCCCCTGAAAAAATACCACAACTGAGTAAGACGACTCAGTTGGAATCACAACTGAGTAAGAATACTCAGCTGGAAGAGTGGTGCTATGCGGAATATGGTGGAAACAACAATAACTCGTATAAAACAACTCATGCTCAGATGCAAGGTCGGTCAACAACCAAATCAGTTGAAATGTAAAGATGCAGTTTTGAGTGTTGGTTAGTTGGTCAGTTGGATATGCAAAAAGTAACTGAATTGAAAACACAACACAAAGGAATTACGTGGTTCAGAGAGAACTCCTACGTCCACGGAGAGTTGTGAGTCCACACAACTCAGTCCAAATTCTTTAGGACAGCTACCACAAAGCTTACGTGGGCTTTGCAACCGTTCAGATAAGTTTGCGGGTACTTATCAACCTTTCTACTCAATTTCGGGAAGAGCAGGATCCTAACAACCTTTTTAGGGGATGTGTATAAGGGTGGGTTTTCCAACTACTAGCACAAACAAAGAAGTGAGCTAGGATCTAAGCTTGAACAAATGAAGACTCAAACTAAGATCGAAAACACCAAGACAGATTCTAACTCTCTATGAACTCTCAACTGGTGATGTTCTTAGAGGATAATTTCAGTTAAGCTTGTGTGCAGTATATCATCGTTCTTTCGCTCGTCTGTCTCTTTTCTCTGTCTTGTGTTCTATCTTGATGAATGAATGAATGCCTCTATTTATAGGCGGTGAGAATCAACTAGCCGTTGGAAGAGCCGTTGATCTCTGTTCTGTGAAAGCGATGGCTTGTCTCTCATCTCTGCAGATTTTCCCAATTTGGCAACTGTGAACTTCTGCTTTCCATCTGAGACAGCCTTGTGTTGGGCCAAATTAGGTAATGACAGAATGCCAAACCTTCACGTGACTTCCTTTTTGAAATTTAAATTTCAACCTTTGTCTTTCAACATTGGTTGGTCGGTTGAGAAGTTTGATCTTCATCTGAGTGGTCTTCAGCTGATGTTCCATCTGATCGCTACCTTCATCTGACCTTCTGTCCTAAGAGGAACAGTTGAACCCTCAGCTGCCTTGAACTTCATGTTGTCTATCTATCAGATTGAGTCTTGCAACTGATGTTCCATCTGAACAGTTGGCTTAAATGCTCAGTTGTCTTTCTTATATCTGATGTTCTATATCAGAACAGTTGGCTTGAACGCTCAGTTGTCTTTCTTCCATCTGATGTTCTATCCGAGTATGGCCATGATGCCGTCTTCAGCTGGAGTCCTGTAAAGATAAAATCTGAACATTTCTCAAACAGCGAGCCTAACTACTAACATTAGGAAATGGCAACATCTACTCGGTTGGGGTCAGTTGGTTTTGGAATCAATCAAAACTTTACTAAATTTCCCAACACTTCGGGACCATCAGTTTTCCGCTTCTTCTTTGGTCAATATTCGAGCGAGGGGAGACGAAGGCCGCGGAGTGAGCCGAAGAATACAAATTGTTGTGGCTAAGATTATCTTTATATTAATAATCAGAGCGAAGACTTCCATAAAATCGGAGCTGAAGGCGGAGCAAAAAAAAATCTGAAAACTGAAAAAACTGGAAATAAAAAAAAATATGGTCAACAAGTCAAACGGTCAAACTCAGTTTGACCGGGTCAAACCCGGTCTCTTACTAGAGACCAGTATCACAGGAGACTACCTCAACAAAAAATATATTATAGATCTTTTTATTTACTGAATTATTTTAATTGGTCTTCAATCTTTATGGGAAAATTTGTGCATAAAAATAGAAAATACCCAAGAAACTAACCGGGTTAAATAATTTCATTGAAAAAATGAAAGTGAATATATCGAAGACAAAGAGAGGCTATGATAAAAAAAATTTACAGTCGAAAATTGATAGAGTTTGTTCGAAAATCTAGTGCATTGCCCCACATAATCAAAATTTTCTTATTACTTAGTCGTTGAAGTTCATAAATTTGCTTCAAAGTTCTAACTTTGATGATCATCTATGTATTGTTTCAAATACTTATGATAATATTTCAGTTTTCTATTGAATTATTGAAGGGGAACGTCACCATATATAGGGGTTCGTGAAGGAGAAGGACAATGAGAAGGCATTTGATGTGGTGGTGGTGGAGTGCTTTCTTCTGTGAGAAGAGAAGATCTGGAGAGAAAAACGGATGAGGAAGAAATGGGAGAGAGATAAAGGAGTTCTTTAGTGAGAAGATACGAAGAAAAAAATAGAGGATGGAGTAAGGGAAGAGAGAAATAGAGTGATGTGGGAGGAAATAAAAATAATATTGAATAATGGAGAGTAAAAAAAGTCTTAAAGTGCTTGGATTAATACTTTTAAAAAGTTAATGTCGTAATTTTTGTGTTTTCCCCCCTTAAAACTACTACTATAATCCAACGATATATATTTTTTTTACTTTATAATCTATGAAATTAGAACTATTTTTACATTTAGTCTGTATTATTATTATTATTATTATTATTATTATTATTATTATTATTATTATTATTATTAAGGTTAATTGCAAATGAAGCACAACGTTTTCACTCATTTGCAATAATAGTACCACTTTTTATTACCGGTATATCAAGGCACGACCTTCAAATTTCATTGTGATTCGAATCACGTCTTTAATTTCCGGTGACCGGATAATTGACATGGACTAGCATTTGACTATTTTTGAAAGTTAGAATTGCAGGCACATTACAAAAATATTCCACATCAGTTTTCATCACTGGAAATTGAGTGATGTAAATTGCAATGAAATTTGAAGGTCGTGTCTTGATATGTCAATAATAAAAAGTGGTGTTATTATTGTAAATGGGTGAAAAAGCAGTGTCTTCATTTGCAATTACTCCATCCGTCCATGTTTTAAAGTCTCATTTGCTCTTTAAAAATTGTCCCTAATTTAAAGTCTCACTCTGCTTTTTGGACATTACTACCCTCCCTTCTCTTTCTTATTTACTACCCCTTTACCACTAAAGGGCCCACCCAAATATCATTAGCCTATCTTTTTCTTCCACTCACTTCACCTATTTCTCCCACTCACTTCACCTTTTTCCTAATGCAATAATTAACAAAAGTAACCCAATATCATTAGCACTACCCTTTTTTCCCACCCACTTCACCTTTTTCAGTTTTCTTAATCTCCGTGTCAACACCCTAATGGTACTTTAAATTGGGGACGGAGGGAGTAGGGGTGTCAAAATCGGCCCGAATAGGCCCGGCCCGACGGGCCAACCCGACCTGCCCGTAGTATGGATTGGGCTGGGCTGCTATTTTTGAAGGCCCGAAAAAACCCAGGCCTACCTGGCCCGACCTGAGCGGCCCGACGGGCTAGTCGGGCACGGGCCCAAATAGCCCGGCAGGCCACCGGGCCAACCCGACCCGAGACTATCATTTAACACAAATTACATTTTATGTGTTTATTTCTAAAAAACCCTACCTCCTGGACAGTTGCCACTCGCCAACCAACTTCTCAAAAACCCTACCTCCTTCATTTCTCCATTCGATCGCCAACATCCACCGTCCCACCGCCACCGGTCACGCCCGTCGCCAGCCTCCAGGTTTCCTCTCTCTCTCTCTCTCTCTTTCTCTCTCTCTCTCTCTCACTCTCTCTCTCTCTCTCGCAAAACAATCTATTGGAAATGGCTGCTAGCCTGCTAGAACTATTTTCTTGCTGCTTCAACTTTATCTTTCTCTTACAACATGTTCTTCATATCTGATAAAATTTCTAAGATATGAGTTACTTAAATATTCTGTAACTTGATTTTTCTTGGGCCGATTTTAGTAGTTGTTTGAGATAGATATATATCTAATAATATTACTTAAATTTAGTAGCCAAAAGTCCATCATGAAGGGAAGTGGAGCTTTATCAAACTGCATTTGGGGAAAAATTAATACGAATTCTTTTAATGATGTACTGATGTGCAACAATGGGATTGGCTTATGTTGGCTTAAGTTTTTATTTTTATTTTTTAAATATACAGATGACTAACTTGAATTTGGGTGACATTACATAGAGGCATAGAGCCAAAGTGAGAATATTAGTTATACGAAAATATTGTGTTAATGGCTGGAGTGTTTTCTTTTTTTTTTTTGTTGCAAATCTCGATCTTGTAATATTTCTTTGAATAAAATATAGAGAAGAGAAAATGAGGAAAATCTACAGCCTAATAATCTATTAGGATCTTGTAATATTTCTTTGATCCTATGGTTTTTACAATTTATACTTTTAGTTCATCAGAAATTTTAAGATTAAATATATGGGCTAACTGTCGAATTCTTGGACTAATTTCAGCTTGTTTATCGATGTGTAGGAAACTAGGAATGGATATCGAAAGCGATGATATTGATACCAATGATATGGTTATGGATAAGGGGAATGATGACGAGGATGAAGTGCAATTATTGGAGTCTTCTCCTCCTAATAGTGCTCCAGGTAACTCGTCTTCTTTTGTGGATTGTAGTAATAAGAGGTCGGATGTGGAAATTAATGACTCGGGTAGTTCTAAAAGACAAAAATCTGATGTATGGCCATTTTATGAGAAACCTTGCATGATAGATGGTCAATTAAAGTGTAAATGCAAGCGTTGTGGTACTTATTACACTTGTCACCCTAAGAATGGCACCACTCATTTGAAGTGTCACATCAATAAATGTTTTAAACCTCCTAAGTTTCAAAATGTGAGTGCTATGTTTGATAATCGAGCTGCATTTTTGTCAAAATGGAAATTTGATGCTAAGGAGTATAGGGATAAGTTTGCTAGAGCTATTATTAAGCACGATCTTCCATTTTCTTATGCTGAGTATGATGGAATTAATGACTTGAATGCAAGCTTGAATCCTGAGTTCCAACCTATCACTAGAAACACAGCTAGAAATGATTGTATGAAAGTGTTTGAATTGGAGAAGAATAATTTGAAGAAGTTGTTAGCTAATCATTGTGGAAGAATTTGTTTGACTTCCGATGTGTGGACTGCTGTGACAACAGCAGGCTATATGAGTGTAACTGCGCATTTTGTGGATGAAAATTGGGTGTTAAATAGCAAATTGCTTTCTTTTGGTGAATTGGACACTGCACATACTGGCCTTGAATTGTCTACTAAGCTGCTTGATGTCCTTAAGGATTGGGATATTGAATCCAAAGTTTTTTCATTGACTTTGGATAATGCTTCTAACAATGACAGCATGGTTAGATTCTTGAAGGAAAGACTTAATTTGCAGAATAGCTTGTTGTGTGGGGGTGAATTTTTTCATGTAAGGTGTTGTGCACACATTTTGAATTTGATTGTTCAAGAAGGCTTAAAGTGTTTGGAAGATGCATTGAAAAGAATTAGAAAAAGTGTGCTATATGTGAAGCATAATGATGCGAGGTTGAGAGAGTTCCAAAAGTGTATCGAGGAGGTTAACTTGATTGATGTTAGTGGGGGTTTCTTGAAGTTAGATGTATCAACTAGATGGAATTCTACCTATTTAATGCTTGAAAGTGCTATTAAGTTTCGTCGAGCATTCACTTGTTTGAGCTACAATGATACTAACTACAAGTTTTGCCCAACTAATGAAGAGTGGGAAAGAGGTCAAAAGATTTGTGATTTCTTAGAACCTTTTAACACCATCACTAATGAGATCTCGGGGTCATCATATCCTACCTCTAGCTTGTATTTCACGCAAGTTGCACAAATTGAGATGAAGTTGAATGAACTTGTTGATTCGGATGATGAGGTGATTAAGGATATGGCGTCAAGAATGAAGGTTAAATTCGATAAGTATTGGGATGACTATTGTGCCACTCTCGTGTTTGGAAGTATTCTTGATCCCAATTCAAAGTTGAAATTCTTGACGTTTTGTTACAAAAGACTTGACCCAAAGGGTTATGAGGCCAAAGTGAAGAAAATCAAGGATTTGTTTTATAAGCTCTTTAGTGAATATGAAAAACTTGATAGTGGTGCATCAATCTCAAGTGCTACTTTCCATCCAAGAGAAATTCCTCCCCAATCTCAACCACATGCCGGCACAAGTCGTGGCTCCATCATGGATGTAAGTATGCTTGTTTATCAATTGTTAAAGTTTCATATTTTTTTTAAATAATTTTTAGATTTAATATTTGTTATATAAATATTTTTTGTCTTGCTCTTGTAGGAGTATAATCAAGAGTTGAGTGAAGATGATTCATTTATTGGCAAGAATGAAGTTGATTTGTACTTGGAAGAGCGTTTCAAACCCTTTCCAAAGGTAAGCGTTTTAGAATATTGGAAATTGAATGCTAATCGGTACCCTCGACTTGCAAGGATGGCTAAAGATATCTTAAGCATTCCAATCACCACGGTTGCTTCGGAATCTACATTTAGCATTGGTGGTCGCATCTTGCACAAGTATAGAAGTTGTATGCTTCCCGGTACCGTTCAAGCACTCATTTGCACTCGCAATTGGTTGCATGGTTTCAAAGAAGTGAAAACATCGGGTAATGATACGTTTATACAATTATATTTGCACTCGGAATATTTATTATAGAAATATCTATTGCCTACTAACTTATTTTTCTTTACATGTTTCTTTTAATTGTAGAAACGGAAGAGGACGTGGAGGAAATACGTGTGTCCAAAGAAGATTCAAATGGTGTTTGATTTAGTCTACGCGACTTGCTTTGTTGATGTTTGTTTAGTAATTTAGTTTATTTACGTGACTTTGTTGATTTAGCGTTCTTAAAACTTGTTGGATGTTGTCATGTTGATTATTGTTTTTGTTGGATTTTTTATCACTTATTAAACATGTTACATGGATTTAATTATGGATGTATTGTGATTTTTCTGTTTTGGGTGTAGTTATACAGTGAGAAACTAAGAATATATGAATTTCTAAATCTGTCCAGGTACGGGCCGGGCTGGCCCGATTGGCCCGGCAGCCCGCATGGGGCCGGGCTGGGCCACCATTTTTGGTGGCCCGCAAAATTTTCGTGCTGGCCCGACCCGACCCGAAATCTACCGTTTGGCCCGGTGGGCCGAGCCGGGTTGGCCCGGCCCGATGACTTTGACAGCCCTAGGAGGGAGTAGTATTTATCAATTAAACGGTTAAGTTATAGTTCAGTTTAACTGGTTGAATCATTTGAACTATGACCCGAAGGTTTCGCCAGTTCAATCTGTTGTTAGGTTTTTAAAAATTGATTCAAGCTTTTGATGTCATGTTTTATTTGTTTTTTTTTTTTTAGCAAACTACGAAGACCGTTCATTAATCATTAGGGTTGCATCAATGGCAGCAGTTCGTTGAAGCGAAATAGGAAGTGGAGCAAGATAAACACAAGAAAAAAGAGGGGAATGAGCTAGTCTAGCGATTTCATTGGCAAAGCCATTACAAGCACGCCTGATCTACAAAACAAGACTTGATCGAAGTTATGAGAGCACTGCAAACTATCCGCTACAAAGGAGCCAAGGGGGAGCGGGGAATACAATTTCGTTGAGACAAACCGAGAAGATGTTGATTATCAATTTCAATACCAAGAGCTCTAAAGCCCAACTTAGTTACTTTAGAAAACCCTAACCGGCAAGCAAAAGCTAAAGTTTGACGTCGTCACAAGAAGGAAGAAATAGAGAAGACCTTTATGATAGTACCTCCATGATCATTGGTGACGCCTCCAAGACCTGCTTCACCATTCAAACCAAGAGACGCGTCTAAATTCATCTTATGCTAGTTAGTCAAGGGTGGAAGTTAACGGTGAGAAGGGCGGAGAAAATTAAGAGAAATGGAAGGGCAGTGGAGGGCCTAGATTCCGCAAGCAAAGACAAAGACATTGAGAAACTCTCCAAGTGTAAAGGAGAGTAGAAATTGAAAATGACGGAATTTTGAGCTTTTCATAAAGCCCAAATAAGAACACCAAAAGATCCAACATACTCTTGGCTTTTGCTCTGGAAGACGTTGAGGATCTAGTCTTAAATTGAAAGAGTTGTGGGGTTGCAAGGTAGTTGAAGATGAAGAATATTTGCTCGCCAGAAGAAAGTGACCCTAATCACAGTTAGGGAAGACATGTTGCAAAGATTCAGGGGCATTTCCACAACAAGATCAAATGGTGTCGAGAAGGATTCCTCTTTGTTGCAAATTCAACTTGGTGGGGGAGTGCCTCTCATGCAGTGCCAAAAAAAGAGACGGATCTTTTAAGTTTGTGTCCACATCAAGTGCAACTTCAGGTAATCTTTTAAATTTGTCATTCAAAAGGTCTTTTTTTTCCTATCAATATTCTCATATATTTGTAACATCTTTTCACTAGCTTCTTTTCCTCATTACAACTATGTACATAGTGGTTATGGTGAGATTGATCATTAAAGTAAGAATAGGAGAATATGCATCCTCTCTCTCTCTCTCTCTCTCTCTCTCTCTCTCTCTCTCTCTCTCTATGTTCGCAACACCATCAATGCCACCATCGACGACTTTGTCAATGTAGTGGTAGAAGATGTCACTGATCTTGGCGTAGATTGTGCATTACGTTCATAGAGGTGATGCATTTGATATTTTTTTTCAATGCATCAATTTTGTGTCCCCGCATCACCGCTGCTCGTCGTCGTATTGGATCGTGAAAATGCTCACATTGGTAGAGGAATTGAGAATATCACCCTTCCACAAAAATGTGCCCTATGGTGTGCTGAGCACATGTTTTAGAGCAACGCAACGGCGCCATTTTGGAGCAGATTTTCCATTGGTGTTGCTGCCGCCAATTTGCAAGCGGAGCAGAATGACTCATTTGCGCCATTTTGGAGCGCCTAGGTGGGGGAGAGGGTAATGAGGTGGCGGTGTGGGATCTGATGAAGAAGTGAAAGATAAAAGTAATTACAAAATTAAAAAACAAGAGCCATTCTTTCAAGAATGACACTTTTGTAAGATTTTTGGAGTGTCATTCGGACCCACCAAAAATGGGTTGATGCCCACCATTCGGTGGAAACCATTATGGATGCTCTTAATTAAGAAAGATGATAAAGTTGTGAATGAAATTAGGGTCTCACTTGTTGTGAGTGGAAAAAGTGAAATAAAAGTTAAAACTATTGTGAGTGGAATGAAGGTCCTACTTGCTGTGAATAAAAAACTGAAATAGCGTTAAAGTTGTTGTGAATAAAATAAGAGTCTTAGTTGTTCTGAGTGAAAAAAGTAAAAAGAGATTGAAAGTTGTGTTAGAAATGGATTATAAATAGCATTATTCCATAATTAATTATTGAAATTAATTGGAAAACTGTGGAAACAAACGATAGATTTAAAATCTACGTTTCACTATATTTTAGTGTATTTAATTGTTCAAATCCATTTTGTGGTGAATGATCAATTAATACATAAATATTGACAGTTGAAGCTTGGAAATAAGGATTGTGTGGTTTGTGTCCCATATCGAAATATTATCAAAGTGTGTAGTTAATTATAAGGAAAAGCACTTGAACGCGAAGTAATCTTTGTGCTCTCTTATGGGTGTATGTTCTTGTGGCCTATGGGCTAAACCATTAACCCTACAAGAATGGTGCGAAGCATCGCCCGAATTCGCCATAGCCAAGCACATGCACGTCACACTTATTGTAATGGGCGCTTTGAGGCGCACTCTGAAGGAGCATTAAAGAGCCATTGTTCTTTTGGCTAAGCCACGTAACTAGGTGACTCGAGCCATAGGATAACGGATGGAGGAGGAACGGACCAAAGCATCACGATAAGGGTTTGAAACGGATAGAATTGACTGCACCGAGCGATAACCCTACCGTAAGACTGACAGATAAGACCGAACTCATTGTGTGACGTCCAACCGCACCATACGGTACGCGGTTGTGGACGGTTATGGCCGAATGTTTGCCGTGTTTCGACCTTCTCCTTGGCCAACAGGCGCAACCCTTCGCAAATAGTCGTGTATGGCCTATAAATAGACCCCTATAGAATCTGATTCATTCACTCATTCGAATCGCAATTTGATTACTCATATCATTATATAGTTTAAGTCCTAGAAATAATATACTCAGTCTTGAGTATCAAGTTGTACGTCGGAACGTGTACACGTAGTACAACGTCTCGAGTTCACCCCAAACCATTGTATCTTGAAGGTAATTGCTATAGACCGCGTCTAAAGTTTAATTATAGAATTGATTTTTCGAGTAAGGTATAAATTTATGCCAACTGATTATATATATTAGTCTGGAAAAGATTGTGGAACAATTGGTTGTCGACAAAGGCAAGTCCCCAACGGATGAATCCAGTTCCACTGATAAAGAGATTCCAAATGCGACCCATGTGCCCATCGATCCAAGGCCACGTTTCAAATTTCCTATTTTCTCCGAAATAAAGGATCCACTCAGTTGGTTATATCGCTACGAGCTATTTTTTATGAATCAAAATGTCCAACCAGCAAAGCGAATCTCAACTGCTGCTTACTATCTCAACGGAGATGCTCAATTGTGGTATCACCACTTACACTAAGATCAACCTCATATTTCTTGAGAATATTTCCGAGATTATTGTATTTAGCACTTTGGGCATCCAGGTGGTGCAAATCCATTAGGTGACTTATCAAATCTCAAGCAAAATGGTTGCCCAATTGAGGACTACATTAAGGAATTTCAAAGTCGCATAGCTCGTGTCCCACCGTTACGTATGGAGTATCAAGTTTCAATCTTCACAGCCAGCCTCGATGAAGTTTTTCACCTGGATGTTGAATATCAAAAGCCATTAAATCTGACCGATGGCCATCAGTATTGCACAACTCTTTGTGAGAAAAGTACAACTATAAACTTCCACTTAGTCAAGAGAACCTCGTCTGCCCCCTAAATTCTCGACTTAATTGCCACCACTACCCACCACTCACCTTACAACAATTGCCAATCCTTCTTCAACTTGCACAACTTTACCATCGTCTATTAAGAGGCTATCCAAATTAGAAGCAGTCGGACGCGCTAAAGGACTGTGCTACAACTGTGATGATACCTTATCACCTAGCATCGGTACAAAAAATTGTTCAGTCTTTGGATGGAGGATGACAAAGAAGAAGAATGCGGCAGTCACATCGAGCCCACTGTTTCTCTTTATGCCATAGCAGGACTCCGTCACCCAAATACTCTTCAAATACAAGTGCGAGTCGAGGATACATATATGCTTACGATGCTTGATTCCGGAAACACCCAAAACTACATCAATACCCAAACCGCTCTCTCACTTGGTTCACCAATCACACCTCGCGAAAACTTCCGAGTAGTAGTGGCGACTAGCGAAAAACTTCTCGGCATAG
Source organism: Schizonepeta tenuifolia (assembly GCA_029490685.1). Classification (NCBI taxonomy): domain Eukaryota; kingdom Viridiplantae; phylum Streptophyta; class Magnoliopsida; order Lamiales; family Lamiaceae; genus Schizonepeta; species Schizonepeta tenuifolia. The sequence goes on from CM055956.1 coordinate 11,656,735, forward strand.
GTGTTTGTGAACAAGTGAAACTTAGTAAGGATGGTGTCACTTTTCATATTAATCGTTTTGTCTTACCCTTCACTGGTTTTGATATCATACTTGGAGTCAAATGGCTAGAGGAATTGAGAGATTTTATTTGTAACTTTTGGAAGCAGAGAGTCAATTTTACTTTGCAGGGAAGAACCATAACATGGACGGGAGAGACACCATAACATGAGGCTTTCCTTGCACTTTATGCATCCCATCATTTCCTATGAACATGCAATGGCGGAGATTTTGAACTCATTCAACACCATTTTTTCAGAACGCACATCACTACCCCCACCACAAAAGTGTGATCACTGCATCATTTTAAAATCTGGAGTAGATCTTGTAGTAGTGAGGCTATATCGCTATCCATAACTACAAAAGGATGAAATTGAGAAATAATGTTCGGAGATGCTCGTGAAGGGAGAAATTCAGCCGAGCCAAAGCCCGTTTTTCTCTCCCATATTGTTGGTGATAACTCTTGGCGATTTTGCATCGATTACAGAGAATTAAATGCTCAAACCATTATAGACAAATTTCCCATCCCAGTCATTGATGATATCTTATATGAACTTCATGTGTCTCGATTTTTTACAAAGTTAGATCTACGCTCTGGGTACCACCAAGTCAGGATGAGCTCAGAAGATGTGGAGAAAACAACGTTTTGCACCACCACAGCCATTTTAAATCCCTCGTAATGCCGTTTAGCTTGTGAAACGCCCCCTCAACCTTCCAAGCACTTATGGATGAGGTATTTGGACCTCATTACCGCAACTTCGTGCTCGTCTTCTTTGATGATATTTTGATGTATAACTATACATGGGTAGAACAACTGCAACATATCACAATTGTTTTTGGATTACTCCAACTCCACACATTATTCCTTAAACGACCAAAATGTGTTTTTAGAGTGTCTGAGCTTGCTTATCTCGGCCATGTGATTAACGCACAAAGTGTAGCAGTAGATAACTCAAAGATTCAAGCAGTTCTTGATTGGCCAGTGCCTACCACCATTACTGCTCTACAAGGATTTCTCGACCTTGCCGGCTTCTATCGATGCTTCATCTAAAAATTTGGAGTGCATGCAGCACCCTTGACTTCACTCCTTCGACGTAATTCTTTTTGTTAGTGTAGTAGGCTTAGAAAGCATTTAACGAACTTAAAAATACCCTATCAAGTGCAACTGTATTGCAGCTGCCCGACTTTTCTAAACCATTCTAGATCAAGTGCGATGCATCGGGAGTGGGGATTAGAGCAGTTCTACGACAAGATGGCCACCCTATTGCTTTCTTTAACAAGAAACTTTTCTGACTGTCACAATAAGCTTCTTGCATATGAGCGAGAATTAATTGGATTAGTTCAAGCTATAAGGAATTGAAAGCACTATCTCTAGGGACGCTCATTTGTTATTCGCACGGACCATTATAGCCTCAAAAACTTGTTGCAACAATGACTAACAACCTCTCCACAACAACATTGGATGAGCAAACTCTTGGGTTTTGATTTTAAGTGGAAAAACCCGGAAAATTGAACAAAGTAGCAGATGCTCTATCTCGCTGTGATACCGAGTACGCAACCCTCATGGCAGTCACGATGGTTTACTCTCAACTACTGCAGGATCTGAGGCAAGTAAAACCAAAATTCCATGGAAGCGCGTGCTATTTTCGAGAAGGCAGCTCAAGGAGATTATCCTAATTGGACATCTATATACAACCCAACTCAGACTCTATTCCAACAATTTTAGCCGTCGTCTACAATGCTACACATGAAGGGATTCAAAAAACTCTACAGTGACAAAAACGCGAATTCGTTTGGGAAGGCATGGCTTCGTAGGTGAGGGACTTTGTCACCAATTGCGCAATTTGCCTAAAAAATAAATTGAAAAACATGCATCCTGCAGGTTTGTTACAGCCCCTACCAATTCCCGAACACATTTGAACCGATACTTCAATGGATTTTATCGATGGACTACCCAAAGTAGGAGCGAAATTAGTAATCTTTGTCGTAGTCGATCGTTTCTCAAAATAATGCTCACTTTATGGCACTCTCACATCCTTACACGACTGCTTCAGTGGCTCATTCATTTTTTTCTAACATTTTCAAGTTACATGGTTTGCCTGAATCTATTGTGAGTGACAAAAATGTTGTTTTTACGAGCTCATTTTGGAAGAAATTATTTCAATTATGTGGCACAAAGTTAGCTTTCTTATCATCTTACCACCCACAAACAAACGGTCAGACGGAAGTGGTCAACCGAATGCTTGAAATGTATCTCAGATGTATGTATGGTCGGTGATCACCCGTGCAATTGGGTTGCTTGGTTGTTGTGGGTGGAATTCTGCTACAACACATCTTTTCACTCAGATTTTGGCACTTCTCCATTCAAGGTTGTTTATGAGCGTGAGCCACTGAGACTTGTCTCATATGAACCAGATTCAACAAAAATTGAGGTTGTCAATGAAGCTTTGAAGAGCTGAGATGAAATCTTGTGCGATTGTCGAAATCATCTCATTCGGGCACAAGAGATAATGAAGTATGCTTATGACAATCACCACCGCGAGGTTACTTTGGAAGAAAGCCAGTGGGTTTGGCTTTGCCTACAACCTTATCGTCAATTTTACGGTCGCTAAGTGTGCCTCTACCGAGTTATCACCACGGTATTTTAGGCTATTCAAAATCCTAAAACGGATAGGCAAATTTGCATACAGATTATCCCTTCTGGAAGGCAGCAAAATCCATAATGTTGTTCATATTTCGATGCTTAAGGAGTATAAGGGGGTACCACCAACAGAATTAGCCACACTGCCCACACTTTACATGATGAGAAATTCATGCTACAACCGCAAGATGTGTTATGAGGTCGCCTTAACAGAGGAGTGAAAGAAGTTTTGGTGGTGTGGGCAGGCATGCAGCCTCAGGAGGCCACTTGGAAAAATTTTAATGAATTTTGCATTCACTTTCCTACCTTCAAGCTAGAGAACAAGCTTGATTTCCACGGAGGAAGTAATGATGCATTCATCGGACAACAATATCGCTGCAAGATAAAGAATAATACAAACAAATCAAGCAAATCAAGTGCAACAAATTGAAAGTGATTGAAGACAAATTTGAATCAAATCATTTGATTGAGCTATATTTAGAAGATTTCATCTTTCCCTTTTATTTTTAAATATTGTATTTCCTTTTCTATTGAGTGATTACAAAACTTGTAAAGCCTATTTAAAGGCTGGTGAAATAATGGGAAAGACACGCAAGTTTGAAGCAAGAAAATTCTTAGGGAGTTTGAGGAATTCTCAAAAAATAAAAAATTCCTACTTGCTATACAAATTTGCAGATCCATTTTCTTTCTTTCAATCAGTCACCATATCTAAATCATCTCGCTGCCAGTTAGCCCTCTCTCATGTTCAAAGGCCTGTGACGTGTTCATGCACAAGAGCAGCCCGTATCACACTTTCTCTCTCATTCTTAACTCAAAAAAAGTAAAAATATCGGTAAAAATCAAATGCAAAAGTTTACATCGCTTTCCTTTTATTGATTATTAGCAGATAGACGCGTTAACACACTTTTATTAGTAAATGAAACACGACGACTGCAAAATAGCTTGATGGTGGTAACAAATTCAGTTTCATATTTGTTCTCAAATTCTTCTTGGCGATAGAGAGACACAAATCAGAGTTGGGCTAGTAGTGGCAGAAGAGAAAAAGATGAATAGATGAAGAAATGTCGATAATTATTCATTTTTTACTAGTAATATTTTATGGCACGGAAAAAGTTGATGTTGTCCATATCATGTTCAGTTAATTATTTTTTTGAAAAGTGCGTTAAAATATATAAACTTTGCTTTATCATTCATTTTGCGCATGGTTTTTGAATTTTTTCTGTAAAAACATCAATTTTTCGATTTTGTTCAATTTTTTTTTCTTGAATGTGAACTCCATCGAAACTGAATTAAACTAATTTTCACTTATATGACACCAAGAGATATGCCGTAATCTTTCGTCCGGCAAATTAAACGATATAGTTTCTTGAAGTTTTGTATGATGTCATTGCATACCAAATTACATACTATTGAACTAGGAATTCCTCCAAACAATAATATAGGATATAGGTGAAATAAAGCAAAATTCTTCACATTTACATTATGTCATTTTTCTTGTCTTAATTTATAGAGTTATGGTTCAATAATATATATAGGATATAGGGGAAATTTTTCAAATTATGGAAAAATTGAACATCAAAAGCGGTGATTTTGTAGGAAAAATTCAAACGTCATGCGCAAAATAAAAGATGGGGCGAAGTTCATGTTATTTCCGTACATTTTCCCTTTTTTATTTATGAAAATTAACCAAAAAAAAAAAAGAATAAACACACGCTGGCCTCCAGTTAGACACGTCATTTTTTCCTTGCAGGTATAATTTGAGTTTTCAATTGTAATTCTAGATATATAGCTCAAAATGTGTTTATCAAAAGGCCAAGAATTTGAGAAATAAAATGTTAAACTTAAAAGTAAACTGAAAATTCACTATTCAGTGCAAGTCTTGTTAGCAATTGCTCCTCGCCATTTTGCAGCATACACATGAAAGCCTATTAATTAGTACCATATAGAAATACAACAAACGTACAAAATGATTCTTTTGGGGAAAAAAACATCGAACCAATATAATTCATACTCACTCAGTCCCGTTCATAATGTAACGTTTCTTTTTTATACGAGTATTAAGAAAAAGAATATTTAGAACAAAGATGGTGATTAGTGTATTAATAAAATGATATAAAATATTTTTAAAGTAAATAAAGTATTGTTGATATGATATAAAGTAATTTTAAAGTTAAGAAAGTATTAATGATATGATATAAAGTAATTTTAAAGTAAATAAAGTAATTTTCTAATTATTTTCATAAAAGGAAACGTTGCAAGATGAATGAGACACCCAAAAAAAATACTTCCTCCATACGGGAAATAATGCCCTACTTACTCATTTATTTTTCGTACTTGAAATAATGCCCTGTTTCAATTTTTGTATATTTATACACCTAAAAAATCTCTCTTATTCACACTCATTTACCATTGATGGCCCTACTTCACAACAACTTTATCACTATCTTTTATCAATATCACTACCTTTTTGTCAATACCACTATCTCTATTTTTTCATTTTTTATGCCATTCAAACTAACTTTTACCAATTTTCTTATTCTACGTGTAAAATTTCAAATAAGGCATTATTTAATGTACGGATGGAGTATTTTATATTATGAACGGAATAGAGGGAGACAGAGAGTAAATATAAAAAGTATTAAATGACATCATCAATACACAAAGTAGTATCCATGAATGAGTGCACTAACTAAAGGCGAATTTTACTCCAAACAGCATAAACATTCCTCCTCTTCAACCTTGTCCCAAATTCAATCCCAACCATGAACTAATAGAGACAGTAAAATAGGATAACATATATAGATGAATGAAAAAAAGACATCAAAGAAATCAATATTTTCTTCCTAACATAGAAGCATGCATATGCAAGGCCTTCCCATGATGAGTATCAACATACAAATCTACTAAACTAAAATACCATGCTCATCATCTAAACTAACATATATATATATCTATATCAAGATCATGATATTTAATAACTCCCCCAAATTAATACAAACTTAACTCACTAATTCAGTTCTAAAATTCATGGGGATTAATTTTCTTGGAAGAACTACTCTTGTTGTTATGCATCCACACTTTGAAAACCTGCCTCTTAACTCCAACCTCTGCGCAAAATCTCTGCACCTCCGCATCATCTTCTCTCGGGATCCGCCACCCCACCTTCTCCGCGAATTCCAGCATCTTCTCCTTCTGCTCCGCCGTAAACTTCGTCCGAAACCTCTTCTTCGCCACGAACTGCGGCGGCGGCGGTGCCACCGTCATCGAGTGGAACGCGTTGAAGTTCAGCTCGTCGCTGGAGGAGTCAGTGCCGGCGCTCCCGCCTCCGCCTCCGCCGCTTCCGAACGCCATCTTCATTGGTTGCACCATCGGGCTCCAATGGCCGGCGCCGCCGCCGCGGTGCTGGCTCAAGGAAGGGGAGGGGAGGGGCGCCGGGAGCTGGAGCGGGTGCACCATGGCCGTGGCGGCGGCGGACTCGCCGTGGTGCTCCCGGCGGTGGAAGTTGCGGTGGCAGCTGCAGGCGGCGCATTTTAGCGCCTCGAGGGTGCCGTCGTCGCCGCTGGGCATGAACTCGCCGCAGCCGTCGGTGACGTTGCCGCCGATATTGGCGGCGTGGTTCTTGAGGCACTCGCGGTAGCTGATCCGCGGGTTGGCGGGTTTGGGCTTGGATCCGGCGGAATACGGGTCGGAGCTCCTGGGCGGGTTGTCGAGGGAGTTGATGTTGTTGTACCCTAAGGGAGAAGGTTGTACCCTCATCATTTCCTTCTCGTCGCCGGGTAACGACATTTCTTGATAAACGTAACCCTAGAAATATCTCAGCCTCTAAAAATTCTCCACCGGAGAAAAAAAATTATTCTTTTTTAAGGTGTTAGTGGAAATTAATAATAATGATCAAGATAGTAACTTAACTAACTCTAAATTTCTGATTAATGATTTGCATACTAGAAATAGAAGTGAAAATCATACCAATCTCAACAATCCTCCACTCAAAATCCATTTAAGGCTAAACCTAATTAGTGACGGGAGTATAATCTAGTCTAGAGAGAGAAACCTACACCGTAAACCATACCTTGACGATTGCCCTAATTCTAAAACCTAACACTAATTCTTGAAAGGGTTGGGAGAATTTTGAAATAATTATTATTAGGAAGGAAGGGTAGAAGTGGAAGAAGAGAGTTTGAGAGTGAGTGTGTTGCAGTGGTTCCAACAGCCAACTAAGTATCCAACAAAAGACAGGTTGGTTGCTTGTGATGAAGCTAAGAAGGAGGAGAGAGAGAGATGGTGAGATGAGTGGGAAACAAAGTGGTGAGATTAAGAATCGATCTGAACACAAAAAACAACCGACAAAGTCATGTTCGTCCTCTCCCACGCCCTGCCACTTGGTCCCATCCCACCCCTTCATTATTGCATACCATCCCATTTTTTGAAAAAAAATTTCGCCTTACCCACACTTCACACGTACCCCCTATTTTCCTTTTCACGGATGCTATGTTTTTCATTTTTTGATCTACAATTTCAACTATTCAATTCTAGTACTAGTAACTTTTTTCCTCTTTCTATTGAGCGGGATTTTGGAAAAATAGTTAGGTAAATATGTGTGGTTGACTATTTTATACCCTTCTTTTATATTTAAATTGTGAGACATATTACTTATTTTTCTTAATAAATATGTCCAAAAAATAAAATAAGTGAAATTTTGCTGTTGTGACCGAAGATTAAAAAGCTTTGATATATGGGAATATTATGTTTAGCTGTCACGTTTGGAAAATCCAAAAGAAAATATGTATATGGGGTGAAATGTGATTTCTGAGGCGGATTTGACCCCTGCGCAGGCTTTTTGTTTTTCAACACCAACATTAATTACATAGCCACCCAACCTACGTAACCCCATTACACCAAAACCCCTGATTTTTGGGATAAGTACGGATCAGGTTTGCTTTATTTCCTTCAATTTCTCCGACGACTGTAACACAATGTCTTCCGCACAAAATTTAGCCGGATAAAATGTGACAGTTCTAGCAATTTAGCTAGGCACCACACCGTTGCTTATTCCATTTCGTAGCATACGACTCGTACATCATATTGAACTGTTTTATATTGATATGTTTTAAATAAAAAATAATTACTCCCTCGTCCACGATATAATTGTCATATTATGAACGTTACGAATTTTGAAAAAATAGTACTCCTTCTGTGCACGAAACAAAGTCCCATTTGAATATTTGCACACAGATTAAGAAAGTTGGTAAAGTTGTTGTAAGTGGAGTTAATATCTCATTTATTGAGAGTGGTAGAAGTGGATTGAAAGTTAAAATTGCTGTGAGTGGAATATGGGTTCCACTTGTTGTCAGTGGCAAAGATAAAATAGAATTAAAGTTGTTATTAGTGGAATAAGGGTCTCACAAATTATGAGTGGAAGAAATTAAATGGGAGTGGAAGTTGTTGTAAGTTCCATTTGATTTGAGTGAAAAAAGATAAGTAAGACTTTGTTTCGTGGACAAATTTGTATGGACAAGTAGGACTTTGTTTCGTGGACGGAGGGAGTAGGTAATAGTAGGTAGTAATGTACTTATGTAGTTCATATCACTGTAAATGGAAGAGACAATTATATCGTGGACGTATCTAAATGGCAAAAGTGGCAATCATATCGTGTACACGAGGAGAATATATTTTCAGAAGATGTAAATCACACCATTCTCATTTCAAATAAGAAAATAATTACTCCCTCCGTACGTGAAGTCTTGTCCTACTTACCCTTTTTTTTTACGTGAAGTAATATTCTGTTTCACTTTATATACATTATTACCCCTAAATAATCTCTCACATTTACATCCAATTGTCATTATTGACCCACTCAATATAATTAGTCTCACACACAAACTAAGAGCATGTACACTAGGGATCGATCACCGGTATCTAAATCGGTGTTGATCCCCGCTCGATACTCCCTCCCTCGATACCAACGGTATCGAGCGCCGTAGTGGGAAGGAAAGATATCGGTAGTGATGGGGTAGTGTCAATGGTGGTATCGTTTTTGCGATACCACCTACGATACCGGCGAGGCAGCAGTTTGGGGACACGTGGCGTGCCCCCAATGATCCGGGTTATTTTTTTTTCTGTTTAAAAAAAAATCTAAAAATTCCCAAATGCTCAATCCCGAGTTTTGCCAACCAGGCGACGCCAACAGCTCCAAACCGGACGAGGATAAATGAAGTCGGCTACTATACTTCGTCTGCTAGCGGCAACACATCCACGACATCCGCGAGCGATGCAAACACGATGCAACTTCGCTCCGAATGAGTGAAAGCTGTCAAGAAGGGGAGGAAGGGCAAGGCGGCGAGAGCAGAGTTAACATCCGTAGCCGAAAACTTGACAGCGAAGAGGGCTGAAGCCAGGGAGAGATGGACGTACGATGTCTATATTCGAACACGTCGAATTTTACTCTCGGTCAATTAGCGGCGCACCAAAAAGTCTGCGCCAAACTTGCAAAAAAATTTGGGTGGGAGTAGTTGTCCTAATTTTTTTTTCTTAATATTGTAATTTTATTTTCTTAATTATTGTATTTTTATATTATTAATTAGTGTATGAATATTTTTTTAATTGAATAACATTGTCATTTCTTAGTTTTTGAATTTAACTATGTATTTTTTTGTGTTATTTATTACAAATAAAAAAATAACAAAATAAAATCTACTCAATCATTGCCGATGATTATAGGTACCAGGGTCTAACTCAATGCTCGTAGTGAAAATTTTTACCAGTATCTTACTTAACACTACCAATCATTGAAATCACGCTTTCCGGTGATAGACCCGGGGTCTAACTCAATACCCGTTGTGGATGCTCTAAATTATGTCATTAACAATACTCCTACTATCTAATTTATACCCCACTCAAAACAACTTTAACAGTTTTCTTAATCTACGCTTCGAGCCGTCATTGGGGCATAACTTCACCTACGGAGAGAGTATATATTTTTAAAAGATATACTCCATCCGTTCACGAAATTATGTCATGTTTCATCCTTTAATCTCCGTACCGAACACCAAATGGGACATCATTCCGTGAACGGAGGGAGTAAATCACACCATTTTATACACCTTTTATCCTTCACACTTCCGTAACTATAAAGTATGAGTGACTTGTTGGGTAACGAAGATAGTGTTATTTTATTTTACATGGGCAATAGGGAATAATTAATGTTGCCAATCCAATTTTTTGGCGTATGAATTATTTACTAAAATGTCAGTATTTATTATCTGTCTAAAAATTTGATACATTATAATTTTATCGGGCTAGACATGTGCATTTCGCCATTTATATTTTATAAATAGACACACTTCTTATAATTTCATTATGTTTGATTGATTTTGTAATAATAGTAGTAGCTTGAATTTTCATATGGGCATATCAGATGTTTCTACATTTCATAGTGAACCGGTCCATACTTATCGGTTTTAAAACATTGATTGACATTGAGACCATATTTGTCGACATTCAAAGAGAGACATTAATACTTTATGATATTATTGTAAAATTATTAGTGTATTAAAAATTGCCAAATTTAAGATATTATTACGGCATAATTGGAGAATCGACTGAATTTTATGACAACATATGATACAGTATGCTCTAAATAAATAGGTCAATTAATTGTATCTAATTTCTAAAACAGACCCGCTAGATTGCCTGAGAATTGGCTATCTCAAGATTGTTTGTTACCTTGAATCGCATCATGCTAAAACTCACAAAAATGTTATAGTAAAAAAATTGTTCAAATGATTAACAATTCTAACTCAATTCTATATTCACAATATATAGATTGTAAAATTTATTAGACTAGTAATTAAGATACATACCTAGCCGAGAATCTGCCTGCAATAGAGTTTTTCTTTACTTTCTTTGATGGTAAGGGTATGAGCAGCAGCGAGCGCGGAGATCGCGCTCGCTCATAGTCCACGTCACAGCGAGCTCGCGCGCTCGTTAGAGTTGCAGCGGCGAGCTCGGCCGTTTGTGAGCTCTAAAGATAGATGGGTCCACCATAAAAGTGGATGGGCCCACCATAAATCTCATTTCTTCCTTTGCGAGCGCACGCTCTCTCTTGCGAGCTCGAGCTCGCAAGCTTGCTGCGATTTCCATGCTCTACAATGGGCAGCGAGCGCCACGTGGAGCTCGCTTGGGCAGCGAGCGCGAACGCAAGCTCGCAGCTGCAAGTACCCTAAGTAAAAAACCAAACCAAATATGAAAATGTTGTATATAATTAAGGGCAATGCTATTCGGACATAGTATGTCCGGACATAAACGGTTCGACCAAGAAAAAAACCCCCCGGTATTCCCTCACATTCACTCCCCCTCAAAATTTTCTTTCTCATCCTCTAAAGAAATCTCTTCCTAATTAAAATTGTATTAATTAAGACCATTTTTCATCGACATAAACATTTTCTCTTCTCTTCTAATTAAAATTCGAAGAGGGTATTATTGTACATTCATAAATGGCCAAAATTAATGAAAAAATATTAATTAAAAATTGTGTAAAATTAGTTTTTTTTCTTGATCGAAAAGGTTATGTTGAAATATAGTATGTGCGAATAACTTTATTGTATAAATTAAATAGTTTATTTTTGCAAAACATACTCATTAATTACCAACTACATGACACCACCGTTATATACTACTAGTATGAGAAACCAAATAATCCTATCCGGTGGCTGAACAAGAAAATTTTTCTTTGGGGGACCTCAATATTGCATGACATGGGGACATTTCTTTTTATAGATGTATTGCCTTAAATTCAAATTTTCCTTATATTTCCTTAGGAAATAGGATAATTTTCGCTGAAATAATTCTCTATACTCTAAACGCAATAAATTGATAGTGTAATTTATGACGTTACAATTTAAAAGTATAAAAAATATTTAAAAAATTATATTTGGAGGGTGTCGGAGCCACCCCATTGCTATAGGTTGGTTCTGCCCCAGCTCCTATGTGACAGAAGAACATGCATAATATAACTTTTTATTTTCATACTTTTATTTTCATTTTGTAATACCTTCTTCACTCACAATAATATAAGACTATTTATCCATTCACATTATACTTTATATAATTTCTAGAACTTGTGACATCCCAACAAATGCATGTTCTTAATTATGGGATGGGGGGCTTTTTGTTATACAATATCACATACTAGGATCCTTTATCCAATTGTTGCGGTCTCTCTTTCAATTTTTTAAAATTTATTAATATTTTTCTTCAATTTCGATTATCATTATTCGTTAGGGTTGTTTATATTCAATTATGGTGTATTATTTTTGTTTTTTAGTTAATAATTGATGATTCCATAATAATTGATTGGATTATCAATTTCCTATGATGAATATTAATTTAAATTCATTATATTATAACGATTTTTATATTTTAAAAAAATAGTACTATTAAAATGTACTCGATAAAACGTCTCTTATATGACAATTATTTACTAATGGAGCTAAACTCAACGCATTTGTATTTGTATGTGTTAAGTGTGTGAGAAATTAAAAGGAAAAAGATGGGACAATACTAGTGTGTGCGGATTGTTTCCGAATGTATATATAGTGTGGCCTGCAAAGTGTGGCAGAGACTCCCATGCCTTCACCCAAGCAAGCAATGTCGTCTTTACCTTTATGTCATTCACTCTCTCTCTCTCTCTCCGTCTACATACTCTGTTACTGTGCTTCGGGACTTGGTAATCGAAGAGCAGTACTATTTCTACCCAATTGGAATTTAACAGTAGCCAGCCTTTGAATCTATTTCTTTCCATTTTCTGTCTATAAACTATTCACGGGTCCTCCCAAGATTTCTTGACAAGTCCGTAGTATAAAACCGAGACCCTCTGCCCACAGCGAGCTCATACATCACGCTCGCACCCCGTCGGTGAGTTCGGCGCGCGTGTAAGCGTGTTCTTTACGCTGAGCTTGTGCGCTGATGAGCTCGCTAACGTGGGTTGACACTTGGCGGTCGCTGGTTGGTGCGATCGCTAGCCATTGCGATCGCCAACGGTCACCTTTTTTTGAAATTATTCCAAATTTACCTATAACTACATCATTTTTCTTTCTCGTTTCATACATCAATCTCTTCAAATCTCTCTCAAATCTCCTCAACACTTTCATATTTTTGTTTATTTCATTCATTTAAAAAATCATGTCGAGCGACGATGATTATTACAATGCTGGAATGGAAGAATTCCGACAGTTTAGTGCCCAAATTTCCGTCATATTTGGCAATCTCATGGCGAAGGTCGCCGACGCAATCGTCGAGGAAGAGGAGGAGGAGACAGTGGAGGCCGCCGCTGCCGCCCAAAGTTCAAAGAGGAAAAAGACGGTGGTGTCTCGTGACTACCTTGATGTCGAGATCCGTCTTAATGCGGATTACTTCTCTGAGTTTCCAACGTGGGGCGAAGACGTGTTCCGGCGCCGATTTCGTATGAGCAAAAACCTGTTCCACACAATCTTCAAGGCGGTTGAGGCTCGAGAACCTTATTTTCAGCAGCGCGCGGATGCAACGGGGAAACTGGGGTTCACGTCACTCTAGAAATGTACTATGGCGTTGCGGCAACTCGCAAATGGCGGATGCGCTGATCAATACGATGAGTATCTATGGATGGAAGACGACATTGGTCGGCAATCGCTTGATTATTTTTGTCGAGTGATCATATCTGCATTCGACGACTAGTATTTGCGGCCACCAAATACGGCTGACTGCAACCGACTTTTGCAAATGCACGAATTGAAGCACGGCTTCCCCAGCATGCTTGGTAGCATCGACTGCATGCATTGGCAATGGAGGAACTGCCCGAATAGGTGGAGAGGGGCGTACACGAATCAGAAGAAGGGGCAACCCACGGTCGTGCTTGAAGCTGTTGCTTCTCAACCAGTCTGACGTGTTCTAAGATCTTCTGCAGGGAAAGAGCCCGACAGTAACTTTTTTCACAAACGACACTCAGTACAAGATGGGTTACTATCTAGCTAACGGAATTTATCCATGTTGGCCGACCTTTGTGAAGACTCTCTCATACCCGACCAAGCCGACGAGATGTTTATTTGGGAAGAAACAAGAAGCCGCACGCAAGGACATGGAAAGAGCTTTCGGCGTTCTCAAAGTTCGTTGGGCAATAATTAGTAGGCTGGCGCGTTCTTGGTTCCAAGAGACTTTATCAGACATCATGTATGTTTGCATTATTTTGCATAACATGATAGTTGAAGATGAGGGCATTTCTATAACTAATTGGATCCCGGACGAAGAAACAACCTCTACAGCCCAACCGAGTTCGAGTACGAGACATGGAGCCCCGGATAGCTTTCGAGACTACTTGAAGCGGAAAGAAAGCCTTTGAGATCAAAGAGCACACTAATGAACCCATATTTGTGTCCATCTTTTCTGGTGTTTTTCTTGTTCGTTTTAGTCTTTATCGAGTCAAAATGTGTCTGGGAGGACACGAAGTCGAGAGATAGTGTGCAAGGAAGATTAGGTGGGATCTTGGGCAAAACCGGTGAAAATTTGTTGTTGAGATGTTGAGATCAATGCAAATGGGCATAGGGCTGGAAGCTTGTAGTTGGGCAACAACGTTCTATTCAATCTACAAGTCAGGAAGCACCTCCCGATATCCTTGAAGCCAACAAACAGAGTACCCGGAGGAGCCAGGATCTTGGTCAGCATAAAAAGTGATACAGGATGCAGACATCGAAGTCAAGATGTAGTCGGAGCAGCTGCAGATTTCTTTTTCTCCAAGGAAGAGGATAAGGATCGAAGAAACAAGTCCTACGGGCGAATTTGCTTTTATATTTCGTTTTCAGTATTTCTGCACTAGTTCTTAGTTGTTGGCTTGAAGCCAAGACCTTAGTTGCTGACTTACGTTTTTTAGCAGCAACCTTTTCCAGTTTAATTTCAAGTATGATTTCCCTTATATGTTTTGTGTTTTCATTTAAGATTATGTCTAGCTAAATTTATTGTTTGGGTTGGATGTAGATGACGTGATCTTAATTACTCGTTCTAATCTTGTGAGGTCGAATTGTGTAAGTTCGTTATTTGATTTTATTTCCGAAACACTTAAGAATAATTTTAGACTTATTTGATATTGGCATATGCTTGATCACCATCTAGATATTGAGATTAAGTCATTAATAAGATTTGGAATTAAACTCGAGAGAGTCTCTCGTGCCCAAGAAGGTAAAGAGTGTTGGAGAGCAGTCGGTATTGACCAACCTCTTGACTGTCTTGGGTCTGTTTATTCTTAATGCCTTTTGGGCAACATCGTTACTGAAGTGTTTTCGTGACTTTGTTGATTAGAAGAGGAGATTTTGCCTTCTGGTCAAGATCTGTAAAATTGGATAGGCATAGACTTAGTGTGTTTATATCGTGACTTCGTGTTCATTAGGGTATAAACTAATCTTTGTCTTAAACCAAGTAATGAAATCAAGTAATTGAATATCTTTACACCAATGAACGAGTAATGAGTAATTAGGATCATTGATTCGAAATCCCAATCCAAACTTCTTTATTATTTGATATTTCACTTGTTGAGTTACAGGATATTGAGATACATTTCGACCATAACCCCTTTTGTTGAGTACTACCTGAAGAGTAGTTCTACGCCAAGTCCCTTGGGATCGACCCCACTTGCCATTAACTACTAGCTTGTTGGGGAAGAGATGTTTTATAAATTTATTTGTGCGAAGAGTGTAACGACCGCCCTTCATCACACACGCAAAACTCGAGGATGATTTGATCGAAAAAATTTGGAAACGCTTCGGAGATGGCATTTAATTTTTTCCTTTTTTTGATGTATGTTTTTAATTTAAATTAATAAAATATTAATTTTCATTTAAAAAAACAATTGTGCGAGCTCGAGCTCGCTAATGTGACTACTGCGAGCTCGCCACCACGTGGCATACAAAGTGGTCAGCGAGCTCGCTCAAATGCTTGCAATTGCAGAGAGCCTAAGAGCATGTACAACGGTGAAGAGATAGACCCTGGATTTATCGTCGAAAAGTGTAATTTTGATGGGGTTCTAATGATTAGATAGACCTCGGTAGAAAATCTGAAATGGTGGGGTTTATATAGACCCTCGATCTATAATCATTGGCAATGATTGAATTGATTTTATTTTATTATTTTTTTGTATTTGTAATAAATAATATTAAAAATACTTAATTAAATTTGAAATACGACAATTTTATTGAGTTAAAATTTTAAAACATACAATAATTAAGAAAAATAAAACAATATTTTAGAAAAACAAAAATACAATTCCTACTCCCAACCAAATTTTTTGTGGAGGCCCGCACAGACTCGTTGATGCGTCTTCAATTGACTCGGAGTCATACCGGTGGTATCTCGCGTAAGTATATCGCAGGAGAACTTCATCGCACTAACTTCGTTCGCCGTCAGCATCGCTTCGTGGTAGTCAATTCTGGTACTTTGATTCGGTGGATTGGGACTTTGATTCGGTGGATTTGAACCGATATAACTCTGGTACCACGCATTGAACTGACTCTCGTTGTCACTCATTTTTTTTTGCACAAAAAATGAAGAATTGAAGAAGAAAGAAATTGGGATGAAGAGTGGATTTTGGTGTGAAGAATGAATGTATTGAAATGGTATTTATAGTGGAAATTTGCATACTTGAAATCAAGAACAGTGTAGCCTTGGCTAGCTACCAGCCGTGGCTACCTGTACAGACTGTACAAGAGGACTAGCCTCGGCTAGACCTCAGCCTTGGCTAGGTTCACCTACTGCATAGAATTACAGCCGTGGCTAGACCTTAGTCGTGGTTGTATTTCAATCATTTAAAGCTTTTTAAATCAAAACTCACTCAATCAAACATCTTTGCTCAAATAACACATAGTTATATAAATTCTTGATTATCAGTGATCTTGGAAAGATTTCTAGATTAAATTTTATAAAACACATAATAAGTTCATTTATATCATAACTTCATCACTCACATTCATGCATATGAGATTTTAATCAACTCGGAAAAATTGTCGGAAAAATAGAATATTTCCGAAAATTGATTTTACATTTCTAGAAAAATTCCACGACACTTATAGTTTCAAAAGACGAATTATAAGCTCAACTCATCAATCCAATCTCAAAATCATTTTCTTTCAATCACATACTAGTTCGACGTTTTTAAAGAAATGAGCTACGATTATTATTTTCGATTGAAACTTTCCCATCTCACTTAAAATAGATCAAGGAACTCATATTCATCATCCATCTAACATTTAAATCAAAAATCCTCAAATTCGTATTTCCACTATCTTTCTAAATTTTCAAGAAAACATGCATAGGGATTCCTTTTCTTCCAATTTAATTTCTATCTTGCTTAGAAAATATTGAATTGCATAAATCCTCAATCAATTTCATCCATCAAAACAAGGATCAAGAAATCCTAACTTTAAAAATAGCATAAGTATCGAAAATTTTAATTCTTGTACAATTGATACTCGATTTTCATACTTGAAAATGCTAGCATGCTTATACTAATCTTAATTGAACAATAAGATCATCACAAACATAATACAACATCAAAATCTCAAATTCTCAATCTCAAATACTCTTATTGATCGACTTTTTCACTACTTCCTCATAACATGCTTGATTTTGAAAATTTCAAATGCTAAAGTGCTTAAAATAAATCTAATTTCTCAATTATAACATCAATTTTTTTTTTCATTTTAGACTAAGAGCACAATAATCACGACTTCTCATGCATATACATATTCCGAAATTTTCATGCTTTAATCATATAAATTCATTTCTTCAATTTGATCTCAAATTCATGCTCAAATCATCTTTAATCTCATTTATCTTTCATCAATTACTCAATAAATCTTAAGAATACAAAATCCAAGTCTCATACTCATGCTTGTATTTCGAAAAATTCAAGGTTCAAAATATTAAACTGATGCTCTCAAATTAGTCTCAATTTCATACTTATTCATGCTCAAATTCAACATTAACACACTCAAATAAATCATCAAGATCACAAATCAAAACTCCTATTTCCTTATACTCAAATCCATCGAAGAAGACACAATTGGGAGCATAGAATTTCATTTTTTCAAATTGGTTACACACACAAGCTTAGATCGACTCATAGATCACAATTATACCATCAAATCGATCATCAAAATTAACCATAAAAAACCCCCAAATCCTTTTAAAATTTCGGCCAAGAGAGAGAGAGGATCAAAGCTTTAAAATCATGAAAGTCATGCGTGGATCTAAGCCAAGAACAAGGTTTAAACTCAAAACATGAAGATCAAAACTTCTCTCTTTCATCAAAATTTTCGACCACTCAAAAAAATGAAGGAAGTGGATTTTTCAAGCTCAATTGATAGATCATTCAACAAAGAACAATAATCTAACCTTTCTTCGGGAATTAGGATGATCAGAGATTGATTCTAGCTTGATTTGGTGCTTCAAACCTCAAGCTTCAATGGTGAAGATGTGTGTGTGTTGTGCGTGTATGTTGAGAGAGAGAGAAATATGATCAAGAGAGAGAGATGAGAGAGAGAGAGAGTGTAGAGAAAGAGAGATGTCACGAGAGAGAGGAGAGACTGAGAGATAGGTGAGAGTGGGGGAGGATTAATAAGGGGAGAGGCTACACACATGCTCAATTGTGTGATAAAAATCGCCGGAAAGAAAAGTTTTCCGATGCAAAACATCCCTCTTTAATCCTTAATTTGTCACCAACTTAAATCTCTCTTTTTGACACTTTCTAGACCTCAGATTTCACTCTAACTCGTGTCATTAGTCATAACATAATTTTTAGATTCGGAAATACCCAACTTTCGTATCAAAATTCCGAATAACGAAGAAACCGTAAAGAGTTACTATTCATATTCATTATTTGAAGAAATAAAATTCAAACTCGATTCAAACAAACTCAAAGAATTCTTAAATTTGTATCATTGGTTTTAAAATAGATTCTAGGTTCTACTGACACTAGTTAGACTGAATTCGGAGTCCGTCGACGAAGAGTTGACTTTTCGGTCAAAGTTACTATTAAAAAGTCAACCGTATTGGAATTCTCCGAAATTCGAACTCGTGCTTTATTTCTAATTCTTAAACTCATATAACTCTTCACATGTTTGTTTCGAATCACCGAAATAGGGAAATTATGATTTTGCCCTTCAGGGGCATTTTGGTAATTTTACAAGAAATTTTATTCTCAGAAATTTTTATCACATAGAATCGCACATAATCACAGATAAACACATTTAATAAGCACTTAGACACATTTAAGTATAATTAGGACGATTAATTAAGATGCAGAAAATCGGGGTTATTATAATTTTCGTGGTACTTTGTCTGAGGAGTACAAGAATGCTTGTCGGAGCATACCAAGCATGAACGCGGAGGAGTGGGATGCAATGGAGAGGAGTTCAGAGCTGGGACGGCCAAGGGGCACATGTTTAAGGATGACGTGGTGCGTGTTTGCTACCGAATTCTCGCTTTTAACTTTTTTGGCAAGAAGGACAGTAGCAACACGGTCGCCCAGCAGGAGATCTTCATCCTATGGTGTATGGCGCACAAGAAGCGGAATCGACTTTGGAGCTTTTGCCGCTGGCCACTTCAAAGATATTTCTACACACCCCAAGCAGAGAGTGTCTCTTGCCCATCTCCTGACTGTGTTAGCAAAGAAAGCTCTTGGAATGGATGAGAAGGAAACAACCATGAAGGACATGCACAAGGAGTATCTTGACCTGGAGTATCTGAGGGCAATGCAAGTCTGCGGCTATGATGAGGATGGGCGTTTGGTGTTCATGAACCCGCTTGAGGAGTCTACTGCCCCATCTCATGCCGAGGGGGAGAGATCTGCTATTTTGGAGGCAAAGCAAAGTGAGATCGTTGACCGACTAGTCAAGTTAGAAGAAGGAAATGCCCAAGTGGAGCAGCTTGTCCAGGCCAATCAGCAGACCCAGCTTGAGATCCTTGCAGCCTTGAAGGAACTGTCCATCCGTGTCGAATCTAGGTTAGGATCCGACACACCTGCTACTTAATTTGTCCTCCCATTACTTTTAGTAGTTTAGGTTTTTGTTTTTGTTTTGTTTTGTTTTGGTTTTTTTTTTTTTTTTTTTTTTTTTGTAAAATTTTTAGTTTTTAAAGTTTGAGTCTGTGTGTCTCTGCCCTTTGTAATTACCCACTTTGCTCAAAGCAAAGTGTGTGGGTATGGGGGGCAGATTTGTGTTAAGAGTCTTTATATGTTTGAGTGCTTTCCGCCCACACTCGGCCAAAGGCCAAGTGTGTGGGTGGGAGGAGCGTCTGATTGTGTTTAGGTTGGCATGCTAAGTTGATGTGATTAGTTTGAGCATGATCAATTGAGCTTAATATATATGCAAGCATGTTAGGGCAGTTGAGCATGATAGTATGTGGTTAGGGATGACGAACGAACAATTTGAGCATTACCTTGAGAGATTTTGAGCTTTAACTGTTATATGGCTTATTATAGAGTTTTCATTTCTTGAGAGTATTTGACATGATCATTCGAACGCCACCTAGAACTTGCCTATTTTCAGTTTTGAGACCCCATTGACATAGGATAAGAAGTACTTAGAGAATTTAGGTGATTTTCTTTCTTTTAGACCAAATGAGCCTAATAAGCCTACCCTGTTGTAATCCCTTTTGTTAGCCCCTTTGAGCTTGATAATTTCTTTGATCCACAAATATTAGCCTTGAAATAAAATATCCTACCCGGTCATGAGAACCAGGCTAAAGATGAAAGGGGGGAGGAGAGCAGTAGGGCATGGAGAAAGCTTAGAATGGGCAAAAGAGAGTAAAGGGATAGATAGAAATATAAAAGACAAAAAAGAAAAAAAAAAGAGAAAAAGAAAAGAAAGAGAAATTATTAAAAAAAGAAGAAGAAAGCCCTAAGGTGTGTTGTGCTATGGCCTGAAAGAGAAGGTTGAGGGAAGAAGATAAGGTTGGCCGCTCTGCTTGGCCAACCTAAGTCCGAATGACCAAAGCCCAAATCCAAATACTTTCAACCTATGCCTTAAGCCCAATTACAACCTAATAAAGACCTAATGATAGGTGTTGATTAATCTAGTCTGAGGGGTGAAAAAGTTAGAAGGCAAGCAAGCCTATGGTGTGGCCAAGATGACATGTCCTGAGCGCAAACACGAGCCTATACATAAGAGTGAGAGTGTTGTAAGGAACAACTTCTGCTCAATTGTTCATTTTTGACCTAACCGATTATTGTGTTGACTATCTTTGCTCATATGAATTGATTATGCTCATTCTAGTCTGTTGATTTGGTCAAGCTAACCTTTGTCTTTGTTTTGTTGAGTCTTTATATTTTGAGTCTTTTATGTTTTGAGTTTTTGTGGCGATTCATACACCATACTTGAGGACAAGTATGACTTTAAGTGTGTGGGTATGATGAGACCATATTTTATTTGCTCATCATGTGTTTTTAGGTGTAGATTGAGTCTAGTTTTGTGTCTTTTTAGTCTGTTTTAGTGTCTGGGAGGATATGTTAGGTAGTAGGCAGGGAAGGATAGGAACTTGGGCATTTGGAGTGGATTTGTGCGTGAAAGTGAGCATTTCGATATGATGCAATGGTCAAGGAGCTTTGTTCGCAGCTAGAGATACCGAGGGTGGAAGTCCAAACACATAGATGCTGCTCCGTACCAGTCGGCATGACCAATTCAAACCGCGCGCAGTCATTCCAAACAGGTCAAGATGGTAGGAGGACTCTGGGCAAGGCGAAGAAGAAGTAGAAGGAAGAAGAGTATGAAGGTTCTAGGCGTTGCAGCTGGCATGACATCATCCGGAGGACCAACAAGGAAGCAATTTGTGTCTTGGAGGTAAAGGAATCGAGAAGACAAGTCCTACCCGGATTAGGAGACAAAACGATAAGGAAGAGATCTGCCCGATAAGGAAACAAATCTTTCCTAATCTTACTCGGCTAAGAAAGGAAGCTGCCAGCTGTCTTGAAGGGCCGTTTGTGGGTTTTTAGGGTTTTGACCCGTGATCCTTGTACTCTACAAATAGGTTCATGCATGCAGCCTCAAACACACAATCTTTTACACAAGCTTTTACATCTTTCTTTCGTACAATTTACTTTCTTGCAAGATACAATTTACTTTTCTGCTGTTAAGTCCCAGTTTAGGCAGACTATTGTTTAAGTATTAATTCAAGTATGTTTAGTTCTATCTCTTTTGTTATTGTTATTTACTTTATGTAAAGAGTTATATTGTTTGTGCAAAAAACTAAATTTATAGAGAGAGTAGAGTGTGTGTGTGTTGTGTTCTTCCTATTCTTCGAGGATGTAAGATATGGAGACGAGGGATGGCTTATATATGGCGGCTCCCAAAGCTGGTAGTTGGTTCCATGCCTTTCAAATCCGCCCTTTAATCCCTTTTGGTAGGTCAAGCTTCACTTTCAGTCCAATGTCCTTGCTCTCCTCCCATTGGTTGTTGTTGTTGCTGCTGTTGGTGTAATACCCCAAATTTTTCTAAGTTCTTAAGTGCGTATTAATTAAATTAATATGCCTATATGATGAGTTTTGAGCACTAAAAATTTTCGCGAAAATAAATTTTTCTGTGAAATGATGAAGATGCTCTTATGTGCTCTAATGTGATTTTTCTCATTTCGATTATTCGAATTGAGTATGTGATGAATTAGTTGAGCTTACTTATATGAGTTTAAGCTTGAGTATGAATTTCAGAATTTTATGAGAACTTGGAATTTTAGATGAATAGTAACGTAAACCGAGAAATCCTTATTCATCGACTGACTCTGAATTTAGTCTAATTAGTTTCATTGGAATTTAGAGTTTATTTTAAGACCTTTGAGATAAGTCGGAGAATTTTCCGAGATCATTTGAGTGAGGTTTAAAAATAAATTGCTTGACGACTCGTTTAGTCGAGCAGTTTTTATGAACTTATTCGTTAGAAGGAATCTTGGCAAAAAAAATTAGATCATTGGATTCCTTAAATTATTTTGGGAGATATAAAATGAATTAGAGAGAATTCAGACGTCGAGAAAGAGACGAGAAGGGTTATTAAAAGTTTGAGGGAATAAAATAAAATGACGAAGATATTTTCTACCGGAAAACTTTTATTTCTGGGTATAATTAGCAGTTAAAATTTCATTCTTATCTAAAATATTAGCTAAATCTCCTCCAACACTCTCACTAGAGAGAGTGTACTCTACTCTCCCTCTCATTCATCCACAAAGTGTACTATCTTTCTCTCTCAAATCTCTCCCTCTCGATTCTCTCTTCTCTCTCTAATCTTTCACAATCTTAACACATGTTAAATGCATCCCAACTTGCATCTCTATCTCACACTACATCACTCTCTCTATCACCTCACATCTCTGTCTATCAACACAAGCAACCAAGCAAAAGCTTCATATCTCTCTCCCCTTCGGTTTCTTCCTTACCAAAAGAAGAAGTAGAAAAATCGAAGCAAGAGCAGCAATTTTGCAGCTCTATTTCCTCTTGTTTATCACTTCCATATCTTCATCCTCATCACCATAACACTCTAGAGATCATCCCCTACATCTCCATCATCATCCATAGCCTTGAAAATCGAAGAAACCAGCTGCAACAAGCTCGATTCCTTCACAACGAGCAGCACAGTTTCGAAGTTTTCCCATGCATATACCTAGTTCATCGATGAAATCATGCTACCTAGCTTGAGGATTCTATGATGTGATCATCTCCTTCATCTTCAAGATCATTTAAGAAGTAAGTTCTATCTTTTTCATTCATTTCAAAGCTTGGAACAAGCTAAGATATCCAACCCTTATCCATCGATTTCCATGGATAGAAAACAAGGGTTTTGATCTTTGTTTTTCAAAACCATGATCTTGATGCCTTATATATTGTTTCATTCAAGGAAAGGAGTTACCAAATCCATCATCTTTCATCCTCCAAGCAATTCAAAATCCAAGCTAAAGAAGAGCTTAAGTTATTTATTTTAAGTATGATTTCATTTCATTCATAAGATGTATATATGTATATGTAAATCAAGAAAATAAGGAAAATGATGGTCCCGATACGAGTTCTGGTGTATGCGGGGGGGGGGGGGGAATACACCAGTTAGGAATTTTTAAAACAACCCCATGAAAATATCAAAACCGAGTAAGAAGACTCAGTTGGAATCACAACTGAGTAAGAAAACTCAGCTGTGAGAGTGGTGCTGTGCGGAATGTGGTGGAAATAACAACTCGTATAAAATAACTCACGCTTTGATGCAAGGTCGGTCAATAACCAAGTCAGTTAAGAATGTAAAAATGCAGTTTGAGTGCTGGTTAGTCGGTTAGTTGGATATGCAATAAATTAACTGAACTGAAAACACAAACACACAAAGATTTACGTGGTTTGGAGAGAACTCCTACATCCACGGGGAGTTGTGAGTCCACATAACTCAGTCCAAGTTCTTTAGGACTGGAACCACAAAGCTTACGCGGGCTTTGCAACTGTTGAGATAAGTTTACGGGTACTTATCAACCTATCTACTCAATTTCGGGAAGAGTAGGGTCCTAACAATCCTTTTGAGAGGATATGTAAAAGGGTGGGGTTTCCAACTACTAGCTCGAACTAAGGAGTGAGCTAGGATCTAGGCTTGATCAAATGGAGACTCAAACTAAGATCTAAAAACACCAAGACAGAATCTAACACTCTAGGAACTCTCAACTAGTGATGTTCTTAGAGATTGATTTCAGTTTAGCTCATTTTCGATATGAACTCTCAACTAGTGATGTTCGCTCGTCTAACTCTTTGCTCTTGCACTTGTCTTCTCGCACTTCGTTAATCTTGGTGAATAAATGAATGCCTCTATTTATAGGCGGAGAGAATCAACTAGCCGTTGGAAGAGCCGTTGATCTTTGTTCTTGTAAAAGCGATGGCTTGTCTCTCATCTCTGCAGACTTTCCTGATTTGGCAACTGTGAACTTCTGCTTTCCATCTGAGACATCCTTTTGTTGGGCCAAATGAGGTAATGACAGACCGTCAAACCTTCACGTGACTTCCTATTTGAAATTCAAATCTTCAACCTTTGACTTTCAACCTTGTTTAGTCGGTTGAGAAGTTTTGGTCTTCATCCGAGTGGTCTTCAGCTGATGTTCCATCTGATTGCTATCTTCATCTGACCTTCTGTCTGAATTGGAACAGTTGAACTCTCAGCTGCCTTGAATTTCATGTTGTCGATCTATCAGTTCGAGTCCTGCAACTGATGTTCCATCTTGAACGCTCAGTTGTCTTTCTCACATCTGATGTTCTGTATCTTGAACACTCAGTTGTCTAACTGATGTTCTGTCTCTTGAACGCTCAGTTGTCTTTCTTACAACTGATGTTCTATCCGAGTGAAGCCTTGTTGCCTTCTTTAGCTGGAGACCTGTAAAGATAAAATCTCACATTGCTCAAACAGCGAGCCTAACTACTAACATTAGGATCTGGAAACATCTACCCGGTTGGGGTCAGTTGGTTTTGGAATCAATCAAAACTTTACTTAAATTTCCCAATAATTTCTCCCTTTTTGATAATGCCAAAACCCTTACTGATTAAAAACCCTACTGACCTATCTAAAATCTCAGCTGAAATTCTAGACAGTCTATAAGATTAAAACATCAAAGGGTTAGCACAATTATAATATGGTATTGAAATAACTTTGCGATTTAGAGCTTGGACAAAGAGATATTATACGTCAAGGTGAATCGGATAACTGATGAAAGTTTTCATTACAACTGATAGTTACAAAAGTATGCACAAAAAGTCAAAAAAAAAATACATCAGTTGCTCAAAAACCTTAACTTAGCTAATACTTTAGCCCATACTTCCCAAAAATTCTGACAAAAATTTCTCGCTTTGCATCCGACTCCTTCGAGATGTCAACTCCGTGTTCCCAACAAACTTGTCTTGCTTCAGCTACTATTTTCTGTCGGTTGGGATTTCTTGAGTCTGGGAGGAATGGAGGGCATCTATCATTGCTCGCCTGAACTGGCTGAACATGCCTGGATCCCCAGAGTGTAGCTCGGTTAGGGCTTCCTTGAACACTCTCCTTCCATCCTCAGTTGAGTACACCTTTCTGTAATAAAAATCATTCACAAACTCCTGCTTGAATGATTCCCAGTCCTCATTCCATTCGGCTGGCATCCATTTGTCCACATGCCTGAATCGACTTTGAAGTTTGATGTTCCCAGGCAGTCTCTGTTGCTTCGACCGTGCTTCAGCCTTAAGCTGATGTTTTTCAATTCGACGTCGGCTGCGGGATGCAACATTTCTGTCCAGGTTATTTGTGATCTTGGTAAGTTCTTCTTCAAATTGGTTGACTCTTTTAGCTTGGCTGGCAGCAAATTTCTTCACCCATTCCGGGTTCATGTAGTCCTTCTCAGCAACATCCATAGACTTGGCAGCAGCAATACACTTTTCGGTTGTGATACCGTCGAGTTCCGCATCAAGCTTGGCTGCAATCTCGGCTATAGAGTTGTATGAAACTCCATATTCCTCTGCTTGCTCCAAGTCCTTTGCCATTTGAGCTCCGCCGACATCAGTTGGCTTCGGAGCGGACTTCTTCTTTGGAGTCTTCTTCGGCTGGGTCTTCAGCTGAGATTTTTCGGCTGGTGTCTCATCTTCCCGGTTCTCATCTTCCCCAACCTTATCTTTTTCCTGCATCTCATCTTCCCCCTTTTTGGCATCAGCAATAAGGCTTGCGACTGAGCCATCAAGAGAGGTGAGTTGCTGTTCAGCTTGTTGGATTCGGTTGAAAAGCTCATCAACCGCGCACTCCACTTCAACCTTCTTTGCCAGTTCAGAGTCAAGACGCTCTTATTCGGCTTTCTTCAGTGTAGCGAGTGTCTCAATGACTTCGGTTTGGAAAGCAACGAACTCAACCCATCGTGACTCGAACCGAGAATCCCATTCTTCATCTTGAGTCTGTTGGGATTTGGCGAGGTTGGAATCAGATATGGACTTGTACACGTTCAGATCGGATTTGATTCCATGAACGGTTGTCCTCAGTGCATTGATGTCTTGACTGGTAGATGTTGAGAAGTCATCCAGCTTTATCTTCAACGCCTCATTCTCTGCCTGCAGTTGCTTGTGTTTCTCCGCCTGAGCTTCCATCATCCTCAGTTGATCTTCTTTGTTGCGCTGGATGGTGGCAAGCATCTCTGTCCTCAGCTGATTGACCCTCTCAGCTATCAGTTCACAAATTTCTTCTGTTGAGGGTGCTGGCTGATCAGCTGGAGCTTGTTGGTCAGAAGTTGCTGGCTGTTCAACAGTGATCATGGCTTGGAGATTGGCCATGTACTATTGAAGCTCTTCTTCTTCTTGCTTGGTTGCTGCTGCAGCTGCGTCAATGTCATCTATAAAATCAGCAGTCTTCGTCAGCATGTTATCAAGGAAGGCGACACAGTCTGGTTCGGCTGACTCCCTGGTGTCTCTTCCTTCAGCCTTGCTGATGTCCAGACGACGCGTCAGCAGTGCAACCTTGTTGTTGTAGGCAACCTCAAGGTTGGTGTAGTTAAAGTAATCCCTTATGCGTGACTCATCGGCCTTCAGCTGGTTCCAACTATGTATCCTGATAGTATCTTCCTTCACATACCAGTGACTGAAGATGATGGTGAACTGATACAACAGCTCGGTTCCAAGCGTGGAAAAAGTAGGCATGTCACGCGCCTCCGGGAACATCCCAATTAGCTTTTGAAAACAGTAGGCCAGCTTGCCTTCATGTTCTTGTGCAACGGCTTGTCGATCAGCTTCGTCATCGATGGGAGAGGGAGAGAGATTTTCATAGGGAATCGGTTCAAGAGTTTCATCAACGTTGGCCAAAGAAAAAGTCTCAACGTTGGCATCAAGCTGGGAGCTCGGAATATCTGACAGTGTGGGGAGGTTGGTATCAACAGGTTCATCAACATTGGCCGAAAGAGTGGTCTCAATGTTGGCATCGAGCAAGGAGCTCGGAATTTCTGGCTGTGTGTCGGTTGTGAGAGCCTCTTTGGGCGGTACGGCATCAGCTCCTACCGTGGAGGAGGTTGGAATATCTTCGATTTCCTTAGATGAAGAAGATGCATCCGAGGATATGGTCGGCTCATCAGCTGGTTCTGTTTCCATCCCTTCCATCATGTCTATTCCAGCTGCGTGAGGAACAATCTCGAAGGCAACTGCTTCAACTGAGTGACTCGACTCAGATGGCTCCTCAGATGGTGTTTCCTCAGCTGGTGTCTCCTCAGCTGGTGCGTCCTCAGCTGGCAACTCCTCAGCTGGAATCTCCTCAGCTGGTTTCGCAACTGACTTCTTGATCCGAACCCTCAGCTTCTTCTTAGCTGGTTCTTCCTCTTTCTCCTTCTCCGACTCAGCTCTGTGTCAGCGTGCGGTTGTAGATTTTGATGGGCGGCCGGCAGCAGGAGGCAGCTCTTCAGCTGTGTCTTTTTCTTCAGCTGTTTTCACAGCTTCCCTCTTGTCTTTCGGAGTGTAGACACTCCTGATTACATCTTGAGCCTTCTTTGCTGTTGGGAACAACATCATCCTCTTGACTGGAGTCTCCTCACAGTCTTCCCAGACCATGTTCTGATCCTTTGTTGCGAAAAGGATCAGGGCAGAAATTTTGGCTCCGAAGTTGAGAGTTCCCTTGACACTCAACAACTTCTCTCCAGATTCGGTTGTGGTTTCGGAGATCTTCTGCTTCTCCAGTGTTAACTGATGTTCAAAGTACTTGAACCAGTTGATGTTGTGCTTGTGTTTGTGCTCCAAAGAAATCAGTTGCTTGAGCTTCGATCGGCTAATGTCGCCAAAGGCCCCGCTGTATCCGAAGATGACCTTGGATACGACATCGAACAGAAGTCGATGCTCTGGCTTCAACTTCGTTCGCTGCATATTACTCCTCAATTTTTCTGGAGTGATGAGAGCACTTTCCAGAAATTCATCAGCTTCCACATCTTTTATATTCTCGATGGTGTCTGTGGCGGTCTGGTTCGGTGGAATGATTTGGTGTAGAATGTCATAGACTGGAATGGGGACAGTGACACGGCGGATGGTTCTGGCAGGAACATCCCGTTGTCGACAAGAAAATTCTGTAACAAGCCCATCTCTGCTTTCAATGGGAGATTGCAGGTTCAGGTAAAACTCCCCGACCTGTCGCCTGAGAAGGTGGGAGGGGAAGAGCGTCGCCCAGTCCAGAAGGCCGTTCTCCCTGAGAATATTGGCGAGGGGAGACAACAGCGGCGACTCCAGTTCATCTTCTGATAAAATCTGCTCGAAGTGGATCTTGGAGAGCAGCATATCAAAGGACTCGTCGTATGATGAGGGGACTAGAGAAGGTCCAGAAGAAGCCATCTTCTTTCCTTGAGTCGAAGCTTTAGGTGCCATTTAGTATTTCTGTGAAGATATATATAGAGAGAAAAACTTGCAGAAAATGGTGAGACAAATTGGAGACGAAAATGAACAGTTACTGCAGATAAACACAAATGTAGAAGGTAAGAGATCACTTCCTGATTTTCTGCCTTTTATAGGTTAGTGGCTCGGTTGAAATCGACGGCTAGGGTTGAATGGTGCAAATCCATCAACGGCTGAGATTTCGCGACTGTTGACTAGCTTTGACTTGACGTCACAATCCGAGTTCCAACCAGCGCGCGAGAAGGTGAAATATTTTCATGTCAGCCCAGTCGCACTATAAAGTAGGCTATTGATGTTCAGCCGTACTTTACATTAAATGCGCTATGATGGCTATTTTAGTCTAACGGACATGCTCAGGAATGTTTGAATTTATTTCAAACATTCTCATTTAAGACACAAACACCTTTAGCCATAAATGTTACCTGCCAGCTGATGTCGGAATCAGCTGTGTAATACCTGCCAGCTGATGTCGGAATCAGCTGTGTAATACCTGCCAGCTGATGTCGGAATCAGCTGTGTTCCAATGTTGCGGCATACCATTAGCTGACTCGAGTTCGTCTGTTCAGCTGACGTCTGATCCAATGTTGCGGCATACCATCAGCTGACTCGAGTTCGTCTGTTCAGCTGACGTCTAATGCCTTCGGTTGGCGATCCGCATCTGAGATTCCCCCTTCATCTGAGCTTCCCCCTCAGATGAATATCTATCTCTTAAGCTCAGCTGGTTCCTCATCTGATGGATCCAACAATCCAAGTAGATCACATAACATCTTGAACCGCCCTTCGGCTAGAGGTTTGGTGAAAATATCAGCTCTCTGAATCTCAGTTGGAATTTTCTCCATAGATACATCCTTCTTCTCAATATGATCTCGGATAAAATGATGTCGGATGTCGATGTGCTTCGTCCGAGAATGGTGAACAGGATTCAAAGAGATAGCAATGGCACTTGAGCTATCACAATCAATGAGAACCTGTCCAGTTGCGCCTTCATAGTCTCTCAGCTGTTGCTTGAGCCACAACACTTGCATGCAACAACTACCGGCAGCCATGTACTCTGACTCGGTTGTAGAAGTGGCAACACATGCTTGTTTCTTGGAGAACCATGAAACTAGCTTGCTTCCCATGAACTGACAGTGTCCAGATGTGGACTTCCTATCCAACCGAACTCTGGCTAGATCCGCATCTGAGTATCCGGACAGTTGAATATTGTCGTCGGTTGGATACCACAACCCAACATTAACTGTACCCTTCAGATACTTGATGATGTTCTTTGCTGCCAACATGTGTGCTTCCCTCGGCTGAACTTGGAACCGAGCACATGCTCCAACCGCGTAAGATATGTTTGGCCGACTGGTGGTTAGATATAGCAAAGAACCGATAATCCCTCTATAATTACTAGCATCCACGAGTTTTCCCTCAGATCCAGGTTCAATCTTCCAGTTAGTATTCATCGGGATCCGTGTGGTTTTACTTGACTGCAAACTAAACTTTGTGATGAGCTTCTTTGTATATTTGGACTGATTAATGAAAATCCCTTTTGGTGACTGCTTCACCTGTAGTCCAAGAAAATAATTCATCTCGCCCATCATCGACATCTCGAATTTCTCCTTCATGAGAGTTGAGAATTTCTCGCACAGCTCCTCCGACTTGGAACCAAATATGATGTCATCAATATAGATTTGCACAACAAGTATATCTTCTCCAACTTTAATTGTGAACAGTGTTTTATCAACTGACCCTCATTTGAACCCCGAGTTTAGAAGAAAACTACATAGAGTGTCATACCAAGCCCTAGGTGCTTGCTTTAATCCATAGATTGCTTTCTTCAACTTATACACTCTTCCATCTCCAGTCTCAAAACCGGGAGGCTGTTCAACATAAACATCTTCCTTAATATCACCGTTGAGGAAGGCACACTTCACATCCATCTGATAAACCTTGAATTTGTGAAATGCGGCATAGGCTAGAAATATCCGGATGCCTTCCAACCTTGCAACTAGCGCGAAGGAGTCCTCGAAATCAATTCCTTCGTGTTGGCAATATCCCTGAGCTACCAACCTTGCCTTATTCCTCACGATGAATTCAATGGCGTCTCTCTTATTCTTGAAAATCCACTTTAATCCAATGACTTTGACACCATTTGGTCTTTTTACCAACTCCCATACAAAGTTGTGTAGAAATTCATTCAGCTCTTCTTGCATAGTTGTTGTCCAGTGAACACAGTTGAGAGCTTCCACAACATTCTTCGGTTCTGGAACATCAGCTATGAAACATGAGATCATGGCAACATCTCCTGCCTGTTCGAACTCTTCAAGAACTGCCAACTCCTCAGCGTATTGAGCGTAAGTGTTGGAATCTTTCTCAGCTGAGTCTGGATTTGCAACTCTGCTTCTAGTGCTCACACCTTTGGCTAGATCTCCAATGATGTTGTCCTTGGAATGATCTTCATACCATCTCTTGTTGCGTCTTCCTTCTTCTTCCAACAGTGGCTGTTCCGTGATCTGAGCTGTGGGAGATGCTGGGATCTTCTGAGGTGGTGATTTATCAGTTGTGGAGTCTGGATCCTCAACATGGACAATATTTTGAACCGGGCTCGGTTAGGCTTCGGATGCTGATGCAGTTGGAGTGACATCAGCTGGAGTTCCCCCTTGAGATGAGCTGGGGTCCTCACATTCATCTTCAGAGGAACAAGGATCATCGTCCTCAGTTGTCCATACCAATAGTTCAGCTAGATTCTTCTACCTTAGAACCTGCGATCTGGTGAGAGCTGGTGGAACATGTGGATTAGCTTGTTGTCCTTTAGCCTGTTCACTGCACTCAAAAGTAGATTCATCAAAACTAACATGAGGTGTTATCTCCACAACACGAGAGCTGTTGTTGAAAACTCTATAAGCCTTGATCCGAGGGGCATATCCGAGAAATATGCCCTTCGAAGCCTTGGCGTCAAAAGTTTTCAACTGAGTCTTCCCATTGTTGTGAATATAACACTTAGAACCAAAAACGCGAAAATATGAAATATCAGGCTTCCTGCGTCTCCATAGCTCATATGGAGTCTTTCCCAACCGCTTGGTTAGAAGAGACCGATGCTGGGTGTAGCAGGCTGTGTTGATTGCCTCAGCCCAAAATCTCTTTGGCAGAGCTGAGCTTGTCAACATGGATGTAGCAGCATCCTTCAGCGTTCGATTCCTTCGCTCAGCTACTCCATTCTGTTGTGGAGTACGCGCAGCTGATGTTTGATGAGTGATTCCGTGCTTCTCACAGTATTCGATGATGGTTTCATTTAGAAACTCGGTTCCACGGTCTGATCGGATGGAAATAATATTCATCTCTTGTTGGTTCGATATCCGATCCATCAGCTTGGGTAGCTCATCTCGGGTTTCACTCTTGTGTCGCATGAAAATGGTCGACGTATACCTAGAAAAATCATCAGTAACAACAAGGGTATACTCGTTACCATTCATGCTTTTTGGTGTAACTGGCCCGAAGAGATCCATATGGATCAACTACAATACTCGGTCGGTTGAGAGAATCGTTTTCAACCGAAAGAAAGATCTAGCGAGCTTTCCCAACTGACATGCACTGCAGATATGTGTTGTTGAAAACACTCGGTTAGGAATGCCCTTTGCATGTTCCTGTCTCACAAGTCGGTTCATTGTCTTGAAATTCAGATGGTTGAGCCTTTTGTGCCACAGCTAGCTCACATCTAAACTGCTCTTCGATAATAGACAGGTTTCAGGAGGACTACTGTTCCAATCTGCATAGTAGACATTCCTGGTTGGGGATCGATTTCCCAACAATATGACTTGCTTTGTTTCAACATTTTTAACCCTGCAGCCCTGTGCATCAAACTTGACAGAGAAACCATTATCACAGAATTGGCTAATGGAGAGCAAGTTATGCTTCAATCCATCAACATATGAAACATTAGAAATAGATACATGATTGGTTTCAAGGGTACCGTAGCCTTTGGTCTGACCTTTTAAGTTGTCACTAAAGGTAACTGATGGTCCTTCTTTCGCCACGAAACTTCCAAGCAAATTCTTCAGATTTGTCATGTGTTTCGAGCATCCACTATCCATCACCCACATGGTATGTGATGCTTTATTCTTCCTCAGCTGTTTCTCCTGTTCCTGCACAGAGAAACTCGCTTAGGTCCCCAATTTTAGTTGGGCCCTAGAGGGTTAGAACCAGCTCCCCCTTGAAATGTGAGTCGTTTTTCCCTGTATATTCGGATGGATTTATCATTCCAAATTACTTTTCCTTCTCCATCAACTATAACAACACCTCGGTCATCCTTAGACTTATTGTTAGTAGTGATGTTCTGTTTCTTGGGAGGAGATTGATTTCTCCCAATGTGAGATTTAGGAGGAGAGGTTTTCCCCCTGTTTTGTTAGCGTTTCTTATCCTGTTGGTTTTGTCAATGAGGTCGGACGCCATTTTGGAATCTGTGTGGCTGAGTCCGATTCCATCTTCCTGACTGTCTACTCCAGCTGTTCATGCCCGGTTGTTGATTCATGTTGTGGCATGAATATTTGCAGCTGTTGGAATTGTTCCACATCGGTTGACTCTGATGGAACCTCTGGTTGTTCTGATGATGGAACCGATATTGATTCTGATGGTTGAATCCCTGTTGGTTCGGTTGATTCCATCTCTTCTGAGGTCGGTTCTGAAATCGGTTCAGAGGTCGGTTTTGAGGTTGGTTCAGAGGTCGGTTCTGAGGTCGGTTCTGATTGTATCTCCGACGTCTCTGATTCCTCTTCTGAGTCTTGGAACATTCCCCCTCGGTTGTAGTCCCAACCGATGGATTCTTCAGTTCTCCAACCACAGCTCATTTTCCTTTCTCAGCTGCATTTTCCTTAGCTGGTTGTGCTTGCTGTGACGTGGAGGTTGGATTAATTTGGGGAGTTGCAGACTCAACTAGATCTAGTTTGGCAGTCGTGACCTCCACAGCCTAGACAAAGGTTGCGGGTGGAATTCCAGAATCCTTGACCATGTCGTAACCAAGTCCAGACACGTCATCCATTTGTCTTTGATAACTGATAAGATTCTCGATGATTTTGGATGATTGATATAGCTTTATCAGGTTGTCCTTCTCAGTTTGCAAATCCTTGAGGAGAACTGCTATATGTTCGGTTTGTGCGTCTGACTTCTTCATCAGCTGATCGATCTGTGCCTCTTGCTTGTTCAACTGATCATGCTGCTCCTTGATCTGCTTCTTCAACTCCTCATCGGCTGGAGCTTTAGTCTGATTGGCCTCATACAGTTGACTTTTGAGATTATCAATCTCTTCGGTTTGACTTTTAATCAGATCGTCCTTTTCGGTTAAGGATTCTTCAAGTCTGGCAAACTATTCTTGAAGACTCTTAAACTCAACCGATTGCTGATGCAGTTCCTCACTAAGTTCTAAGAAATCACCCCAAGAGGGTTCCAACTCTTCCTCTACTGATTCATGCATGTTAGTAGCAATAGAAGAATTTAAATTAACTGGATTAGAATGTACCTCAGTATCATCCTGGTCAATTCCAAATGCCATGAGACATTTGATCCTGTCCGATAGCATTGTTGGTGGAAGTCAGCTCGTCTTCATCTTCAGTTTCTGTGAAGATGTCCATGTCGTCAGCTGCTTCTTCTACAACCATGGCCTTGTTCTTTGCACTTTGCTTGGCCCTCAATGCTTCTCTTTCTTTCTTCGAAAGATCTGGACAATCTGCTTTGAAGTGTCCCTCTTTGACGCATTTAAAACAACTATTGGTCACAAGCTTTGAGTTATCTCGAGTTCGGTTGGATTTGTAGAACCGTTTGTATTTTCTGAATCGAGTATCCATGTCAGCTAGCTTCTTTGACAGGGCGGCTATACTCTGTTGCAGCTCTTCTCTACTTGGCTCCTTTGTAGCTGTGTCCGCAAATTGTGTTGGCCTTGATGTTCGCGGCTTGGAATAATCAGCTCGAAGTGCTACTGTTTTTGTTGCTGAACCAACATCCTCATGTCGACTCGTCTGCCCCGAGGACTGAGTTGATCTTCGTCGGTTCACCTTATACTCATTTCCTTTCAATATTGAGAACAGCCTGTCCGTTCCCATCTCTCCAAGATCAGCTCGGCTTTCATGAATGTTGGTGAAGGTGTCCCACTCAGCTGGTAGAGCTTGTAATACTTTGAGGTTGATTTCTCTCAAAGTATATTTCCCTCGTCGGATTAGATTGAATCCTCTGATAATATCCATGAACCGAAGCTCTAACTGATCAATGGTTTCATCAGCTCTTAGACAGAAGTTGTCAAAATCATGACAAGCATGTGAGAACTTGTTCTCCTTGGTTTCGTCACTCCCTTCACTAAGAGATGCCAAAATATCCCACATCTCCTTAGCGGTGTCGCACTCTTCTATCCAAGGAAGATAGTCTTGTCCAACTGTGGACATGATAGTGCTTTGAGCCCAGATATCCAGCTGGCTCACTTTTGCTTCCTCTGGAGTGAAGTCTTCTGGCTTTTTCTCAACCATCACCTTAGTTGCATCCCCATCATTGGGATTTGTAGGAGTGCGAGTGACTTTCTCCATGATGGTGATTGGTCCGGATGTGATCACTTGTTGCATTCGATGATGCTTTGACAGTAGAATCTTCTTCATCCGAGTTCTCCAGGATGTATAGTTCACAACCGAGAACATGACAATGATCTTTTCTTTAATATCCATCTACACACACAAACAAAAGACAGATGCAAGCAGATATGCACTAGCGTGAAAAAGATCTGTTCAGTTTGACCACTGAAGAAAACACCTCGATTCACACCTTGTGAAACAGAGACAACAGTCTTTTGAACCACTGCTCTGATACCACTTGATGGTCCCGATACGAGTTCTGATGTATGGGGGGGGAGAATACACCAGTTAGGAATTTTTAAAACAACCCCCTGAAAATATCACAACCGAGTAAGAAGACTCAGTTAGAATCACAACTGAGTAAGAAAACTCAGCTGTGAGAGTGGTGCTGTGCGGAATATGGTGGAAATAACAACTCGTATAAAATAACTCACGCTTTGATGCAAGGTCGGTCAATAACCAAGTCAGTTAAGAATGTAAAAATGCAGTTTGAGTGCTGGTTAGTCGGTCAGTTGGATATGCAATAAATTAACTGAACTGAAAACACAAACACATAAAGATTTACGTGGTTCAGAGAGAACTCCTACGTCCACGGGGAGTTGTGAGTCCACACAACTCAGTCCAAGTTCTTTAGGACTAGAACCACAAAGCTTACGCGAGCATTGCAACCGTTGAGATAAGTTTACGGGTACTTATCAACCTTACAGATAAGTTTACGGGTACTTATCAACCTATCTACTCAATTTCGGGAAGAGTAGGGTCCTAACAATCCTTTTGAGAGGATATGTAAAAGGGTGGGGTTTCCAACTACTAGCTCGAACTAAGGAGTGAGCTAGGATCTAGGCTTGATCAAATGGAGACTCAAACTAAGATCTAAAAACACCAAGACAGAATCTAACACTCTAGGAACTCTCAACTAGTGATGTTCTTAGAGATTGATTTCAGTTTAGCTCATTTTCGATATGAACTCTCAACTGGTGATGTTCGCTCGTCTAACTCTTTGCTCTTGCACTTGTCTTCTCGCATTTCGTTAATCTTGGTGAATGAATGAATGCCTCTATTTATAGGCGGAGAGAATCAACTAGCCGTTGGAAGAGCCGTTGATCTCTGTTCTTGTGAAAGCGATGGCTTGTCTCTCATCTCTGCAGACTTTCCTGATTTGGCAACTGTGAACTTCTGCTTTCCATCTGAGACATCCTTGTGTTGGGCCAAATGAGGTAATGACAGACCGTCAAACCTTCATGTGACTTCCTATTTGAAATTCAAATCTCCAACCTTTGACTTTCAACCTTGTTTAGTCGGTTGAGAAGTTTTGGTCTTCATCCGAGTGGTCTTCAGCTGATGTTCCATCTGATTGCTATCTTCATCTGACCTTTTGTCTGAATTGGAACAGTTGAACTCTCAGCTGCCTTGAATTTCATGTTGTCGATCTTATCAGTTCGAGTCCTGCAACTGATGTTCCATCTTGAACGCTCAGTTGTCTTTCTCACATCTGATGTTCTGTATCTTGAACGCTCAGTTGTCTAACTGATGTTCTGTCTCTTGAACGCTCAGTTGTCTTTCTTACAACTGATGTTCTATCCGAGTGAAGCATTGTTGCCTTCTTCAGCTGGAGACCTGTAAAGATAAAATCTCAACATTGCTCAAACAATGAGCCTAACTACTAACATTAGGATCTGACAACATCTACTCGGTTGGGGTTAGTTGCTTTTGGAATCAATCAAAACTTTACTTAAATTTCCCAACAGAAAAGATGCATGATTTACTTTATGCATAGGCAAACCTTACGGTTGTGATGGAGAGATGATGATCAAGATGAGGTTTAAAACATGATTTATGAGTTAAAAAGATAAAAGAACATAAGATAGGTAAAAACCCCTAAATCGATTAAAATGAAAAAAATAGGGAAAATGAGTTCTTGATGAGTTTTTGATGCTTATTTGATGCTTATTTGATGATATATGCTTATTATGATTTTTTTATGTGATTTATATGCATATATGCGTTGATGATAATTTTTGGTGCATTTATTGAATTTTTAATGGATTTATTCGAATAAAAATAGAGAAAATATAAATAAACTATGATTTATGAATTTTCTGAGTTATATGATGTTTATGAGCATGATGATATTTGAAAATATGATCTAGATGTATTTTTAAGTCATAATATGAAATTTATGAATTATTACATAAAATTTGAAATATGTGATATTATGAGGAAAAATATTTTTTGATGATTTTTGATGAAATATGATGATAATGATGATGATTATGATGTTAAGATGTGTTAGGAAATATTTGAGTAAATTCTGAGCATGGAAATTGAGAAATCTGATTTTTTGTATTTTTATGGAATTTTTATGAGTAAATTCGAAGAAAAATAAAGAAAATAGGTATAAAAATAAGATATGATGTTTTTGAGGTTAATATGAGTTTATGAAGATGTGTTCTTCATATTCATAAGAAAAACTTG
This sequence comes from Schizonepeta tenuifolia, assembly GCA_029490685.1. Lineage (NCBI taxonomy): Eukaryota > Viridiplantae > Streptophyta > Magnoliopsida > Lamiales > Lamiaceae > Schizonepeta > Schizonepeta tenuifolia. The sequence goes on from CM055956.1 coordinate 11,694,872, forward strand.
AAGATTGATGTTAAAAATTAATTAGAAAAAAATAATTATTTTTAATTCTTTAATTCGAAAAATGAATATATATAAAATGAGGAATTTCATTAGATAAAAATGAAATTGAGAAATAAATGAGATGTTAAGTCTATTTTGAATGAATTTAGTAGAAAATAAAGTCTTATGAATTTTCTATGAATTTTGAGATATGTATGTATATATAAATATATATAATAAAAAAGAAATAATGAGAAAAAGAAGCCAATGAAAGTATGAGTCTAAAGAAAAATATTTTTTTGAATTATGATGATGTTGGAATGATGACAAACGAAAATGTGATGTGAAATTTGATGTTAGAGTTAAAAGAAAAATAAAATATTAATAATAATATTAATATTTGAGGATAAAAAAGAAAAAAAAAATGAAATTTCTACAAGAAAATATGAGTTAGAGGACATGAGTATGAGATTAAGAGTTAAGATGTTCGTATTTGAGTTCGTTGTTTCAAACGAGAAGCTAAAAGAATTATTAATAAAGAAGTAATAATAAAATAATTGATTTAATGGAATATTTCCATTAAAAATGAATATGTTTGAGTAATGTGAATTCTAAGGGATGTTTTTGTATTTAAGTGTGTTTTGAATATTTGATTGATGTGACGAAGCATTAATTGAGTAAAGGAAAATGATAGAATTTGAGAAACGAGCAAATGAATATATTATGAAAGATAATATTTTTAAGTTTAAAAAACATTTTGATGATGAGTTATTGATGATATATGATATATTAAGTGATTTGATGATGTTATTTGAGTAGAATCAGACAAGTATGCTTTTTGAATCACTTAAAAAGGAATCAAGACGTAGAAGTTATCGAGCAGTGAAGATTTGAAATGAAAAATCGAGTTTTGATTAAATAAAATGAAAATTTAGTTTTAAATAAAAGAAAATATTAAATAATGAGTATTTGATGATTTGTATAAAGATGAGACTGTATACGAGTATGAATACGTATTTTGAGGAAAATAATGACGTATTTTAGAGTCAAGAAATACGAAGTAAAAGTTTGAATAATAAATTCAAAAATGTTTATTATTTGAGTTTAACGAAATGATTTTCGTTAGAGTTGAAGTTATAAGTTTATAAAAGTTAAAAGACGAGCAATAACTTGTTATTATGTGAATGTGTTCAAGATATGAGTTATCAAATGATTTTGTTTAAGACGTGAATTGTTATGAAAAGTCGATATTAGAATGTGATTAAACGATTAAGTATGATTAACCTTTCTAGCATATTAATCATTAAGTTAATCATCTATAAGTGTTTGAATTGACATTAATGTTTGAGTATAATGACGATGTTTGAGTATTGATGTGAATACGTGTTTATAATGTGAATGTTTGATCTCCGATGTGAAAGTTTGATTGTTGAAATAAGTTCTCAACTATGTATGATTGATATATGATGAAAATAGTTGAGATTTGACGTTATGATTTGCCGAGATCATATAAATTGAATTTATGAGAAGTTTAAGACGATTTGATTAATAACTTATTGAATTACATAAAGAATGAAATAATATATATTAGAAACGAGAATCAGAGTTTGAGAAGTAATTAGATACCGAGTAAAGACGATGACTCGAGAACGAGAAATTAAAAAGTTATCGATGTAGAAAAGTTTAGATAAGTTAAGAAAAATCCGAGTCAAGTAGAAGTCCATCAGCTGAGCCCTAAGTCTATTATACGTCTTTCGAGTCGATAAGCTCGATCTTAACCGATGTTATTATTGAAGGGCCGAGCGGGACTGCAAAGTAATTGGAAAAACATAAAGTAAGCAACCCCGACTTCAAAAGACCAGAAGTAAGGTTGGCTTTTCTGAGTACGAAGTACTCAGCCCTGCATGTATTTCTAAACGTGCAGGTTAGCTACGGATGAGGATGGTGCAGATGGTCTTGGTGGTGTGTTAATCTGTGGAAAGTTTGAGTCGACAGTTACATGTCTTCATACATGTAATTGTTATGAGCAAGTGATGTCTCCGCTGCTTAACAATCTTTTGATATGTTAATATTTTGATAACTCTAAAAATAATGAGCCGTGTGCTCAAAACAATGCTTTGAATTTCGTTTGCAAACCCTACTTTTGAAGGACATGATGTCGTTACACTTAACCCTATTTTTTGAGAACCTTTGTAAATTATTGAGCTCGTTCATTGTTGAGCCATGTTATGAAAGTATGATTATATTCATATCATGTTGAAACCTTATTTCCCTTGATCGGTTCATTGTTGAGTCGAGTTTTATTTGTTGGTTTCACATTTTAAATTCACTCGGGTTAGTGTTTAAAGTTGAGTTAAGATATAAGTGGTTTGCTTATTTAATGGTTTCACCTTCACAATCCAATGGAGTCTGGTCGTTCCTACACACCGGATTTTGGGCTGTGACAGTTGGAAGCTACCGTTGAAGATGTTGTGGCCCTGTCAGAACTTGTTCTTTCCATTTCTGGAAAACTTTTGACTTTCAGTGCACGGAGTCTTTGTGGCCTTGCCATCTATCGTCGTGATCACCATCCAGCTTCTTAGGACCTCCAACGCCCTGCTGCATTCTTTCCTCTATTATGCCCTTTATCCGCTCCATTGTGCCCATTTGCAGGAATATCGTGCCCCTGCATACTAGTGTGTCCTTCCATACACAAAAGACCCAAAATAAAAGAAGAAAAGACACAATCTAGACCTCTACAGACACTAAAAGAGCACAAAAATAGGGCACGCTTCAAAGGACGTCTGATAATGTGGGTGATTCGTGGTTTCAAACAACTAATGTGGATCCCTGAGGTGTTCATCCAATTGCATATCTGGGTGATGATCTGCAACCCCACGTCACGAGGACAGGTCGAGAGTAACATGTGTATCAGGCGTCCGATCGGTCCTAGGCATTCCCTCCTGAGACTATGTCGTACAAGGTCATCCTCATCAGCAAAATAGTCTCAGTCGAGCTTCCTTTCATCGAATCATTGAAGAAAGAGGTGGAACCCGGAATGCCTCCTGCAACCCTTCTCCCTCCTTTACATTTTGCTGATGCCAAAAAGGGGGAAAAAATGGGCTAACTGTTGATAAGAGTACTTTTGTGGAAGTACTTCAACAGGAAGGCCGGCAGGAATGGAGATCGTGAAGGCTAAAGGGAGTGCTGAATGGTGGTCAGGTGCCTCGGAAAGTTGCTTGAGGCATTCAATCTGACCTGACCTCATCCTCCAACCTTCAAAGAAGTGATGGAAAAGAAGACCAAGGCTAATAAGGAGAAGGTTGACGAAGTTGTCAAAAGTCTCGCCCTGTGGCTCGAGATAGGTATTCAAGTGAAATCGAAATACATTCAACTAACGTCAGCTCAGCCTTGGAGAAGTACAAGATGAAGACCCTCCCTTAAGGAGGTGGAGGAGTCGAAGACGAAGACCTAGAGTATGATAGAATGTTAGGATTGTAGTTTAGCAAGAACTCAGTTGTAACTGTAATCTCTCCCCAGTTTGTTATTTGTTATAACAAGTTGCTAGTTATTAAAGGTCTTCAATTCTTAACCTCACTTGATGATAACCATCCGTTGTCCAAGTTTGAGGTTACCTTTTAATTTCTTAATTTTTATCTTGTGCTAGCCCTTTCATGTTATAGACTAGAATTGAGTGTATCTTTTAGTCTTCTTGGTATCAGCTTATGGAATCAGTTTAGAAAGTTAGGTGGTGTCAGTTTAGAGTTTTGGCATTATGAAAAAGGAGGAAATTGTTGGGAAAATTAGTAAAAGATTTTGAATGATTCCAAAACCCAATTGACCCCAACTGAGTAGATGAAAGCCTTTAGTCTGATCTTAGCTAGAGCTCACTGTTTGAGCGTAGGGATTTTATCTTTACAGATTTCAAGCAGAAGAAGTCAGTCGGATTGAAGAAGTGAGATTGTGAAGAACTCAGCTGAGACCTAACCTCAGTTGACCTCCCAGCTCAATTGAGATACCTCCCAACTCAATTGAGACAAAAGCTCAACTGTACCATGGACTCAGTTGGACAGCAACTCAGTTGACTCCTCAACTGACCCATGCAGCTGAAGGCATATAGCTCACGCATGAAGAGAAGTTGTGTCGAAGTCAGACATTGCGAAGCGGAGAAGAGAAGCCTCAGAAAAAGTTGAAGACAGAAGAGTTGAAGTCCAGATTCAAATCTACTCGGAAGCACAAGTCAGCTGAAAAACTTACCATAAATGAACCGACAACAACAAAGTGCAAAAAGCAAAGGTCGCAGTTTTCATTTTTGGAAAGTTTCCAGAAAAGCAGGTGGAGTGCCATACTTTTGGCAGAGGTCAAATGGCTCTTCCCAATGGCTAGTTAGATCTCCCTCTATAAATAGAGGTTTTCACATTCAAGCTCGTGGGACACAGACACAAAGAAGAAAGAGTAGAGAGAAAATCAAAGGTGAAGTAGCAGCAGCAGCATACCACCTCTCTCCTCAGCAAGAAGACCTCAGTCGGAGTCCAGTCGAAGTAGAGTGTTCAAACCTCCTCCTGTTCTTCCATCTAGCCTCTCACAAAGCCTCTTTTTGATCGAGTCTAGAGTTTAGGTTCTTACTTAATTTGTGTCCCAACAGACCATCTCCCAAAAGATCAAGTTTGTAGCCTTAGGAAAAAGCCTCCACCTCTCTCAGTGTAGAAGGCTTCATAGTTGAAAATCCCTCCAACCCCCAAACCTCAGGTCTGACTTTGAACCCGCAATCAAAGTCACCATGCACTTGAGCAGAACGAAAAATTGCTACTGGTGAATTCCCTCTCCCCTCCCCCCCATGCACTAGACACTCGTTATCGGGACCATCAATGTCTAGCTAATTTATTAAGCTTGGATTAGGTGAGATGATTTGAACATGAACAATAACACTTGAGAGGTCTAATTTGGTTGAGATAACTGCATGCACGTGTTTCCAATATACTAGGTCTTAATCTTAAGCATCTTGGGCAACACAATTGATTAATTGATCACTAATTAATTAGATAGTCTAGATCACAAATAAAATTGGGTTAATGCATTGAGAGTATCTTGCATCCAAAAGTATGACTAGTATAGAAGAGTAGTCGGTGTCTTGGGCACTAAAGTGGCTGATCGGGTCTATCGTGTTCTTTATGCTTCTTGGGCAATACGTCTGTTGAAGTGTCTTCGTGAATATCTTGGTCAAGTTAGATAATTTGTCTAAAGAGTCTCTGGCAAGTTTTAAACCTAAGGATTAATAAGGGTAAAAGGGAGAATTGTGCGTGGCGATGAAAATGGGGACAACATCAAACATTGCCCATAACTGAATGATACTTGCATGTAGTAAATAATTTTGCACCAATGACCGAGTGAGTGTTCATGTTCAATGATTCAAGCCTTGTTCAGGTTGCCTTTCATATTAACCAAGTTTGTGTTTAGTTTTCAGCTGCTTCTTCTATCACAGGTTAGTATGACTAATTTCCTTTTTTAGGCATCCCAACTTAGTATGATGTTTCCTTTTAAGAACATGTCTTTTACCTTTTTATCCTTAAAACTTCAATATATTTACGACACATCATGAATGGATCCCTTCCTTCACTTAAAATATCTCTACCAAATATTTATCTATTTTTTTAAAAAATTTGTGCACGACCCCCTGCACATAGTAAATGGGAACGGAGGGAGTATATTTTTGATGGTCCCGATACGAGTTACTGGTGTATGAGGGGGGGGGGGAGAATACACCAGTTAGGATTTTTCAACTTTCGAAAAACTTAACACTTGAAATCAACTTCAACTGAGTAAAAGGACTCAGTTGGGATCTCACAGCTGAGTAAGCAACCTCAGCTGGAAGAGTGGTGCTGTGCGGAATGTGGTGGAAAATGAACTCGTAAAAACAAACTCACGCTTTTAAGCACGGTTGGTCAAAACCAAAACTGTTGATGTGAAAGTATGCAGATTGTATGCGGTTAGTTTGTCAGATGAGATATGCAAATAATGACTGAAAACAAATAAACACGACACACAAGATTTACGTGGTTCGGAGAGAACTTCTACGTCCACGGGGAGATGTGAGTCCACACACCTCAGTCCAAGTTCTTCTGGACAGAACCACTCAGCTTACGCGGGCTGAGCAACCGTTACAGTTTAGTTTCCGGGCACTAAACAGCCTAAGTCAAGTTTGCGGGTACTTGACGACCTGACTACTCAATTACAGGAAGAGTAAGGTCTTAGCACACTTTTTAGGGTGTGAGAATGGGTAGGATTTCCAACTACAGCTCGATCACGAATGAGAGCTGGATCTAAGGCTTGAACGAATAAACACTCAACCTAAGATCAAAAACAGTTTCGATCTCTAGGAACCCTCAGCTACTAATGTTCTCTCAAATTGGAACTCTCAGCTGCTGATGCTCTTAGATGATGATTTTGCAGATTTACTTTTTGCTTTGATTTCTCTCGAGAAAGCTCTTGAATTTTTCGTCGTCTATCTATCTCTATATCTCTCTCGAATGAGAGAATGCCTCTATTTATAGGCGGAGAGAATCAACTAGCCGTTGGAGGAGCAGTTGATCTCTGATCGGTTGAAAGCGATGGCTTGTCTCTCATCTCTGCAGACTTTCCCGATATGGCATCTGTGCTCTTCTGCTTTCCATCTGAGACAGCCTTGTGTTGGGCCAGATGGGGTAATGACTGAACGGTCAAACCTTCATGTGACTTCCTTTTGAAATTCAAATCTTTGACAGTCAACTTCGGTTTGTCGGTTGAAAGTCTTGACCTTCATCTGAGTGATCTTCAGTTGATGTTCCGATCTGTCGAGCTCTCAGCTGACTTTGAACTTCAAACAGTTGAACTCCTTGTTCGGATTCTATAACTGAGGTTCTGAAACTGAACACTCAGTTGTCTTCCTTGTATTTACTCAGTTGGGTTTGAACCCTCAGATGATTTCCTTTTCATCTGATGTTCTCTTCCTTTCAACTGTTTCTCATCTGATGAACGCTCAGTTGGTTTCCTTCTCAACTGATGTTCTGAAGACTTCCCCTTGTTTGCATCTGAACAAATGAACTCTCAGTTGTCTTTCTTCACAACTGATGTTCTGTCTGAGTGACGCCTTGTTGCCATCTTCAGCTGGAGACCTGTAAAGATAAAATCTTAACTTTGCTCAAACAGCGAGCCTGACTTCTAACATTAGGTCCTGGCAACATCTACTCGGTTGGGGTCAGCCGGTTTTGGAATTCATCAAAACTTATACTAATAAATTTCCCAACAATTTCCCCCTTTTTGATGATGCCAAAACCACTTACAACTTTAAACCACTATTGATTTAATCCTCTCTAACTGACCTAAAATCTCAGCTGAAATTCTAGACAGTCTATAAGATAAAACATCAAGGGGTTAGGACAGTTATAACATGAAATTGAAAGACTTTGTGATTCAGAGCTTGGACAATGAGGAATTGTTCATCAAGGTGAATCGTATTATATACTTTGAAGTTTTTGTTACAACTGAAGGTTACAAGATTAAGCACAAAATAGATAAAGATACAACAGTTGCTTCGAAAACTACAACATCCAAAAACATTATCAGCTCAAAAACTTTGACAGCTCAGAAATACTGTTGACCGTACTTGCTGAAGATACGGTTGAAGATCTCCTTCTTCGCTTCCGACTCAATCCCAGTGTTGACGCCGTGTTCCTTGCAGACTTGCCTCGCCTCAGCCATGATCGTATTTCTATTTGGCGTGCTCGTGCCTTTGATCATCGGAGGGCGGTATATGCACTTCTTTGGAACTGGAACAGTGTTGGGATCAAGCTGAGCATTCAGCATAGCTCGCTTGAACTGACTAAACATTCCAGGGTCTCCAGATCTGAGTTCCCACAGGGCTTCCTTGAAGGCTTGTCTTGGGTCTTCAGTCGAGTAGACTTTCCTGTAATAGAAGTCATTGACGAACTCATGCTTGAACTGTTCCCAGTCATCGTTCCACTCCGCATTCATCCACTTCTCAACATGTGGGTATCGAGACGGGAGCGGAGCGTCCTTCTACAGTTGGTGCGTCGACTTCCTAGCCTCAGCCTTCATCTGGTGCTTGTTGATTCTTCGCACACTCCGGCTGGCTTTATTCCTGTCGACTCTCTTTTCCACCTTAGCCAGTTCTTTCTCGAACTTGGCAACCTTTTTGGCCTGATCGGCAGCGAACTTCTTGATCCAAGAGGGATTCAAGTACTTCTCCTTTGACTCCCCCATAGCTTTGGCAGCTTCAATGCAGTCTTCAACAGATATCCCGTCAAGTTCTGCATCGAGCTCGGCCGTGAGCTCGGCTACGAGGTCGTGGGAGACTTCCAGTTCGGGCTGCGACCCTTTAGCTTCAGCTTCAGCTGGCACTCCTTCTCATTGTTGAGCTCCTTCAGCTTGCTGGAGAGCTTTCCCTCGTCCAGCAACAGCTACTGGCTCCTTGTCTTCCCCAGCTGCTGGCTCCTTGTCTTTTCCCTTTTTGGCATCATCCAAAAGGGTGGCAACAGTGCCATCCAGAGAGGTCAACTTGGCTTCAGCCTGTTGAACGCGGGAAAACAGCTCATCAACAGCGTCCTTCTCTTCCACCTTCTTCGCCAACTCCAAGTCTTGGCGCTCCTGCTCAGCTTGCTACACAGCTGCAAAGGTCGCATAGACCTCTTTGTGGAGGGAGACGAACTCAGCTCGGAAAGAGGCGAACTGAGCCATCCACTTCTGGTCCTGAGTCTGCTGGGACTTTGCAAGGTCAGATTCAGCAACGGTCTTGAACACGTTGAAATCCGAGCTGAGGCTCTGAACGACCTTCCTTAGAGCCGAGACCTCCGAGCTGGAAGAAGTGGAGAGATCTTCGAACTTGTGCTGCAGAGAAGAGGAGAGGTGTTCTAGCTGATTCTTCAAGCTGGCATTTTCTGCCATCAGCTGCTGCATCCTGTCAGCTTCTTCCTCCTTCCCCAGCTGGATCTTGGACAGCATCTCCGTCCTCAGCTGGTTGACCCTCTCCGAGATCAGCTCGTAGATGGCGTCGGTTGAGAGAGCTGGCTGATCGGAGGGTCCGGGCAGAAGCTGTGGTTGTGGCTGGGCAGCAGACTCCAGGACAACCATGGCAGATCGGCTGGCGAGGTAGGCCTTGAGCTTGTCTTCTTCTCTCTTGGCCGCCTCATCAGCTGCGTCGACGTCGTCCATGCAGGAGGCATTTTTGGCGAGCATGTCATCAAGAAAGTGAACAGCTTCAGGGTTGTTGCACAGCTCCCTGGTGTCTGTCCTTTCTTGGATGTTTTTGTCCAGACGTCGTCGGAGCACAGCCACCTTTTGGTTGTAAGCCACCTCCAGGCTCTGGTAGTCGAAGTACTCCCTTAGGTTGGACTCTTCGACCTTTAACCTGTCCCAACCGTGAATCCTGAGGGTCTCCTCCTTTACGTACCAGTAGCTGAATATGACATTGAACTGGTATAGAAGTTCCGTCCCGAGAACAGAGAAAATGGGCATCGATGTTGCCTCGGGGAACATACCAATTAGCTTGCGGAAGCAGTAGCTGAGTCTTCCTTCATACTCAGCCAAGATCGCCTGGCGGTTGGCTTCTTCATCGATCTGAGGGGGGTCGATATCGAAGGTTATGGGTTCGATGGTTTCATCAACGTTGGCCGAAGAAGTGGTCACAACATTGGCATCGAGCGAGAGGCTCGGAATATCTGACTGAGGACCAGTTGAGAGAACTGGATCCTCTTTGGATGGAGAGTTGGCTGGCTGGAGGATTTCTTCAGTCACAGGTGGGTTAACCTGGCTGGCATCAGCTCTAGATCGACTGTCGTGGGACTCCTCAGATGAAGAAGAGTCATCTGAGGAGGAGCTGGTATCCACCACTTGGACCTCCACATCTTCACCTGCCTCCTCAGCCACGTCCTCCTGGTGAGGTTGAAGAATAAACCCAGCTGGGTCAACCGATTGGCTGGATTTGGTTGACTCTTTTTCCTCAGCAGGCTTTGTCACCATTGGGCTGGTTGAAGGACGAGCTGCGGGCTGGACGATCCTGATCCTTGGCCTCTTCTGGAGGGGTTCCTCCTCTTCTTCTTCTTCTTCTTCTTCTTCTTCTTCTTCTTCTTCTTCTTCTTCTTCTTCTTCCTCTTCCTCAGCCACCTCCTTTAGCTGGCGCTTCGCTAGCTTGGACCTTGAAGGGCGGCGAGCAGCTGGCTCCACAGCTGGCTTGGGGACACCCTTGGGGGTGTAGACAGCTTCTACAACATCCCTGGCCTTCTTGGCTGAGGGGAACAGCGACAGCTTGCTGACTGGAGTGTCCTCACTTCCTTCTCATGTCAGCGGCAGACCCTGTGTGGCTTGGAGGATGAGGGCTGATATCTTTGTCCCGAAGTTGAGTGTCCCCTTGACACTCAATAGCAGTTGTCCAGACTCAGCTGTTATCTCGGAGATTTTCTGTTTCTCCATCAGCAGCTGGCTCTCTATATATCCCAACCAGTCGACCTGGTGCATCTCTTCCAGGGCCTTCTGCTGCTTGAGCTTAGGACGGCTTATGTCCCCGAAGGCTCCACCATATGCGAAGATGCATTTGGAAATTACATCGAAAAGAAGTCGGTGCTCCGGCTTCAACTTTGTCCTTTGCATGCTCCCCTTCAATGGTTCGGGAACAAGAAGAATGGTTTGAAGGAAGGCATCAGCTTCCTTGTCAGAAAAGTTCCCCACCACATCTGTGGCTTCACGGTTTCTGGGGATGAGCTTCTCCAGCTCCTTTGACACCTTTATCTCCACAACGGAGTCTTCTACTGTCCGGGAGGTTCTGTGGCGTTGCTTGCATGGGATGATCGTGACAAGCCCATCTTTTGCAACTCGTTGCAGATTCCGATAGAAATGTACGATCTGCTTCCTGAGCAACAGGGCCGGAGAGAGGGTTGCCCAATCAAGCAGATGGTGGTCGGAGAGGATGGCGGCGATTGGAGCGAGCTCAGGCGAGGAGAGAGCCGCTCTGGATAATATCTGTTTGAAATGAATCTTCGACATCACCATGTCGAACGATTCCTGGAACGTTGCAGGCTCTGAGGAAACCATCTTCTTAGAAGCTTTTGACTTGGGAGCCATCTCGAGGAGATATATATGCAAAGAAAGAGCGAAAGACTTTACTGGAAATGGCGAAACAAGATTTGAGAAGATGATGAATAGAGAGTAAAGATATGCACGAAAAGAGAAGGTAAGGATCACTTCCTGATTTGTCGTATTATATAATCTTTGACTCGGATAAAATCAACGGCTGGGGTTAAATGGCGCGAATCTATTAACGGCTGAGATTACGCGACTGTTGGTTAATTTTGACTGATATACCACGCGCGCGAGTGAGAAGGTGAATAGTTTAGGGTGTCAGCCCAGTCGCACTATAAATTAAGGCTATAGATGTTCAGCCAGATTTTACATTAAATGCGATATGATGGTTTGTTTAGTCTAGCTGACATGTTCAGGAATGTTTGAATTTATTTCAAACATTCTTATTTATTATCATAACACCTTCAGTCATAAATGATACCTGTCAGCTGATGTCGATATCAGCTGTATACCACAGTTGTGCTCCTCAGTTGCCGCATACCATCAGCTGACTTGAGTTCGTCTGTTCAGCTGACGTCTGTTCCATTGTTGCAGCATACCATCAGCTGACTCAAGTTCATCTGTTCAGCTGACGTTTGATGTCTTCAGTTGGCAATTCGTATCTGAGATTCCCCCTTCATCTGAGCTTTCCCCTTAATTCGATATCCGATTCGTCAGCTCGGATGAATCCTTATCAGCTCGGATGACCCTTTAGCTCGGGTGAGTTTTTAGCTCGGATCCAAAAGTCCTAAAAGATCACACAGCATCTTGAACCGAGCTTCAGGAAGAGGTTTGGTGAAGATGTCAGCTCTCTGAATCTCAGTTGGGATCTTCTCCATGGACACATCCTTCTTCTCAATATGGTCTCGGATGAAATGATGACGAATATCGATATGCTTAGTCCGAGAGTGGTGAACAGGGTTTAGAGAGATAGCTATGGCACTCGAGCTATCACAATGAATGGGAACCTGTCCAGTTGAGACTTCATAATCTCTCAGCTGCTGCTTCAGCCACAATACTTGCATGCAACAGCTTCCGGCAGCCATGTACTCTGACTCGGTTGTCGAAGTAGCAACACATGCTTGTTTCTTGGAGAACCATGAAACCAGCTTGCTTTCCATGAATTGACAGTGTCCAGAAGTGGACTTCCTATCCAACCGATCTCCTGCTAGGTCGGCATCTGAGTATCCAGTCAGCTGGATATTGTCATCAGTTGGGTACCACAACCCAACATTGACAGTTCCTTTCAGATACTTAATGATGTTCTTTGCTGCCAACATGTGTGCTTCTCTTGGTTGGACTTGAAAACGAGCACACACTCCAACTGCGTATGAAATGTCTGGTCGGCTGGCAGTTAGGTATAGCAGCGAACCGATGATCCCTCTATACTGGCTGGCATCAACGAGCTTTCCCTCAGCTCCTGGTTCGATCTTCCAGTTCGTGTTCATAGGGATCTTGGTTGTCTTACTTGTCTGCAATCCGAACTTGGTGATGAGCTCCTTTGTATATTTGGACTGGTTGATGAAAATCCCTTCAGGTGACTGCTTCACTTGTAATCCAAGGAAATAATTCATCTCGCCCATCATTGACATCTCGAACTTTTCCTTCATAAGATCGGAGAATTTCTTGCACAGCTCCTCCGACTTGGACCCGAAAATGATGTCATCGACATAAATTTGCACGACAAGTATATCTTCTCCAACTTTGATAGTGAACAGAGTTTTATCAACTGAACCTCGTTTGAACCCCGAGTCCAGAAGAAATCCACAAAGAGTGTCATACCATGCTCTTGGTGCTTGCTTTAGACCATAGATAGCTTTCTTCAGCTTGTACACTCTTCCATCTCCAGTCTCAAAATCAGGAGGCTGTTCAACATATACATCTTCTTTGATATCTCCATTGAGGAATGCACATTTCACATCCATCTGATATACTTTGAACTTGTGATGTGCGGCATAAGCTAGAAAGATCCGGATGGCTTCCAGCCTTGCAACTGGTGCAAAGGAATCTTCAAAGTCAATTCCTTCTTGTTGGCAGTATCCTTGAGCTACCAACCTTGCTTTATTCCTCACAATGAATCCAATGGCGTCTCTCTTATTTTTGAAAATCCACTTTAATCCAATCACCTTGACACCATTTGGTCTTTCTACCAACTCCCATACACAGTTGCGCAGAAACTCATTCAATTCTTCTTGCATAGCTGTTGTCCAGTGGACACAGTTGAGAACTTCCCCAACATTCTTCGGTTCTGGAACATCAGCTACAAAGCAAGAAATCATGGCAACATCTCCAGCTTGCTCGAACTCCTCTAGAACTGCCAATTCCTCAGCATATTGGGCATAAGCGTTGGAATCTTCCTCGGTTGATTCTGGATTTGCAACTCTGCTCCGTGTGCGCACACCCTCGGTTGGATCTCCGATGATGTCGTCGGTGGAATGAACTTCATACCATCTTCGGTTGCGTCTTCCTTCTTCTTCCAACTGTGGCTGTTCAGAAATCTGAGTTGGAGTCTTCAGAGCTGGTGATTGATCAGCTGTTGAGTCTGGATCCTCAATATTTACAATAGTTTGAACTGAGCTCGGTTGGGCATCGGATGCTGATGTAGTTGGAGGGGCATCAGCTAAAGTTCCCCCTTGAGATGTGCTGAGGTCTTCGCATTCATCTTCGGAGGAATATGAATCCTCATCCTCAGTTGCCCATATTAGAGGTTCAGCTCTGTTCTTTTCCCGAAGTGCTTGCGATCTGGTGAGAACTGGTAGAACAGCTGGATCCGCGTGTTGTTCCTTTACCTGTTCCCTGCACTCAAAGGTAGATTCATCAAAACTAACATGAGGTGTTATTTCCACAACACGAGAGCTGTTGTTGAAAACTCTATATGCCTTGATCCGAGCTGCATATCCAAGAAATATGCCCTTCGAAGCTTTGGCATCAAAAGTTTTCAACTGAGTCTTCCCATTGTTGTGAATATAACACTTAGATCCAAAAACACGAAAATAAGAAATATCTGGCTTTCTGCGTCTCCATAGCTCGTAGGGCGTCTTTCCCAACCGCTTGGTGAGAAGAGATCGATTCTGAGTGTAGCATGCTGTGTTGATCGCTTCAGCCCAAAATCTCTTAGGCAGTGCTGAGCTCGCTAACATGGATGTGGCTGCATCCTTCAGAGTTCTATTTCTTCGCTCAGCTACGCCATTCTGTTGTGGAGTACGCGCGGCTGATGTCTGATGGGTTATGCCATTCTTTTCGTAATACTCAATGATGGTTTCATTTAGAAACTCCGTTCCACGATCTGATCGGATAGATATGATCTTCATCTCTTGTTGGTTCGATATCCGATCCATCAGCTTGGGCAGCTCATCTCGGGTCTCACTTTTGTGGCGCATGAAGATGGTCCACGTATATCTTGAGTAGTCATCAGTTACAACCAAAGTATATTCATTTCCATTAATGCTTTTTGGTGTAACTGGCCCGAAGCGATCCATGTGGATCAGCTGTAACACTCGGTCAGTTGAAGGAGTTGTCTTCAACCGGAAGGAGGACCTAGCGAGCTTTCTCAGCTGGCATGCACTGCAGATGTGTGTTGTTGAAAACACCCGGTTAGGTATGCCTCTTGCATGTTCTTGTCTGGCGAGTCGGTTCATCGTCTTGAAGTTCAGATGGTTGAGCCTTTTGTGCCACAGCCAGCTCACATCCGAACTGCTCTTTGATAACAGGCAAGTGTCAGGGAGGCTGCTGTTCCAGTCAGCGTAGTACACATTCCCGGTTGGGGATCGATTTCCCAACAATATCACCTGCTTGATCCGACATCTTTCACCCTGCAACCCTGTGCATTAAACTTGACAGAGAAACCATTATCACAGAATTGGCTGATGGAGAGCAAGTTATGCTTCAATCCATCAACATAAGAGACATTAGAAATTGAAACATGATTGGTTTCAAGGGTACCGTAACCTCTGGTATAACCTTTTGAGTTATCACCAAAAGTAACTGATGGACCTTCTTTCTCCACGAAACTTCCAAGCAAATCCTTCAGATTTGTCATGTGTTTCGAGCATCCACTATCCATCACCCACATTGTTGTAGACGCCTTCTTCTTCCTCAGCTGTTTCTCCTGTACCTGCAAGGAGAAACTCGCTTAGGTCCCCAATTTCAGTTGGGTCCTGGAGGGTTAGAACCAGTTCCTGCTGGAACCGTGCGTCGCTTTTCCCTGTAAACTCGGATGGATTTATCATTCCAAATTACTTTTCCTTCATCATCAACTATAACAACACCTCGGTTATCCTTAGGCTTGTCGTTAGTAGTGATGTTCTGTTTCTTGGGAGGAGTTGGATTTCTCCCATGTTGGGCTTTAGGAGGTGAGGCTTTCCCCCTGTTTTGATGGCGATTCTTATCCTGTTGAGTTTGTCTGTGAGGTCGGACGCCATTGTGGAATCTTCTTGGCTGATTCTGATTCCATTGCCTTGCCTGTTGACGATAGCTGTTCATGCCCGGATGTTGATTCATGTTGTGGCATGAGTAACCATAGCTGTCGTAACTGTTCCACATAGGTTGACTCTGTTGGAACCTCTGGTTGTTGTGGTGATGGAACCGTTGTTGATTCTGTCGGTTGAAGCTTGGTCGGTTCTGTTGGTTCCATCTCTGCTGTGGTTGGTTTGTTGGTCGATTATCACGTCGGTTCTGAGCTTGGTTATGTTGTCGATTTTGAGCTCGGTTCTGATTGCGACTCCGACGTCTCCGGTTCCTCCGTTGAGTTTTGGAACATTCCCCCTCGGTTGTATACTCCACCGACTGTTTCGTTGGTGCTCCATCTGCAGCTCCTTTGCCTTTCTCAGCCACAGTTACCTTTGTCGGTTGTGATGGTGTTTGTTCAGTTGCAGACTCAACTGTGTTAGGTTTGGCAACCATGACTTCCTCAGCCTTGGTGAAGGTAGCTGATGGAATTCCAGTGTCCTTTGCCACGTCGTATCCGAGTCCAGACACATCATCCGTTTGCCGTCTGTATCTGATGAGATTCTCGATGATCTCGGATGACTGATATAGCTTTGTCAGGTTGTCCTTCTCAGTTTGAAGATCCTTGAGAAGAACGGCTATATGCTTAGTCTGGGCATCTGATGTCTTCATCAGCTGGTCGATCTGAGCCTCTTGCTTGTTCAACTGTTCGTTCTGTGCCTTGATCTGTTCCTTCAACTGTTCATCGATTGAAGCCTCAGTTTGGTTGGCTGTACTCAGTTGACTTTTCAGCTGGTCAATTTCTTCAGCTTGTCTCTTGATCAGATCGTCCTTTTCGGTTAAGGAATCTTCAAGCTTGGCAAACTGGGCTTGAAGATTCTTAAACTCAACCGACTGCTGATGCAGTTCCTCACTGAGTTCTTGAAAATCATTCCAGGAGGGTTCCAACTCATCGCTCAGAGATTCCTGCAGGTTAGAAGTATTGGAAGAATTTAAGCGAGCAGGATTAGATTGTACCTCAATATCATCTTGGTCGGTTCCAAGTGCCATGAGGCATTGATCCGGACTGATGACTTTGTTGGTAGAGGTCAGTTCATCCTCATCTTCAGTGTCTGTGAAGATGTCCATATCGTCAGCTGCCTCTTCAGCTACCATGGCCTTATTCTTTGCAGTTTGCTTGGCCCTTAGTGCTTCTCTTTCCTTCTTTGAAAGGTCTGGGCAGTCAGCTTTGAAGTGTCCTTCCTTGCCACATTCGAAGCATCCATTGGTGATTGGCTTCGAACTGTCTCGAGTTCGGTTTGATTTATAGAAACGTTTATATTTGCCGAACCGAGTGTCCATGTCTGCTAGTTTCTTTGACAGCGCTGCAATGTTCTGTTGCAGTTCCTCTCTGCTCGGCTCCTTTGCAGTCGTGTCAGCCGATCTGGTTGGCCTTGACGATCTTGATTTTGAGTAGTCAGCTCGGAGGGCATCTGACTTTGATGCTGAGCCGACATCCTCAATTCTATTTGTCTGACTTGAGGGCTGCGACCTCCTTCTGTTGACCTTATACTCATTTCCTTTCAAGATTGAGAACAATCTTTCAGTTCCCATTTCACCAAGGTCAGCTCGGCTCTCGTGGATATTTGTGAAAGTATCCCACTCAGCCGGTAGAGCTTGCAACACTTTGAGGTTTATTTCTCTTAGAGTGTATTTTCCTTTCCAGATGGACTGGATTCTTCTGATGATGTCCATAAACCGGAGCTCTAGCTGATCGATAGTCTCATCAGGTCGTAGACTGAAATTGTCGAAATCTTGACATGCATGCGAGAACTTATTTTCCTTCGTCTCGTCGCTTCCTTCACTTAGCGAAGCCAGGATGTCCCACATCTCTTTTGCAGTCTCACACTCCTCTATCCAGGGCAGATAATCTCATCCAACCGTGGACATTATTGTACTCTGAGCCCAGATATCCAGCTGGCTCACTTTAGCCTCTTCCGGAGTGTAGTCTTCTGGCTGTTTCTCCACATACTCCACCACTGCATCTCCATCGTTGGGATTTGTGGGAGTGCGAAGTATTCTGTCTCGTATGACGATTGGTCCAGAAGTGAGAACTTGTTGCATCCTATGATGCTTTGACAGAAGGATCTTCTTCATTCGAGTTCTCCATGATGTATAATTGACAACAGAGAACATGACTACGATCTTGTCCTTGACGTCCATCTGCACAAACAAAAACAGGACAAAAATGCGAGCAAGTATGCACTAGCGTGAAAAGATCTGTTCAGTTGACCACTGAAGAAAATTCTCGAATTCACACCTCGTGAAACAGAGTCAGCAGTCTTTTGAACCACTGCTCTGATACCACTTGATGGTCCCGATACGAGTTTCTGGTGTATGGGGGGGGGGGGGGGAATACACCAGTTAGGATTTTTCAACTTTCGAAAAACTTAACACTTGAAATCAACTTCAACTGAGTAAAAGGACTCAGTTAGGATCTCACAGCTGAGTAAGCAACCTCAGCTGGAAGAGTGGTGCTGTGCGGAATGTGGTGGAAAATGAACTCGTAAAAACAAACTCACGCTTTTAAGCACGGTTGGTCAAAACTAAAACTGTTGATGTGAAAGTATGCAGATTGTATGCGGTTAGTTTGTCAGATGAGATATGCAAATAATGACTGAACACAAATAAAAACGACACACAAGATTTACGTGGTTCGGAGAGAACTCCTACGTCCACGGGGAGATGTGAGTCCACACACCTCAGTCCAAGTTCTTCTGGACAGAACCACTCAGCTTACGCGGGCTGAGCAACCGTTACAGTTTAGTTTCCGAGCACTAAACAGCCTAAGTCAAGTTTGCGGGTACTTGACGACCTGACTACTCAATTACAGGAAGAGTAAGGTCCTAGCACACTTTTTAGGGTGTGAGAATGGGTAGGATTTCCAACTACAGCTCGATCACGAATGAGAGCTGGATCTAAGGCTTGAACGAATAAACACTCAACCTAAGATCAAAAACAGTTTCGATCTCTAGGAACCCTCAGCTACTAATGTTCTCTCAAATTGGAACTCTCAGCTGCTGATGCTCTTAGATGATGATTTTGTAGATTTACTTTTTGCTTTGATTTCTCTCGAGAAAGCTCTTGAATTTTTCGTCGTCTATCTATCTCTATATCTCTCTCGAATGAGAGAATGCCTCTATTTATAGGCGGAGAGAATCAACTAGCCGTTGGAGGAGCAGTTGATCTCTGATCGGTTGAAAGCGATGGCTTGTCTCTCATCTCTGCAGACTTTCCCGATATGGCATCTGTGCTCTTCTGCTTTCCATCTGAGACAACCTTGTGTTGGGCCAGATGGGGTAATGACTGAACGGTCAAACCCTCATGTGACTTCCTTTTGAAATTCAAATCTTTGACAGTCAACTTCGGTTTGTCGGTTGAAAGTCTTGACCTTCATCTGAGTGATCTTCAGTTGATGTTCCGATCTGTCGAGCTCTCAGCTGACTTTGAACTTCAAACAGTTGAACTCCTTGTTCGGATTCTATAACTGAGGTTCTGAAACTGAACACTCAGTTGTCTTCCTTGTATTTACTCAGTTGGGTTTGAACCCTCAGATGATTTCTTTTTCATCTGATGTTCTCTTCCTTTCAACTGTTTCTCATCTGATGAACGCTCAGTTGGTTTCCTTCTCAACTGATGTTCTGAAGACTTCCCCTTATTTGCATCTGAACAAATGAACTCTCAGTTGTCTTTCTTCACAACTGATGTTCTGTCTGAGTGACGCCTTGTTGCCATCTTCAACTGGAGACCTGTAAAGATAAAATCTTAACTTTGCTCAAACAGCGAGCCTAAATTCTAACATTAGGTTCTGGCAACATCTACTCGGTTGAGGTCAGCCGGTTTTGGAATTCATCAAAACTTATACTAATAAATTTCCCAACAATTTTATTAAGCTGTTGACCAAGACCGTGACAATACATGTCAAGACATTTTAGCGACATTAATTTGGAAAAGAGAGAGTACCGACCAACTCTCTTAAATTCGACCTTTACTTGCTGCGGGTTACGCCTGCCATGGACAAAGAAATTACAAATTTATTTGCGAAGCTAAACGATGGCTTCCTCAGCCGAACTATTTTTTTCTCAAGTTCTCTCTTATCTCTCTAGTCAAAATAAAATACTACTAACACACTAAAAACCAACCGATAAAAGGAATAAAAGAAACTTAAATTTTTAGTTTACAAAATATATCGTGTCGATGCTAGAATGCAACAACCCCTGAAACATGAAAAAGAATTACTGTCATTATATTTAGACCTCAAATCTTTTGGTTACTTTTCATTTCCGTATATCAATTTTCTTAAAATTTAAATGTTGTAATGTTCTCAATTTATTTCCTTCTTCGGTACATCAATCTTTCAACATATGTACTCCTAAATAAGGATCCTAAATAAGGGTGACAATAGTTCGAGTTTTTATGGGTACGCCTCTTTACCAAATTTTTATGAGTTGGGTTTTTACAGTTACCCGCTTTTATCAAACTCTAATGGACGAATTTGGGAATTACCAAATAGTTTTTAGGACAAGTTTGGGTAGAAATATTGAAACGCGTAACGAGTTTGGTTCGGGTGGGCATTTACCTACGAATACTCACTCGCTACCCAAATCTATTTATATAGTTGTAAAGCTTAAAAATAGTATGTGTATAATTTATAATATAATAATACACAATAGTAAAAATATTAGTAATAATTTTAGGATTATATTATTTCTCCACGTACAAAGAAACCGTCAAGATTCTAATTGTCTCTTAATATTCTCCGTAAACATTCTCCTCTGAAAATATGCTTCCAAAACTTCACAGAGCAACTTTTTTTAGTGTATGTACTATGGATGAAGATGTTGGTTGATTATCATACTTTTGTTAATAAGTATTTTGAGATTTATTTTAATGATATTTTCTATTGATACTTATGTTCTAATATGTAATTTTTTTTATTTGTACATCTTAATATAGATGGTTTTATTATTATGGTAATTTGCGGGCATTATCCAATACATTTTTGTAATTGAATTTGTGACAGGTCTGGGTGTAGAAAATTATGATACTTCTCAATTTGAAAAATGCGTAATGAATGATTTACATTTACCCGGCCTATTACAACTGGAAAAAGAAAAATGACAAAAAAAAGACAAACATAAATCTTTTGTTTTTTTTTTTTGGAATACCATAAATGTTTTGTAAGAATATGTATAGTCCCAACTGCCAGTTGTAAGTTGGATTTTATATAATAAGTTTTAAATTTCATTAAAATTGATTTCTCTTTTAAAGTTTCCCAATTTTTTTTAAGGCAATATTAAATTCATTTAAAAGGTAAAGGAACTAACTTAAATTTTAATTAATTTTTGTAAATCGTGAAAAATAAATTAGAATTCTATGTAAACACAAAATATGTATTTATTCAAATAAATATAAATTTGAATACAAATATAAAAATATCGAATATATGCGGCTTCAATCTTTATTTGATCCTCCGATTCTTCTCTTCACTTTGACCCTCGAACAGTCTTCAACAAGCCCTTGAGATTTGTTGTAGAAGTATGCCTCCTAGATCTCCTTGGACTTGATTTCAAGCTTTGCAACGTTAACACAGATGACTTTCTCCTTACTTTTGAAGTAGACGTTAAGCTTTGACTTGATCCTTGACTTAATGACATTACTTGAGCTTTGGGCTTGATGGTGTTGACAATTTGGACGTTCACCTTGTTTCCGAAGTAACGTTGAGCGTCGAGCGTCGAGCGTCGAGCTTTATAACGTTGACTTGGAGGACTTGCGCCTTAGTTCCGGATCAAACGCTACTTAAGATATTTCTGCCGAAGAACGCGTTGCTTTCCATGAAGAACGCCTTGAATTTTGTCGGGACACCTTGAATATTGAGAGAGAAACCTTAGAGAATTTCTTTCTTCAATTCTTGAGCTCTTGAAGATGATTTTTAGGTGTGATTTGAAGTTGTGTAAAAACCCCTAATTATAATTGTAGGAAGAGAGGACTTGAGTGGGCTTTGAACTCCATCATGAGTTCTAGGAGCATTGTACTTGGTCTAAAATATACCCCGATTTATTTGATATAGCATTGTAGAAAGTTTAAAATGATTTATCTATATAATTCCAAAATTTGTGATTAAACTTGGTCTAATAATAAACAAAAGTATGTACATTAGTACAATAATAATACTATCTATACTTATATAAAAAGAGTCTTGTTTTACAAAATTTGAATCGCCTAAAATATCTTTATTATATATCAAAATTAAGGATAATATTGTAATATAATATATAATATAGTTACGTTATATTAGGATTGAAAAAGTATAATAACGTAATACTCCACAATATATAATGTAATATAATATTAGTTACCTAATATATTAGGATCGAAGAAGGAAGTATATAACTTTCTTATGAATTATAGTTACCTTATTAATATTAATTAATACATATCGTGCGTTCACCTTGTTTAAATTTGATACCAATAACGTTCGATCTCCCAAGAATTCTACTTAAAATTCTTAAATATTTTGAAATTTCACCCAATTCGTATTTAACTAATATTTTTTTCGATATATGTTTATCTCTGTGTTCCTACTTTTAACCAGAACTTAATGTTGATTCTTCCTCTATTTCAATTTTCATGATTCGGTTTAATTGTTGTGATCACTAATAATGTTTTTTTTAAACTGTTCGCGTTATTTTATTTTATTTTATTTTTGCATACAATTTCAAGTTATTTAATTTGTTCTAATGCATATATAATTTCATTTCCGGACTTACTTTTTTACAAGCAGGTTCTTGATTGCAGAATTTACTTTTGGGATGTAAAATATGAGAGTAAATAGTGCA
This sequence comes from Schizonepeta tenuifolia, assembly GCA_029490685.1. NCBI lineage: Eukaryota > Viridiplantae > Streptophyta > Magnoliopsida > Lamiales > Lamiaceae > Schizonepeta > Schizonepeta tenuifolia. Next base: position 11,717,263 of record CM055956.1, read on the forward strand.
TTAGCCAATTTCGGTTCGTCTTCAAGTAATTTTTATTCTTAAATTATCAAAAAACTTTATATATGCTACAGGCTAATTTGAATATTTATGTATCTATTACGTTAGACTACAACTAGACGGGTTATCAACAAAGAAGACTTCTACTTCTTACGGAAAGCAGATCATAATAATGGGATAGTTCATTATATAATACCAAGTGAGATCTTAATTTAGAACATTGACCTTTCTCCAAATTTTATTTTGGTTCTAGGTTGCGTAATACAACAAGCAAAGTACTCCCTCCGACCCACTCATATTGTCATCATTTTCTTATTTAGGTGTCTCACTTATATTGTTATCTTCCAAATAAAGAAATTTTTAACTTTTCAAAATCCTTCAAAAGTGATGGGACTTACTCACTTTCTATCTTTTTACCCTTATTCTTAATCTACGTGCCGAACAGTAATATGACAATATCAAAGGGTTGGAGGGAGTATCTACTAACATGCAAATAAATAAATGATTTGAGTCACATATACAAGCAAACTGCACCACGGAATATATAAGATGCATGCATGCACCGAATTTCAAATTGAAATTGAAATATTAGAGGTATATCATCTATTAAATTAAATACAATATGTAACTTCACACTGTCATATCATGTATCTGAACATGTAAATACTGAGGAAATAAAAACATTGACATAAGATTACTGAAGGTGCTCAATTAATTTAAAGCTTTTATATATGTCCACGAAGATGATTAGAGATTACTGTAGAAGGAAACTATAATATTCAAAAGGGGGTTTGCCTACTGTTGCAGTGGAAAGTAATGGGTGACACTTGTTTCTATTGAATGCTTTCGTGAATCAATATTTTCATTATAATAGTACTAACTATTAGGTTATGAATATTCCCAAAACTATTTTCTAAATCCCTTAACGGGGCATAAGTTGAAGAAAGGTGACATGCCCTAAGTAGCAAATTAAACAACAAATATTAGCTTTATCTTATTAATTTGAAGGTACAAAAATAGAATTGTTTATTTAAGCTTTTGTGTATATTTCATGTGACTTGAGAAACTTTTTTTTTTAATTAATCTCGTGAGAACCCGCAACCGTTGCACTGGGTAAACTCCCATCCCTATGCAGTAGCCTGCAAATCATACAGGATAGGTAAATCACACTTTTCAAGTACGTACAATTATGGCAGACTCGACCTATAGAGACGCTTCATGGGGTTAGAACCTGAAACCTTTCAGTTTCAGGCGCCCATGTACTTTTACCACTGGGGATGGTAAAACACACTTTCCAAATACAAGTGTGACAGGCTCGACCTATGGAGGCACTTCATGATTCGAACATAAAATCTTTCAATCTCAAGCGCCTACCTTTACCACTAGACCATCCTCAAAGGAAGTGGCTTGAGAACCTTCATTCTCCTCAAAGGAAGTGACTTGAGAACCTTCATTTGGAGAGTTGTATGTTTAAGTTTTTTTTTTTTTTCTTTTTTCACTTTTTTCCTGGCCTCATAATTGTTTTTAGTTTCTTAAGCAATTCAGAAATGATTTGCATGCTAAACGTCATCAATCAAAGTTCCAAAAAGTTTATAAATAAATACTTCCTTCATTCATGATAAGTGTAATTCGGAGGGAGTGATACAGATTTAAGAAACAGAGAGTATTATAAGTAGAGAATGAGACCCACAATTAATGTAGGATTTGTAGTGGAGAATTAACCAACTAAATGTTATTTGGTAAATAAAGAGATATTTGATGATAAAAAGATAAAGCTTCATGTTCATTTTTTAGCTGAACCACACTCATGGTGGAAAGCCAAAAAAAAAAATTCGGTCAACACTTCTCATAGACGGAGGGAATATGATTTTTTCTACAAATACTTTTCACGGCGTATATTTTGTGGAAAGTTTCTTTTACAATGTCATGCTATAGATTTATAATTTATTATCTCATAATTTGATTTATAACTTTTCAATCAAATCATTTGTAGGGTCAATAACTATATATTTTTGTAGAAAAGATCGCATGCTTACCATTAAAATGTAAATAAAAGGGCTATGAACTTTAAACTTCAATATTTGCTATTTGCAGTTCAAAGATTCTTTAATATATATATAAATATCGAAATTTACACAATGGTTTGATAATTGTATTAAAAATAACTACATACAAAATAAAATGATTTAGTGGCACTATTATGTTAATCACTTGGGCTGATTTTTGGCACTTACTATCATGTATCGCACATTCGCACTCAGCCAATCTATAACTGCAGTAAGTTAATTTTTGTTTTAAGAAAGCAACTCTATTCAGTGTAAATGGCCAATATCTATTCAGTGTAAGGTTTGCAGAATCCAACTAATCAGCCCATTGTCAACTTCTCTTTTAGAACTTCAATCCATGTTAACTAGAAATACAAATTCTCTTATGGTGCGTTTACTTTGATGAAAATATTTCTATTAGAAAATGATGGATACTAAAAAATGAGAAAATATTAATATTTTCATCTTTTTTTTATCACATATTTACTAGGATGGAAAAAAAAATTATCACATGGTCTCGTCACTCCTTCCCCATTTTTATGTCTTTTATCCATTGAAAAATATTATCACAACTGGAGAGAAAAGGATGAAAAATGGGCTGTCCAGAAAGATTATCCATCCTTCTCGAGGAAAATTAACGAACGTAGTAAACGTGTAAAAATGATGGAAAAAGGATAAAAATATTCATTTTCCATCTTTTTCCATCAAAGTAAACTCACCCTTAAGTTAAATAATTTGTTACAACGTGTTCAATTGCTAGTATAGTTAAAAAGACAATACTATAGACATGAACTAATAAAATACTGTTATCGTATTGCCCTAAGTTTGTTTGGTCGAACATGGTTTTATACAAAACATATTTATTACATTAAAACACCCACATATTACAAAGTGTCTACAATATGCAAAATAATATAATAGGACATGTCACAGTAAAAAACTTGGATATTGGGAAATGAATTTTAGCAATTAAAATCAAAATAATTTTGATTAACGGGATATTGTGAATAAAACATTATCCCTGTGAATGCAAATATATTTCAAAAGCTCATAAATCATGCCGACAATAACATAGAGTTTGATCATGATTATATTATATTTTGATAGGAAGAGTTCAATATTTTAAAGATTGAGGACTTTGTAAGAAAGGTCCACATAGGATAGTGAAGCTATAGAGATAGATGAACTTACAATTGGAAACAACTCTGGTACAAATATTGCACCGAGTACATTCATTTTTATCTTTAGTGTATTTTATTTTTTGTATTTTGTCTTTAATTTTTGTCTTTTTGTGTATTTTAGTGTTTTTTTTTCTTTTTTTTTTCAGATTTTTTTCTTTTTTTTTCATTTTTTCCGGATTTTTATTTTTTTTTCTTTTTTCTTTTTCAGATTTTTATTTGTTTTTTTTCCTTTTTTTATTTTCTGATTTTTTTTTATTTTCCATATTTTTTTATTATCATGACGAAAAGTAACGATTGTGAAATTTATCATGTTCAAAAGTAGACATTTTCGTGACGAAATGTAATGATTGTGAAACTTTATGTTTCGTAATGACAATGTTAACTTTTTCAACGACAATAATTCCTTTAGCGTTTGATTAAAAGTATAACTTGTTATGTTCAAAAGTAGACATTGTCGTGATGAAATGTAATGATTGTGAAACTTTACGTTTTGTAATTACAATGTTTACTTTTTCAACGACAATAATTACTTTTACATTTGATTAAAAGTAAAACTTGACATGTTCAAAAGTAGATATTGTCGTGACGAAATGTAATGATTGTGAAGCATTACGTTTCTTAATGACAATATTTACTTTTTCAACGACAATAGTTACTTTAACGGTTCACTATGTTAAAAAGTAGACATTGTCGTGACGAAATGTAATGATTGTGAAACTTTAAGTTTTTTAATGACAATGTTTACTTTTTCAATGACAATAATTACTTTAACGTTTGAGCGAGCCGAATAATTTATATTAGTAATCGAAGCGAATGCGGAGTCGGGAGAAAACATTTTGAAATTAAAAATATCTGGGAAAAAACTTGAAAATAAAGACGTGGAAAAAAAAATTACGGGCACGTGAGGACACGCGCATGTACCTCAGGCGCCACGAAAAAAATTTGCAAAAAATGACAAAAGATGGGTGGATTAGGTACAACTATTGTACGAGAGTGTGCCCCTTACAATAGGTTTGATTGTCTAAATTCGATGAACTTTGAAGATTCAAGTAACGTCAACTTTTGAGTTCATCCTTGAGCCTCCTTTTCATTGAAAGTGTGACTATCACTCGCTACACATTCCTTTGTATCTTGAGACGGATTAGTTGTATGCATCATCCATCTATTAAGATATTTGTAGAACACGAGAACTCTCAAGATATATGAATTATAAATTTACTAAATTATGTTGTATAATTATATTATTTAAACTTCAATAAAGTCATGAAATATAAAATTAGAACACACTCACCATCTTCAATTACATGCCTGCACAATTGACGATACGTGATTCGAATTACCATCACTAAAATAAGTGAAAACTTCAATAAATAGCTCGTACTTAATTAAACGTAATATTTTTGCAAATGTTTGTTCTACAATTTTTAACATACAAATTAAGTTAGAAAAATAAAGAATTTATTAAAAATCTACAGCGTCTATTAGTTTGAAAAAATTACTAGTAATATATTTCTGAACGTGTCATTAAAGAACAATAATAACTTGATTACAAAATTATGCAAGCCCGACCAAAAGCCCAAACTAAAAAACTACGTTATTGAAATCTAACACTTCACCGATAATAAAAGCCCACCCTTATTATTTCTTTAAGTCTGGTCAAAGCCCATTAGAAATATATATAATACTTGGATATTATATGAAAGTCACAAACACTGTGCAAGTCATGTACCTATATATTTCTCGTAAAAGTTAAGAAAAAAAAGTTAAAATTAAAATTGATAGCTCATGCACTGCAAGTCTTTCTTAGTGAGAAATTTTGTGATTCCGTTTATGTGCAACATAGATTTCCCACCTTGTTTATCGATGTAGTGGTCCTACCCTGTGTGGTGCTGTAATAATCTCATCTTTATATGGTGTAGAGACTACCTATTGTAATTAACTGAAAAAATGAATATACTTAGCTAAAAAAATTGACATTGCTGTTGTCAAATTAATATATAGATATATCATTTTTTCTAAATTACTAATATATAGAAATATCACATAGAGTGTGACTAAGTAAACCCTTAAAACTCTAGCTCTGTATTGTTATAAATAGAGATTTCTGATGTTCATATTTTATGCACTTAATGCCTTGAATAACAACAAGATTACTTTGTGTACTCATATTCTCTCCTCTCAATAACTTCACTCTCTAGTTTATAACAAGGGACGATTTTAATATGAGATACACTTCCACGCAACTGGTTACATACTATACAACCGGTTCAACCCATGTTCATACCCGCATCCAGCTCCACAGCCCAATTCCCGCACCCTAACCCAAGCCCAATGACTCAATTTCACAGCCCACAGCCCTGAACCCAAGCCCAACGGTGGCTCAATTAAAAAAAAAAACAAATTATAGCAGAAGTGCTGCTTATAATTCGATCACAAGACGTGCATGTTTAAGGTAGCCTTTAAACTAAGAGAGCTACCACTACGTTACAAACCCCTTTATGATATTGTGTAGGTATTTTTATATATACCTCATACACGCGGCTTTTAAAAGTATTATTCATTTTTAGTTTTTTTTTTCTTTTGTTTCTTTTTCTAATTTGTCTTTTTTATTATGTTGTTCTATATATTATTCATTATATTTAATTTTTCAGTTTTTAGTTTTTTTAAATTATTTAGGGTTAAGTAGTAGATACACCCCTAACGTAAATACTCAAGTGCAAATTCAACCCTAACGAAACGTTAGGTGCTGCTAGCACCCCAACGTTCCTATAAGTAGTGCGAAATCCTCCCTCGTCTTATAGAAGAGTTAACATCGGTAGAAAAAATCTTTTCTTTTTCTTTTTCTTTATTTTGTGGGTCCCACTATGTGTTGAATAATTGAAAATTAATTTAATTGAATACTTCTTATCCTTCTTCTTTCTTCCGTCACACACCACCTCCATCGTCGGCCACCCCCACGAGCTTCACAGTATATTTGTCTGCCTTCTCTCTCTCTCTCCAATTGATCTCGTCGGGCGGAGTTTTTTCCGCTGAATCGACGGTGAAATACTCATCGCCGCCGTAACCAACTGCGGAATTTTAGTATGAATGCGAGTAGCCGTGACGCGGCGGAGCTGCAACCACCGTTTTCGTCGGCGGCGGAGCTGATTTCCTCATATAGTAAACTTTTCCTGAATAGTTACATGAAATTTCTCTCTCTCTACATCATGACGACGATTAAGGGTGTATCTGCTACTTAACCCAATTATTTATTAGGGCTGTAAACGAGCCAAACTATTCGTGAGTTATTCGGAACTCGACTCGATAAAAGTTCGTTCGAGTTCGTTTAGAGAAGTTTGTTTGCTAAACTAGCCGAGCTTGAGCACGAGACTATTCGGCTCGAAGTTCGTGAACAAGCTCATTTAGTGATTAAGATTGAAAATATAAATTATTATCTAGTCATCTCTTATATTTTTATACTCTAATCAATAATAATTATATGAACATTTACTTTATTTGTTATAAGAAACAAACTTAAATTTAGTTAATATAGTATGTTATTGTGAATAAAATGATTAATTTTGACTAAAAATAATGAATATTTAAAACATGAAGCTAAATTTAGAAAGTTTGTTTGGGCTCGCTTAAACTCGCGAGCCTCGAAATATTCGATAAACAAAGCTCGAGATTCGACTCGATTATAAATGAGCCGAGCTTGAGCACGATAGTATTCGGCTCGGCTCGGTCGAGTACACCCCTATTTTTTATTATGTTGTGTCATATTATTCATTTAATTTTTCTTTTTAGTTTTTTGAATTTTTTAAAATTATTTAGTTTTGAAAAGTAATATTTTTGAAACATTACATTTGTTCATATCAAAAATTATTTTTCATTACGACAATAATTACTTTACCAAAACCAAATTAATATTTTGAAACATTACTTTTCTTAATATCAATAATTACATTTACTTACGATAATAATTACTTATCTAAATAATAACATGTACGAATTATCATGAATAAAAATAACAATCATCGTTAAAGAAAGTAATAGTTGTAAAACGTTACCTTTTTTCATATCAATAATTATTTTTTTTTTACCAAAATAATTACTTGACCAAATAAGTAAACATACACTTTGTCGTGAACAAAAGTAAACATTGTCGTAAAGAAAAGTAATAGATGTGAAACATTACCTTTCTTCATAACAATAATTACTTTTTCTATGACAATAATTACTTAACCAAATAACTAAAATTATAAGTTGCCTTAAATAAAAGTATACATTTTTTTTTTGTTAAATAACATTTTATTTAAACCAAGTGAAGAAAATAGAGTACAACTCTCACAACTTCATCATCTCAAAGCCACGAAGGTTCAAACTACAATCTAACTACTCATGAATTGAGCTAGCTTTATTCTTCCTGTAACAAATAGCAACATGCAACTGACACTATTGAACAATCATATCCACTGTGGCTGCCTTATCTTGAAATTTCCTTGTGTTTCTTTCGCGCCTAATGAAATAAACAGCAAATATCACCAAAACCCAGTACATACCTTGCTTTCCAGTGTTGCTCCCACATTGAGTTAGAAGGAAAATTTTCTCTTGTTCTCAACCTTATCTGTATCTTTGCATCTTGCATCACACTGTGAGTTTCCTCCATACCTTAGCTGAAAATTCACACTCAAAGAAAATATGATTTTTGCTTTCATTCATGATTCCACACAAACTGCATTTTAGATCACAATGGATGCCAATTTTCCTCAAGTTATCACATGAAGCAAGTCTCCCAAGAAGGGTCAGCCACACAATAAAGATACATTTAGGGGCAGCTAGGTTATTGCAGATCATTCTCATCCAAGGCACTTTCACAACCTCACCTTGCATTTCCTTATAGGTTCTTCTTATGGAAAATTTCTATTCTTGAAGCACTGCAAGCATGTTCTTGTGCTTTCCATATATCTCTTAGCTTCCAGAATTTTTTGAATCACCCAAGAGGCCTGATGTGGAATCCTCATTGTAGTTATTTCATTTCCTTTAATGTAAAACCCATGCACCCATTTAATCCATACTTTATCCTGTTTGTGAGCTAAACTCTACAATAGTTTGCATAAGGCTGCCTTGTTCCAAATACGAACCTGGATAATGTTCCACCCTCCTGCTGCTATCGGTTGACAAATATAGTTCCATGCCACTAGAGCTCTCTTTATAATTCCATTATAACCAGACCAGAGGAAAGACTTACAAGCAGACTGAATCAACTTAATCACTTTTTGAGGAATAAAAAAGACTTGACACCAGTAGTTTTGAATACCTGTGAGTACAGACTTGATGAGCTATATTGTTCCTACATAGGACAATAGCTTAGCACTCCAACATTCCATTCTAGACAATATCTTCTCAATCAATGGTTGGCATTGGATGATTGACAGTTTCTTGGAAGATAAAGGAACTCCAAGGTATTTAAATTGCAAATCTCCTTTTACCATGTCAAAAGCTTGTAAATTCTTTCGTGCTCAGCTTGATGTACCTCTCCAAAGTAGATGCAACTCTTTGTGGGGTTGGCCTGTAGTCCAAACACATTGGAAAACTTCTGAAAAGTTGTTAGAACTTTAACAACTGAGATTAAATCCCCTCTTGTAAACATTCGCAAGTCATCAACAAAACATAGATGAGTCAATCCAATTTTTTTGCATTTGGGGCGGTAATTAAAATCTCCATCATCTTTTAGTTCCATCAGACATCGACTTAGGTATTCCATGCATAGTACAAATAGGTATGGGGACAGCAGGTCACCTTGTCTCAAACCACTCTTAGCTGGAAATGGAGTGGTAAGTTCTCCATTAACTGTAAATGTGTATGATACAAATTGTAGGCAAGCCATTATCCACATAACAAATCTGTAAGGAAAACCCAACTCCAGCAGCAAATGATGAATAAAAATCCACTCTACAAAATCATATGCTTTCTGTATATCCACCTGAATCATGCATCTTGGTGATATATTCTTCCTTGTGTATCATTTGATTAGCTCATACTAATCAAGATATTATCAAAAATGATTCTGCCTTTTACAAAAGTTGTCTGAGCTTCATTCACAATGCTACCAAGGGCAGGTTGCATCCTATTGTTTAGCACTTTAGAGATTATCTTGTATAATATACTACAATAAGAAATCGGCCTATAATCTCTAATAGTGCATGGGTGTTTTACTTCAGGCAAAAGAGTGACAATGGTACTATTAATAGTCTGGGGTAAGAAACCTTCATCAAAGAACTGTTGTATTGCTGAAATGACCTCAGGACCAATAATATTCCAGGCTTGTTTGAAAAAATAAACATTAAAGCCATCAATACCTAGTGCCTTGGTTGCATCTATACTCCATAATCCATTCCTGATCTCAACATCTAAAACACGATCACAAAGATATTGAGCACTTGTAAGTCTGGTCCCTCTTCTAACAATTGTTTTATCAATCATAGGGAGATTGGATGCTGCATTCCGCATTAGTTGAGAGTAAAATAGTCTGACTTCTTCCTTTATCTCTGCTTGATTGGAACACCTAGAGCCATCTGCTCTAACCAGTAATTTAATGGCTTGGCTGCTTCTTATGGCTTTGGCAAAGGCATAAAAAATAATTGTGTTCTTATTTCCTAGCATAATCCAATCAACTCGTTCTTTTTGTTGCCATATTTTCTCTTCCACACCACTCCACTTTTCTAACTCTGTGATAGCTCTTTTCTCTTGATCAATAAGAGCATCATTCATTCTATCATGCTCCAATTGATGTTGGATGATTTGGAGCGTGTCTCTGGCCTGTTTGACTTTGTCTGTGGTGTTTTTAAATTCTTCCACATTCAATTGCTTGAATGACTGCTTTATTGCTTTTAAGTTGTACCAAATATTCAACAGACCATTTTGATGCTGGGAATTGTTCCAATGACTCCTCACACCCTGAAAGAGTGGTGATCAACTAAAACGTTCAGAAATCTGAAAGGTGTGTTTCTCTTGACATTGTTCATCTCAAAATTAAGGAGCAAGAGGACAATCATCTGATATGCTTCTTTCTAGTATCTCCACAAGAACCTCTGGATACTTGTTAAAGCATTCTTTATTAGCAACACAACGGTCTATAAGAGAAAGGATTCTGTCACTTCCACTTTGCTGATTACACCAAGTAAATTGGCCCCCAATCATTCTTACTTGGATAAGATCATTTCTCTATAAACAATCAGCAAAGTCTTCGATATTTGCTAAGGTTACAGGGTTACCTTGATACCTCTCTGTACTACTCAAAAGGGTGTTAAAATCACCTCCTATAAGAAAGGGTCCACTCCTACTCTGAACTACTCTATCCACAAAATCCCAAAGCTCCTTTCACATCAACTTTCCTTGTATCCCATCCAAGCCATACTCTTCATTTTCTGCTTGAGCATAATTATGGCATAAATTCCAACCAAATCTGATCTTCTCAGAAACTTTTTTGAAGTTATGCTGCTTAATTGTAGTCTTAAAAATACCAGCTATATCAATCTTATTTTTAAGCAAAGATGCTTTCAATTCTTTCTGCTTAACGGGTTTGTCACACCCCCTAATGTTCCATAGTATCATCTTCATGTTGCCACAGAGAAGATAAGGTCTCCGCCTTTATTATTCCATTTTCAACATCCTTTGCAAATATCTGATAAGTATTTCCTATCGGTATCTCTGCATTCTCCTTGTTTCTGTTCTGTTGAGTGATTACCCTGCGAGAAATTGCCCATCTTGCATCTCCTTGTTGCTCATTCACAGTCTTTGTTGTCTGCTTCTCTTGCTCCCTAATTTTTCCCACCAAATCTTGTGGAGGTTGTGGTTTGATTTTAGGCTGCCATGTCTGTTTAGGCTATTCTTTTCTATGAGTGACTCTCTGTTGTTCTCTCCCCATACAGTCATGTCCAGCTAATTGGCATTTCTTACAAAATGGTGGTATCCAATCATATATGACTTTCTGCTTCACACTCTTCCTCCCTCCCCCTCCTTCTATGGTGATCTCGTAGGTGATAGGTTGGGTGACATCAATTTCAATTAGCATCCTAGCATATGAAATTCGATTTTGCTGTGAAGTGCACTCATCGGCATACAAAGGATTACCCAAGACACTCCCAATTCTGTTTAATTATTCTGCACCCTAGTCATTCAAAGGGAGGTTCGGGAATTGTACCCAAAGAGGGATTTCCTGCAGTATTTCATCCTTAAGACATAAATTAGAGATCCATGGCTTGACTATAACTGGCTTATTGCTAATGGTATAAGGACCAGAGTAGAGCACATCATCTCTATCAATTTTAGATTTAAATCTAACCACAAAAAATCCTTCATGATGATAAAAAATTTCTGGTTCAGCCACATTGCATTGTTTCATTAAGAAGACCCTTAAAAAACTGATAGAGGGAGATTCCCCAATTACGTAGAGTATGATTGCATTCTTCCATTTTGTTTCTTCAATTTCTAATGCAGATCTAGATAAACATGCAGCAGGAGTGCCATTTTTGATAGTTGGAGCTATGAAATCTAGCTTCATACCTTTTCCTAGTCGCTTGGGCTCAGATACGACTGTCGGAGTTGGTGATTTTGTTTCTACTCGTCGTTGCTATGTTTTCGCTCTGAGTTGAGATGCTTGAGACGATTCCAGTATCTTCTTCCCTTTTACTACTGTTGCATAGGATTCTATCCCAATCGAGCTATGCCTCTGCAGAATTTCTGGTGAAACATGTCGAGGGGATCGTGGATCTCCATCTAAGCCCACCGAAGGCGTGCGAGTTGAGATCTTCGTGATGGTGACCTTTCTTGGCCGACCGCATCGAGCTTGCGCCAGTGACATGCGTACGTTAACAAGAAAACACTAACGTGCGCCTGAAGAGGATTGTCGTGTGTTACGCTTTTTTTTAATTGTAAAACATTACAATAATTATATTTATTCATATCAATAATTACTTTAGATCACAACAATAATTACTAAACTGATTAATAAAAGTACAAGTTGTCGTGAATTAAAATAAACATTGTCATAAAAAAAGTAATAGTTGAAACATTACCTTCTTTTATATCAATAATTACTTTTTATCATAATAATAATAATTACTTAATTACATAATTAAAGGTACAAATTATCTTCAATTAAAGTAGACTTTGTTATTAAGAAAAGTTTTAATTGTGAAACATTATCTTTATTTATATCAATAATTATTCTTCATTAATTTTATTTTATTAATTACTTTTAACCATTACAAATTATTTAAATTATTTGTATTTTTAAACTAAGATATAAAGAAAAGAAAAAAGGAAAAAAGAAGAAAAAGAAAAAAAGTTGAAGGAAAGAAACGAAAAAGAAGAAAGAAGTGAAGATATAGGAAAAAACAAAGAAAATAAATTCAAGGTGAAAAAAAAAAAAGAAAAAAAAAAGACAAATTTTTGAACCTTGGCCTCTAAAGAGAGGATAGCACGTTGTTTCCACTAGGCTAGAACCCCATGTGATACATAGAGCTGAGATTAATTATATAAATGTAAATGCAGAATTTAAAAAAAAAAAACAATGGTAGGGCGTGGACGCACCATTAATGGCGCGTGTAGCCCACGAGCCCGGGTTATGAAATGCGGGCCAGGTCAAACAGGTTGCATACAATGCAATTGATTGCACACAAGTTTTTGTGTTTTAATATTAGCTCTTTTAAGATATACTCTTTCCGTCCCGTTCAACATGTCTCACTTTCTTTTTTGGGTGTCCCGTTCAACATGTCTCATTTCCTTTTAAGGAAATAATTAAGAAACTATTTTATTCAATTTATATCACTTCAAAACCACTTTATATCACTTCAAAAACACTTTATATTACTTTATCAATTAAAAATACTTTAAATCACTATATTCACTACACTAAACATACAATTTACATCAAATCCTTGTTTTCTTAATTTTCGTGCCGAAAAGAAGTAAGACATATTGAACAAGACTGAGGGAGTAAAAGAGAAATGTTCTTAAAAAGAAGATATAAAAGATCAATTTGTAGCACTCAAGATTTTTAAGGTAAACTATAGCCCTTCCTTAATGTATTACCCATCCTTTCTTTTCTCAGAGATTTTATTTTATCAAAAAAATTAATAATATTTATTAATTAATTAAGCTTACCATGGAATATATTTTTAATTACAAATATAAATTTGTGAATTCCAAAATAATAGGTGTGAATTCACGAATTTCAATTATTTGATGTTTTTTCTTTTTAATTTAGATTAATAATAATTGTTAATGATTACAAAATGAAAATCAGAAAAATAAGAATAATGGAGCAAATAAAAAAAAGTTGAATAATTTATGCTTATATTCTTAGAAGGACTATAAATCACCCATAATTTTTGCATGCGGCAGTTATAAATTTTAGAAGGATTACCATTTTTCGTAACCTTTTTCATCATTAAATTGAATAAAAATACAATGAAAACAAAGATTTAATTGTAATTGTTGATCTTAACTCTCCAAAGATCGAGATGGAATTTTAGGTTAAATCACGAGAAAAAAAAAATTATTTGATCCGTCACTTATATATCTATATGCAACACGAAACTTTTTCAACATTTTGAAAATTTATCTCACTTTAATTAGTATTATAAAATTCGTCTTTAATTTGTATGAGTAGCTTGCAACATTAACTAATTTGCAAGTTTTTGTTACAAATATGGCGTTGCGAAATTTTAGCATTTTTTCGAGTTAAGGGGATCTGTAGATGACAAACATTTTCCATCGCCGAACCCTGAACCCTGAACTCTGAACCCTGAACCCTGAATTATGTTATAGATGATCACGGTTTAGGGTTCAGGGTTCAGGGTTCATCAACTAATTTCATTTTTTAAGTATATCACGTGTGATTTCAGATCAGTTGTAGATGATCATAACAATCATGTCGATAGTGCAAATGAAGAAGATTTTGTGTCTCTAGATGGTACTGTGAATGCTTTGTTTTATTTAATATGATGAATTATGTTATATAGTAGTGTTAGTAATGGTTTTTTTTTTGGTTGATGGTGTTATGGTTATTATTATTCAGTTTCTAACAATATGTTGTGAGCTTCTATATAATTTGAAATTTGAAGCTGTGTACATGCAAATAAGTAATTGGTAAGAAATTTTACTCGTATAAGCGTTTTTGCTTGATAGCCTTGCATCTTAAATGCCTTACACTTCATTTACTTATTGTTTTTCAGAATCTGAAGCAGCTTAATATGGATTGAAAGAAGTTGTTTAGAATGAAGGAACAATATTTCATTTTGATGAAATGAAATTATATCCAATGTAATTGTAGTTGCTACAGTAGTTGCTACAGTAGTTGCATCAAAGTCTCGGACCTGCTTCTTGATGAATCCATATTTGTGTCCATCTTTTTTTGTGTTTTACTTGTATTTTTAGTCTTTATCGAGTCAAAGTGTGTCTGGAAGGACACAAAGTTGAGAGATGGTGTGCAGGGAAGAACAAGTAGGATCTTGGGCAAATTCGGTGGAAAATTTATTGTTGAGATGCTGAGATGGCGATACGATGCAAATGGGTATAGGGTTGGAGGCTTGTAGCTGGGTAATGGAAGTACCTCCCCATATCATTGAAGCCAATAGACAGAGTACCCGGAGGAGCTAGGATCTTGGTCAACACAGGAAACAATTCAGGATACAGACGTAGAAGGCAAGATGTGAGTCGAGCTAGCAGCAGATTTATTTTCCTTCAAGGAAGAGGATAAGGATCGAAGATTTCTTTCCTTATCCTAGCCGAACCTAATCAAAGAAGATATCTACCAAGCAAGGAAAGTGAATCGTGGCTGCATGGATGAGAGAGAAGGCAGATATGATATGCATGGGAAGAGTCCTTCACCAACAAGGAAACTACCTCAACCCTAATTCCATCGCCTATATATATGGCCGACTCCACAATGTAATGGATGCCATTATTATTCAAGTTCATAGCTTAGTTCTGCATTCTAAGTTTGAGAGGAAGTGAGGAAGGAACAAGTCCTACGGGCGATTTACTATTATGTTCGTTTTATATATTCTGCATTAGTTTAGTTGTTGGCTTGAAGCCAAGACCTCAGTTGCTGACTTACGCTTTCGAGCAACAACCATTTTCCAGTTTATGTTAAGTTTGATCTCCCTTATTCGATTTGTGTTCTTATTTAATATTATGTGTAGCTAAATTTATTGTTTGGGTTGGATGTAGATGAAGTGATCGTAAATTACTCGTTCTAAACTCGTGAGGTCGAATTGTGTTAGTTCGTTAGTTGATTTTATTCCCGAAACACTTAGGATTAATAATTTTAGACTTAATTGATATTGATATATGATTGATCACCATCTAGATATTGAGATTAAGTCATTAACATGATTTGGGATTAAACTCGAGAGTGTCTCTCGTGCCCAAGAAGGTAAAGAGTGTTGGAGAGCAGTCGATATTGACCTACCTCTTGGTTGTCTTGGGTCTGTTTATTATTAATGCCTTTTGGGCAGCATCGTTACTGAAGTGTCTTCGTGGCTTTGTTGATCAAGGGAGGAGATCTTGCCTTCTGGTCAAGATCTGTAAAATTGGATAGACATAGGCTAAGTGTGTTTATATCGTGACTTCATGACCTTTAGGGTATAAACTAATCTTTGTCTTAAACCAAGTGATAAGATCAGTTAATTGAATATCTTTGCACCAATGAACGAGTGATGAGTAATTAGGATTGATTCGAAACCCAATCAAAACTCTTTTGTTATTTGATATTTTACTTGTTGAGTTACAGGATACATTGCAGTCAAAATCCCTTTTGTTGAGTTCAATTTGAAGAGTAGATCTACGCCAAGTTTCTTGGGATCGACCCCACTTGCCATTAACTACTACCTTGTTGGGCAAGAGGTGTTTATAAATTTATTTGTGCGAAGAGTGTAACGACAACGCTTCGTCACTTCTGTTGCTCATAAGTATACTTCTCAGAATTTCAATTAAAGAATTTACTATTTATTCCTTTTTGAACTTTCTCAACCTATGTGAGAATCTGGAACATCTCTCTTTTGCAAATTTCAATACAATTGTAGAGAAAGATGCTGATAGTTAGGCCACCAATCTAATATAATAGGATTTCCTATAGAATTTAAAGTTTGCTACCCTCTTGAGTGTGGAATTTATTCGACTTGTGGTCCTAAGAGGGACAAATATCATGGCCTGCTTGAGTGGATGGTTGAAGAAGTAATGCCATTTAACACTCTGTTATAAATAAACAAAACCAACTTGTTTGTTTGACTTGGATTAAAAAGCCTATTAGAGTGTGCCAACTAATGGAAAATTTAATAGTTTTAAGGTTTTTTGAGCTAAATGGAAATTGTAATGCACTATCAGAAGGGCTCTGGCGAAGAGCCTCTGCTGCTGGTGCTTTCACTCCTATGGATAAACGAGCATTTGGAATTGCGGATGACATGTAATGTGTACAAATTTTTGTTTTACCCTCAATCAAATTTAAACAAGATCCGTTTTTTTCCTTTCTAATTTCTCATTTTATTTGTTTATCTTCGGCTCTCCACATATATGAAGCTGGTCTTCTATTCGCATATGTAGCTTTTGTTCCATTTGGTGGAAATCGAAACAAATTACATTTTTGGTTCCTGCCATCACTTTTTCAATCTAGCCATTTCCGAAGCAACATTTTTCAACTGCTTTTCATTAGTGACTGATTAAGTAGAAATCATTTTCTTTTTTATTGTATGTGTCGCGAACTAGACATGGATGATGGTTAGCCTGCCCATTCTTCTATTTGCCTATGTTGCTCTTGTGTTTTTAGGCTATGTTGAATCGTGATTTTCGGCAAAGGCCTATTGCAGTTATGACGAAACTTTTTCCCTCATTTATCATCTCTTTCTAGTTCTAGCATCACATTTTTGAAAAGGTCTCTTTCCTCCATCAATTTATAAAAATAAAATTGAATCTTCAGAAAAAAAAAATTCCAGAAAATAAAGAGTGGAAGGCGGCGCACCCAAATCTAAACAAGAGGAGAGAAAGAGAGAAAATAAATCACCTAAAATATGAAAATAATAGATGGAGGAAGAAAGAAATTGTGTCTCTGAAAAAAAGGAAAGAAATTGTGAAAGAAATAAGAAGAAAAGCGAGTCAGGGGCGAGAGAATGAGAGAGAAAGAGGAAAAGAGAGGTGAAGGGAGGGGAAATAAATTAAAGAAAAGGGGCCCACCTCAAAAAAAAATATGTTTTCTCTCTCCACGTAAGGAGGAGTGCCCACAAAGTGCTCGCTGATGTGCTGATCAACTAATGCGAGCACTTTGTGGGCACTCCTCCACATCATCACCTACGTAATTAATTGTTTTCTCTCAAATAAAAAACTTGAGGATTATATAAGTTATCATTCATGGCTTCTCCCATCACTCTAAGATGATTTATAATGACATGCTCAGATATGACATGAAAATTCAGAGATGAACTCGGCTATATATACTGATTTAGAAGGGAAGGAAAGACTGGTGTAGTTTTAGTTAATATTAATAACATTAATAAATAACTAAATGAACAAGGAAGTCACTCCTTGAAGGAATATGCTCAGGTAATTACTCTAAGAATTAATAAATTATCATCTAAGTCTGATCAAATTCGTAATGTTTAATGAAACCAAACAAGTGAAAAGCAATTTATGGAACAAAAATTATGACCAATTTCAGACCAAATACAACAAAGCAAAAGAATTATCGTAAAATACCCGTAAGAGAGAAGAATAACAGCAACGTAGGCAGGCAGCAATGCAACAATCGATAGCTATAAGTGAGAGTAGTGATAAAATCGTCTGTCAGATTAGCAGTTTAGCGAGAATAACAAAGAATTTCGACGGAAAATATTACGAAAACAAGGCAAATTCCGGCAGTGAAACCGATATTGAGAGGGTGCAGATATAGAACCCTTCCCTCACTGAAACAATATAATGACCAAAAGAAAATTTTACGTTGTAGAAAGGGAAAATTGACAAGCAAGGTAGTAAAAAAAAAAAAAAAAAATAGAAAAGAGGAAACAATTAATTATGTGGGTGATGATGTAGAGGAGTGCCCACAAGGTGCTCACATTAATTGATCAGCACATCAATCCTATATATATATATATATATATATATTTCGCAACAATTGATTTCAGTCACACCCACATTCACTCCCTCCCTCTTTCGTCTATTCCCTTTTGTCAGCTTCTTCGTCTGTGTCAATGAGGCTTCCTTGTCCGAGAAGATGGTTCTACTGCCGGCCGAGTCCAAGATTCATGACGACCTTGGACTCGGACGGGATAGAACCATGTGCTCAGCAATGACGGAATCCGCCTTGGTGGCGGTGGAATGTTCTGAATCTCGGACTCAGACGGCGGTAGAACCATATGCTTAGCGACGGCGGAATCTGCTTGGGCAACGGTGGAACATCCTGAATCTTGAGAAGGTTCCATTGTCTGCTCTTCCGTTGCTTTAACCGCTTAGATCGTCGCCTCTAGGTACTTTAATTTGTTGATCCAATCATGTGAAAATACATAAATTCTATTATGGGTGTATATATAGCACATATACCTTAATAATATAAATTATATCATTAAAATATTTTGATGTGAGCCGTAGATGTATTAAAATTTCCTCTGAAAATAATATATTCGTTAATAATAGTGCTTTTTTCTTTAAAAAAATTAAGGTGGAGCTGCGGCAAAGAAGAAGAAGGGCGGGTGGAAGAGATTGATGAGCGAGCACCACGCTTGGCTCGAGAGGCAGAAAGATACGTTGATGGTGGTGGCTACACTGATCGCGGGGATGGCCTATCAAGCCGGACTCGAAGACTGGTCTATAGTTGCTGTCAACAACCTACACACCAAGTTCTACACTACAAAAACCGTAGCCTTTGTAGCCTACACCGTTCTTCTAGTTATAGGAAATCGTCATGAGAATTTGTTGTTGTTTGGTGATTGAGGTTGGATGATAATGAGAAGAAAGTGTTTAATCAATAGTTTAGTAATTAGTAATTAAGTTGTTGTTGGGGAAGGAGGATGGTGATGAGGAAGTTTAATCAGTAGTTTATATAGTAATTAATTAGTGTTCTTGCTGGGCTATTTATCTATAACTAAATTAAAGCCCTTAATATTTAGTTTGATTGTGGCCGGGCGCAATATATACATTATGAAAAAAGTAGTGAGTATCCCCATTTTTTTGGGCACGGTTATTAAATAGCAAGGGTAAAATGATAGAAAATAATAAGCCTTATTATTTTTGAATGATTAAATATTTCAATTTATGAAATGAGACAAACGAAAAAGGAAAGCGAGATATTATAAACAGGATGGAGGGAGTATAAAATAGCTGCAAATTAAAAATATTAGAAATTTGGTTTCGGTATCTATGGTAAGTCTTTACCAAATTCTTTAACCAAATAAGAAACTTTAAGTCACGATCAACAAACCTAAAAAAATGTCAGAAATTAAACGTCCACAAGCCTTTAATACATTTTCCTCCAAAAGGAAAACATTTTTCCCAAAATTTTCAAGCCGTCCTAATTGTAGCACTCAAAATTATTTCAAACTAAATAAAGTAAAAATGCATGAAACATGTATCAAGGACAAACCAATTGTTGTTCAATTTCCACAAGACATTACTACCAAAACAAATCCTTACATACATAACTTCTAGAGTTAATGGGTGAAAATACCCCTTTTTGAAAACAGAAGATAAATATTAGCCCTTAATTTTTAATAGATAAATAATGCACTGCCCTGTTTTTCCACAACTACCCCTTCTTTTACGCATTCATCACAAAATCTCTCTCTCTCTCTCTCTCATAATCACGTCTTCTTTAATCGATTTGTCGCCACCAATCTCCGGTCTTCTTCAAACGTCTGATACCACGTGAAGAGGCTCAAAACCAGATCGGAGTAGAGTCTGGAGAAATCACAACTCTTCAACGACGGCACCTGCAGCAGCCTCTCCGGACGAATGCCGGCGAATTCGAGCACACCTCTGACACCCCTACATGAGTTCCCCACATTTCGAATAAAGACTAAGGTGTTTCCCGATAGGATTCTGGTGAGCGCCTTCGCCCCCTGCTGCCTCCCCAGCCGCGGTGGGATCTCGCGCTTAATTGGTTGCTATTCAAATCTAGTCACACTGTACATTCAAGTTGGCTAATTCCTTTGGAATCTGGCCTGTTAGGCTATTGTGGGCGAGTTGCAGAACTGCCAGCAGCGATAGGAATCTGAATTCCTTCGGAATCACGCTGGTGAGCGTTGTTGGTGAGAGAAATCCATTCGATGTTGCCATAATTGAAAAATTCCGTCGGAGTTTTGCCTCTTAATTGATTGTTGTTCAGTATGAGATTTTTCAGCTTTCTGCATTTTTCTAATTCTGCAAGTATGCTTCCTGTCAAACTGTTGTATTAGGCTATCAACTGCTCGAGATTCTCAAGATTTCCTAACTCATTTGGAATCGATCTGTTGATATAATTGATGATCTTGAGTTGCTCCGATGAAGAAGATAACTCAATTCAACTTTAATTTCATGTATGCTATAGTTGGAAGTTATTCGTTTATGATTTTCTACTACCATGTATATTCTCATATGCTGTTTAGAGTTTCATGTATGGTAATGCAGTTGTTCATGTATGTGTTTTTCATGTACGGTTCGACCACCATGTATGCTTCTATATGTTGTCATGTATATATAAAAGATTTACATGTATGCATGTTGGTAGTTATTCATGTATCTTGTTGTGAAAGGTTACTCATGTATACATTCAATTTGTTTTGTATGGATTTGTGTATGGAATAGGTTATGTGTCTATATGTTTATTATGCCGAATGAGGTAATCGCATTCCGATTTGTTTTGTCGTGAAGGATACTATATTTTCTTGTATGCTTCTGTGGATAAATTTCTTGTATTTCCCAATATCATGTATGCTTTCATAGTGTGTTGTGCTTGCATTTATGTATTTTTCATGTATGCTTTCATACTATCATGTATGCTTCCAGAGGACTTTATCTTTATAGGTTTCAAGCAGAAAAAGTCAGCCAGAGCAAAAAAGAAAGCTCGTGATGAACTCAGCTGAGGTCCAGACTCAGCTGAGAACCAGAATCAGTTGAGACCCAAACTCAGCTGAGATCCAGAATCAGTTGAGACCCAAACTTAGTTGACCCTCAAACTCAACTGAAGATGGACTCAGTTAGACAGCAGCTCACTTGACTCCTCAACTGACCCACGCAGCTGAAGGCATTTAGTTCCAGCGTGAAGAGAAGTTGTGTTGAAGTCAGTCGTCGCGGAGCGGAGAAGAGAAGATGCTGAAGACGAAAGAGTTGCAATCTAGAATTCAAATTTACTCAGAAGCACAAGTCAGCTGGAGAACTAACCATAAATGAACCGACAACAATGATATGCAAAAAGTAACACTTGTAGTTTTCATTTTAGGAAAGTTTCCAGGAAAGCAGGTGGAGTGCCATACTTTTGGCAGAGGTCAAACGGCTTTTTCCAACTGCTAGTTTGATCTCCCTCTATAAATAGAGGTCTCCACACCAAAGCTCGATACAGACAAAAGAACAAAGAAAGAGAGACAAAATCAAGAGTGAAATCGCAACATCTTATCACCTCTCTCTATCTCCAAGCAAGAAGACCTCTCTAGATTTACAGTTGAAGTAGAGTGTTCATCCCTCTTCTTGTTCTTCCCTCTAGCCTTTCAGAAATCCCCTTTCTTGATTGAGCCTAGAGAATGTTCTTGCTTGTGTTGTGTCTGACCAGACTCTCTTCCAGAATATTGTGTCCAACGCCTTAGGTTGAAGTCTCCACTTCCCTTAATGTTGAAGGCTTTCTTGTTGGAAATCCCTCCACCCAACCCTTAGGTCCGACTGAACCCGTAATCAAAGTCACCAGGTCCCTTGTAACCCGTAATCCAATACTAGGTCCCTTGGAATCTCGGATCCAAGACTAGGTCCCTTAGAACCCAAAATCTAAGACTAGGCTGTGCACTAGCCCGGAAAAGTGTTGTAAGATCTTGTTCGAACCCGTAATCAAATTGGTTAGGTTTGCTTGGAACCTGTAATCCAAGTGGGGCATTTGGTAAGCATGCTTAAGCTTATCTAGTGGATTACTTCCCCGAAAAGGAAATCATGGACGCATGAGGTCCATCTCTGAACCACGTTAAAATAATTTGTACTTTACCTTCTGCATTTACATTCAGTATTTTATTTTCAGTTTACCTAACCAACTAATCCAACATATTGCATACAAAATGCATTTTTTCAAACTGCACTAATTTGGGAACTTGATCTTCCCCATTTTTACAAAGGTTTCTATTTTTGTAACGAGTCTAAACTCCGCCATCTTTCACAACGCAAAAATGATTTAAAACCTCAGTCGGTACATACAGCTGACCTTCTGGCATAGAAGCCAACAGTGCTACCAACTGTCCGACCAACTCAGTTGTAGAGTCGTGAGTCGCTCCAACTGATTTTCCAATTGTTAAACTAACTGACCTGAGCAGTAAAACTAAGTGAAAAGACTTTTAGCAAAATGAAAATTGCTACTAGTGCATTCCCCCTCCCCCACCATACACCAGATACTAGTTATCGGGACCATCAAGTGGTATCCCAGCAGTGGTTCAAACGACTGTTGTTCCTGATTCACTAGGTGTGAGTGACGGAGCGCTATCGTCACACACTTCGTACAAATATTATTTATAAAACACCTCTTGCCCAACAAGGTAATAGTCAGCGGCAAGCGGGATCGTACTCAAGGGACTCGGCGTAATTTGCTCTTCTGATGTTGTTCAACAAAAGGGTTTTGGTCACGAACCTGAACTCAACAAGTAAAACTATCAAATAACAAAAGAGTTTGGATTGGGTTTCGAATCCATGATCCTAATTACTCTTTACTCGTTCATTGGTGCAAAGATATTCAATTAACTGCTTTTATCACTTGGTTTAAGGCAAAGATTAGTTAACACCCTAAGGTCACGAAGTCACGATGTAAACACACTTAACTTATGTCTAATCAATTTTACAGATCTCGACCAGAAGGCAAGATCTCCTCTCTTGACCAGCAAAGTCACAAAGACACTTCAGTAACGATGCTGCCCAATAGGCATTAAGAATAAATAGACCCAAGATAGCCAAGAGGTAGGTCAATACCGACTGCTCTCCAACACCCTTTACCTTTTTGGGCACGAAAGACACTCTCGTGTTGATCCCAATTTCTATTAATGACTTAATCTCAATATCTAGATGGTGATCAATTAACTTCAATATCAATTAAGTCTAGAATTAATCCTAAGTGTTTCAGGAACAAAATTAATTAACGAACTAACACAATTAGACCTCACAAGTTTGAACGAGTAATTTAGAATCACTTCATCTACATCCAACCCAAACAATAAACTTAGCTAGACATAATAGTAAATAAGAACAGAAAGCAAATAAAGAAAATCATACTTAGCATAAATCTGGAAAGGGGTTGTTGCCCAAAAGCGTAGTCAGCACCCAGGGTCTTGGCTTCACGCCAACAACTAACTTAAAGCAGTAAAATACGAAATTAAAGTAATTTTTTTGCCCTTAGGACTTGTTTCTTCCTCACTTTCTCTCAACCTAGAATGCAGAACTAATCTAAACTACTGAATTCGAAGAGCTCCTTTACATGATAGAGTCGACCATATATATAGGCGATGAGATTCTAAGGTTTTAGGGAAGTTTTCTTGTTAAATAAGGATTCTTCCCATGCATATCATAACCTCCGCCTCTCTCTCTTTCCTTCGCATGCACGATCCTTCTTTCCTTGCGTGGTAGATTTATTCCATGATTTGGCTCGGCTAGGATAAGGAAGGAAACATCTGATCCTTATCCTCTTCCTTGAAGGAAAAGAAATCTGCTGCTGTTGCTCGACTCTCATCTTGCCCTTCATCGTCTGCATCCTGAATTGCCTCCGGTCTTGACCACGATTCTGGCTCCTCCGAGTACTCTGTCTGTTGGCTTAAGGATATAGGGAGGTACTTCCTGACTTGTAGAAAGGATGTTTCGATGTTGCCCAGCTACAAGCTTCCAGCCCTATGCCCATTTGCATCGTATCGCCATCTCAACAACAGATATTCCATCGGATTTGCCCATCATCCACTTGTTCTTCCCCTGCACACTATCTCTCGACTTGCGTGTCCTCCCAGACACATAATGACTAGATAAAGACTAAAAATACAAGAAAGAAACAAGAAAAGATGGACACAAATATGGATTCATCACACCCACACACTTGAATTACACTTGCCCTCAAGTGTATGGTTGCGACTTTGCCCAAGACTCAAACTCAGAAAAGACAAAACAGAAAATACAGACTCAAAATAAATCAGCATATCACATGTCATTCAGAACAGAATATGTAACAGATATTGCCATCAAACAGGTCAAGATAGAGTTATCGGGCAACAAGGACATCCTCACCAGCACTCATCTCTCAAGTGTATAAGG
The DNA here is from genome assembly GCA_029490685.1 of Schizonepeta tenuifolia. Classification (NCBI taxonomy): domain Eukaryota; kingdom Viridiplantae; phylum Streptophyta; class Magnoliopsida; order Lamiales; family Lamiaceae; genus Schizonepeta; species Schizonepeta tenuifolia. The sequence continues at coordinate 11,741,972 of CM055956.1, forward strand.
TTAAATATTTACGCTCTTGACCATGATCAACAAAGTTTTTCCATTGGCTTGCCTGCCCTCTACATCTCTACTTCTTCGAACAAATTCAAACTACTTATCCTTAGGTTTTCATTAGGTTGTAATGTGGCTTATGACAAAAGGTAGGATAATATGGAAACTGGCTAAGTCAAGAACTAGGTTCTCGAGCAACACATTGCCCTTGATTCCTTACTCCTCTTTATTTAGCACACTTATTCTGGGCTTCTTATATATTTATTTATTTATATTTTTTCTTTTTTTTCTTTTCTCTCTTTTTTTTCTTTTTTCTTTTCTCTTTTTTTTTTGTTTTTTTTTTTTTTTTTTTTTTTGGTTTTTAACCCAACACCTCTATCTTAGGTGATTCTACCCACTATGTGCTACCCAATATTTCCTTTCATCCCTCGTTCTTCTAGACCTGAGTTCTTGATCGGGACGGCTAAAATTCAGGCTTCTATAAGTGAATAGAAAGAATACGATCCAAGCTCAAGGGGGGTAATCAAAGGATAAATGTTATGGTAGGAAATTTTTAGGCCATGGCTATTTTGAACAAAAATTGCCTAATTCATCTAAGTAGTTCTACTAAGTTACTTGAAGTTTTAATTAAGAGATGCAGGCAAGTTCTAGATCAACACATGTCAACTGATCATTATCACACAAGAAAGAATAATGTTGCATATGTATATAGCATTTCAAAAGCTCAAATCCTCACAGTTAATGCCCAATATCTCATTCCGTCCTACCTATTTACATACGGCATCATCCATACACCTATTCTAACCTTCATGCTAACATGCTGATCAACGACTCAATCATACTTTAAAAAAAACACAAACTGACACCCCAACACCCACACACTTTGCCTTAGGCAAAGTGGGTAAAATATTGGGCAACAAACAAACAAAAACAAACTGACTCAACGAACACAACCGAGAAGGCAATAAGGTCTTCACCACACAATTTGCTGAGCAAATTGTGGGTGAAGACAGTAAAATCGCCCTCTCGAACAACAAGACACTAAATAACACAAAACAAGACTCAACAATTTAAACACAAAAACGAAAAATAAAAACCTAAACTAACATAAAAGGGAGGAACACAAATCAAAGAGAAGATTCAGGTGGAAACCTGAATCCTTGGTGTGCAAAGAATGCCAGCTGGGCATCTCTGATCTCGGTCAACAACCTCTCCACATTGGCCAGCCTGGTCTCGATCTCGATGGTGGGCAACACCGCTGCACTGGTGCTTGCCTCCTCCTTCTTGCCCACTGGTGGTTGCCTACTAGATGCTGGTTTGGAATGATCAACAAACACATATCTGCCATTCCTGATCTCGATGTCATTCATCTTTCTCAAGGCAGTTTCTCCCAACATGTTGACCGGCATCTTCGGCTTCCCCTTCAGATCACCATAGACCCCGACTCCATTCGCGAAGGCTGTCACAAAGTGGCCACAAGTGCATCCCAACACCTGTTTTGCCAACACGATCTTGAGCTGCTCACCAAGGAACGCCGCGAAATTAACTATGGTTTTGGTGTGCATACACCACAGTAGATATCGCTCCTTGTTGCTCAAGCTGTTGCCGCTATCACTCTTGCCATACAAGTTGTAGGCAAGGATGCGGTGGCAAAGTCTCAGGGCAGGCGTTCTTAGCTCAGTACCCTTGTTGTTGGCTCCATAGTAGGGCGTCCCATTGCTGATATCCTTCCACTGCTCCTCATAAACCACATCTCCTGGGGATGGCACCTTGGTCCTGGCCTCCATGAACTCCTTCCTGGCCAAATCTCGCAGACTCACCATCCTGAGAATCTGATTGAGGGCACTGACTTGAATCTCATACTTCTCGCCCAACAGCGAGAAGGAAACCATGCTCACCTCGTTCTCAGGGTCACTTGTTATTGCCGCCGTGCTATAAACTTCCTTGACTTGCTCCTCATAGACCTCCACAGGCCACTCCAAAAACTTACTCCAGCCAATCCCCTTGAACAACTCCCTTACTTCCTGGGCAACACCCAAGTTCTCGTAGAATTTGAAGTCGAGAACTCGAGGTGCAGTCACCTTCCACTCTTTGGGCTTGCTACACGTCATCACCGTGGGCCCCTTCCTCTTCTTCCTACTCTTAGCACTTGCTGGGGTAGACTGCTCATCATCCCCTTTCTCCTCAAGATCGTTTCCTTCTTCTTGCTCACTGACAGCCGTTCCCTTCGAAATCGACGGCTGAAAGGACCCGGCGTCCGAAGTAGCAGACTTGTGCTTCTTCGCCGGCGTCCCCTCGCCATCGTGAGGGCGTTTCTTAGCTGCCTTGGCTTCCTTCTTCTTCTCCGGACTTTCCTTTGCCTTGGTCTTTGCCTCCACCAACGCCTCCGCTGCCAGCATTGCCGCCACTGCGTCAATGGCTTCATTCACATCATCGTTGTCGCCTTCTCCCTCATCACCTCTTTCTTCTTCTTCATTCTCGCCGTCGTGTTCCTCCTCCTCTGCTTCTTCCTCTAACTCCTCTTGCTCAGAAACTTGCTTCGATTGCGTCTCCTCCTCCTGCTGCTTCTCCGCCTCTTCCATCAGGCTAGGGTTTTCGTCGCTCATCAGAAGCGTGGCGTCGACCGGCGGACTCTTGGGTACGGTAGTTCCGATCGAAATTTATGGGTGTTGGTCGGCAGAAGGGTTGGCGGGTTCCATGGGTAGTTTTCTCTTAGTGATGATTTTGGGCTTTGTGGTGGTGGTTTTGGGTTTAGCGGTGGTGGTAGTGGGGTGTTCGGTGGTGAGGTCAATATTGGTTCCGGCAGGGATCTTGTTGAATTTGTTTTTGGGGCGACTAGACACCATTGTAGGGAATTTGGGAGTTTTGATGGAGAGAGAAGAGAGAAGATGAGAAGTTGCAGACTTGAATTTGAAATCGGGTAGTGGGGGTATAGACGTGGTAGGGTGGTTTTAAAGGGCGCATAGTTTTAGGGGTATAGTAACCGCCTCAATCGTTGTTGACCAACAACTTAGCTCTTGCCCAGAATCCTTGCTCTACTCCCACAGCTCTTTCCCTTAAAGTGGATCCTGATCTACAACCTGCATCTTGCTCAACATCTCCTGCACATTTAGAAACACAAATACACTCCGGAACAGACTTCCCCTTATGGTTAGACTCGATCATAAAATGCTTTAAAATAAAATACTTAAAACACAAACTAGCTAAACTATACTAATTTTTTTGGATTTTCATGATTTTATGAATTTTTTTGGATTTTAATATTTTTACGGAAATAAGATAATTAAATAAAAATACAAAATTAAACTAAAAGTAAAATAAATACTAGCCAGGTTGCCTCCTGGACAGCGCCCCATTTAAGGTCTTGGGCACGACACCCCCCTCTTTAGAAGTCAGAGGTCCTCCTCGACAGGAAACCCAGATGGTTCCCCCTCAACAAACTGTTCTTGCCCAAGATAGGCCTTCAAGCGCTGGCCATTAACTGTAAAAATCTTCCTGTTCTTGGGATCCTTGATCTCAACAGCTCCATTAGGGAATTGAGCTTGCACTTCATAGGGTCCTGCCCACTTGGTCGAAAGCTTTCCCGATGAAAGCCTAAATCTTGTTTGATAGAGCAGCACATGTTGCCCAAAATGGAACTCCTTTTCCTTGATCAAGAGGTCGTGGGTCTTCTTCATACGTTCCTTGTGGAGACCGGCATTGTCATATGCTTGGAGTCTGATCTCGTCGAGTTCCTGGATCTCGAGCTTCCTTGATTCACATGCTTCATTCCAGTCGAGGTTAAGCTGGGCAACAGCCCAATGCGCACGATGTTCCAGTTCCACGGGCAAGTGACATCTCTTGCCATAGACCATGCGATAAGGGGACATACCAAAAGGTGTTTTGAAGGCAGTCCTATATGCCCACAAGGCATCATCCAAGCGCATAGTCCAATCCTTCCTTATTGTGCCCACAGTCTTCCTCAAGATCGTCTTGATTATTCTATTAGACAACTCCGCTTGTCCATTGGCTTGTGGGTGGTAGGCTGTTGACACACGATGGGTAACTCCATACTTCTTGAACAAGGCAGTCACCGTGGCGTTGCAAAAATGAGTCCCTTGATCGCTGATTATAGCTCGAGGAACGCCAAACCTATTGAAAATTTGAGTTCTCAAGAAGTTAGAAACCACCTTCGAATCATCCTTGTATGAAGCACGAGCCTCTACCCACTTCGAGACATAATCCACTGCTAATATGATGTACTTGTTGCCTTTGGAACTCGGCAATGATCCCATAAAATCCATGTCCCATATATCGAAAACTTCCACGGGCAAGATCGGGATCATTGGCATCTCGTTCCTTCTCATGATGTTGCATTCCCTTTGGCACTTCTCGCACATCTTGACCCACTCGTAACAGTCTTTAAATAATGTTGGCCAATAAAAACCACACTCCAAAATTTTCCTTGCAGTACGTTGGTGCCCAAAGTGTCCTCCACACTCCTTGTTGTGACAATGCTCAAGAATGCTTCGTTGCTCTTTATCCTCGACACACCTTCTAATTATTTTATCCGCACATTCTCTCCATAAGTATGGCTCATCCCATAGGTAGAAATGACTCTCATGTTTCAGCTTGTTTCTTTGATAACGCCCAAGATCGGAGGGAATTTCTCCAGTCACCAAATAGTTCACGATGTCTGCATACCATGGTTCATCTTGGGCAAGACTCAGATGCTCGTCAGGAAAGGTCTCCTTGATCGGTATCCCATCGTCTGGCTGGAGGATTCGACTTAGGTGGTCGGCAACTTGATTCTAGGCACCACTCTTGTCCTTGATTTCTATGTCAAATTCCTGCAATAACAGAATCCATCTAATCAATCTTGGCTTAGACTCCTTCTTGCTCACCAAGTACTTTCATGCCGCGTGGTCGGTGTACACTATGGTCTTGCCTCCTAGTAAATATGATCTGAACTTCTCAAAGGCGAAGACGATGGCCAACAACTCCTTCTCCGTTGTGGCATAGTTGCATTGGGCAGGATTCAATGTCTTTGATGCATAGTAAATGACATAACTCTCCTTGCCTTGTTTTTGCCCAAGAACTGCTCCTATGGCATAACCACTGACATCACACATTAACTCGAAAGGCATGCCCCAATCTAGGGGTTGGATGATGGGGGCTGTGATCAGGTTCTCCTTCAAGGCATGGAACGCCTTCTTGCAATCTTCGTTAAACTCCCATGGTACTTCATGTTGAAGTAGTCTCGTCATTGGTTGGGCGATCTTGGCAAAGTCCTTGACAAATCTTCGATAGAATCCAGCATGCCCTAGGAATCCTCTTAACTCGTTCACGGATCTTGGGTAAGGCAATTTGGCAATGATATCGATCTTGGCCTTATCCACCTCAATTCCTTTTCCCGATATGACATGCCCCAAAACTATTCCTTCCTTGACCATGAAATGGCATTTCTCGTAGTTTAACACTAGGCTCTTCTCAACGCATCTCTTCAAGACTCGATTCAGGTTGTTGAGGCATGTGTCAAAGGTCTTGCCGTAGACGGTAAAGTCGTCCATGAAGACTTCGATGCACTCTTCAAGAAGGTCTGAAAAGATGTGCATCATACACCTTTGGAATGTCTCTGGAGCGTTGCATAACCCGAACGGCATCCTCCTATATGCAAAAGTGCCAAACGGGCACGTGAATGTGGTCTTGCCTTGATCCTCATCAGCAACCCAGATCTGCATGTAACTAGAATAACCGTCAAGAAAACAATAGTAGTTATTACCAGCTAACCTTTCAAGCATCTCATTGATAAAGGGCAAAGGAAAGTGATCCTTCTTCGTCTTTTGGTTGAGCTTCCGGTAATCTATACACACTCGCCATCCAGTTTGTAGTCTCATGGCCACCATCTCGTTCTTGTCGTTCTCGACCACCTGGATTCCTCACTTCTTGGGCACCATGTGCACAGGGCTCACCCATCGGTTGTCTGAGACGGGGTAGATGATCCCTAAGTCAAGAAGCTTAAGTATCTCCTTCATAACCACTTCTTTCATGGCTGGATTCAATCTCCTTTGTGGATTTCGTACGGGGGCAGCATCCTCCTCAAGTAAAATGTGATGAACACAGTCTAAAGGGTTAATGCCCTTGATGTCAGCCAACGTCCATCCTATTGCCTCCTTGTACTTGCTCAGCACCTCACCAACTCTGATCTCCTCCATGCTCGATAACCCTGACAATATGATCACGGGCAAGGTCTCGTTCTTGCCAAGATAGATGTATTTCAGGTGCTTGGGCAAGGGCTTCAGTTCCAATGTAGGTGCTTTTTGCAATGATGGCACCAACCTGTCCTCCGGTTTTAGTTCAGGGATATTGAGTGATTCAAATCCCTGAGGCTGGATGTTGCCCGGAATCCTGGCGTAACTGCATTCCACTACATCTACTGGTTCTTCGTTCTGGGCAAGATCCTCTTCTGTTTGCAAGCTGGCATCCTCCTCAAGAACTGTTTGTTGCCAAAATTTCTCTACTAACTCCTCGGTCTCATCATGGGGTAACTCCTCAAGTTCCTCATCAAACTCATCAAGGGTTTTTGTTCCCCTACTTCCTGATCTCCATCATCTCCATGGATATTTTCAAACACGTAATTCTCCAACTCTTCGTCCGTGGAGTAGTCCTCATCGTTAGAGTCGAAGCTATGTCCATGAACTGACTCTTCCCAAAAATCTTTCTCACTTTCGTACTCATCTCCTTCGTAGAATTGCATCAGAGCACCATCTTCCTCATTATCCTCATGCTGATCAGGATCCTGGTCTAGATCCTGGGCTAGGTTGAATTCCGCCTGGATTGCATCTTCGTTGTCTTCGACGAAACAACTTAAGCTATTCAAAGTCTCCACTTGCTTTCCACATGCACTAAGGGTGTTGAGGTGTTCTAGGGCATCATCTTGATTTTGCCTATAAGCATCGAACTCTACTACTTCTCCTGCTACTTGGACTATCAACTTCCCAGTATCGCAATCAATCTTGGTACATGCTATCCTCAATAATGGCCTCCCGAGCAAGATCACTGGGTTCTTGATTGCTTTCTTTTCCATGTCAAGAACATAGAAGTCGGCTGGGAATAGAAGATCCCCCACCTTGACCAACACATCCTCCAACACTCTATCGGGGTAAACTGTGGATAAATCTGCTAATTGGATGGCAACACGTGTAGGAGAAAGAGGCCCAAAACTCATCTCGTCAAACATGGCTCTTGGCATCACATTTATCGAAGCTCCAAGATCAAGCATCGCCCTGGGTATTGACGTAGTACCAATCGTGCATGGAATAGCGAACATGCCTGGATCCCTTTTCTTGGTCGGGATCTGGGAATTCATTAGGGCTGACACATTCTCCACATGAACACGGGCATTATTTGGGTACTTTGTCTTCTTTTGGCACATCTCTCGCAAAAATTTTGCGCATTTAGGCATAGATTGCAATGCCATCAACAACGGTAGGTTGATCTCCACCTTCTTGAACACCTCCATCATGTCCTCCAACTCTCTCTGATCACGATCGCGAGCAAAACGTCTGGGATATGAGATTTTGGCCTTGGTAGTGTGAGGAACGGTCCTCTTGGCCAAAGCCTCTGCTTCTTTTTCAGCCTGCAAAGATTCAAGCATCACGTAATCTTTGTCAATTCCCAGTTTAGATCTCTCCATCTTTACGTAATCAAACAAGGCTTCATCCTCCTCATTATCAAAGACTGGGTTCTTGTTGGCCTTTATCCCTTCTTCATGCTTTGCCTTCAACTCCTCGTAGATGTCATTGATATCTCCTGAACTCATTTTAGTTTCCTCTACTCGAGTTGGTTCCTTAGGTTGGGTCCTGGGCAACATCTCTGGCAAATTCTTCCCACTGCGCAATGTTACAGTATTGACTTGCTCCTTGTTGACTTCTACCTGGGCAGGAAGTCTGCCTGGCTTGTCTTCTACCAACCTTGACAAGGTTTGGTTGATATGAGTCAGTTGAGCTTGAAGGTTGTTGGACTGTCCTCGACTTTCTAGTTGGAAGTTCTCGAAGTCTCTCCTCAGCCTTTGGTTTTCGTTGGTAAACCTTTCAATGGTCTCCTTCATGAATTCTATCTTTGCTGGTTCTCGATGTGGAGGTACATAATTATTTTGATGTTGAGGTTGTTGTTGAGGTGGAGGCACATATTGATGTTGTTGCCCAACAGGCTGTTGCGGTTGTTGGTGGGCAGGAGGTATCTGATAGTGGTTGTTGCCATACCTCAGGTTCTCGTGCTGATTCTGCCCACAACCATAGTTATTGCCATAGTTATTGTTATTGCTATACTGGAACCTTTGTTGCCCTCCTCCTTGCTGGTTCTGACCTATTGCCTTCACCTCTTCTCTTTCTTCCACGAACCAACTGGGACATTCTGAGGTGACATGTGATGTTGCCTGGCATACTTCACATCTCTTCACAGCTCTCTGAACTTCCTTGCCATTGACCTGCTTCTTCAAATCCTCCATCTGGCCAGACATTTTGGTCATGAAGTCTTTCATGGTGCTGACCAAGTTGTCTTGGTTGCCTTTGCTGCCTTCGTACCCCCCTCTTGGGATATCATCTTCATCTCGGGATTGCTCAGCCATGGCAGCTATCTTCTTGAACACTTCAGATGGTAGTTGATCGACTATGGCTCCTCCACACG